>JAQPZY010001486.1:3000000-3383564 GCA_029931535.1 Margaritifera margaritifera | reverse complement strand
ACATCAGATCGACACAATTTTCACCTTTTGAACCAACTATACAATCATATGATAGTCTTCATGGTGAAAACTATTAACGTCATATGAAATCTGGTGAATTACGGCCATGACAATATTACGTTTCATTCAGGTACAAGACTAGCAACAAGATTTTTCAACATTGGCCACTGTGGATACCCATATTGGACATTAGATTTGCATTTATTTTCATTTAAGACCAACTAGACACTCATAAAAAGTCCCTTCCCCTTGGTGAAGAAACCTCATGGCAATATTACTTTTCATTCCATGAGATAGTAATTAGCAAAAAACACAAGATTTGCAAGATGGTGGCCTATATTGGACATCAGATTGGGCCCCATTTTCATTTATGAGGGAACCAACTAGACTATCATAAGAAGCCGTTGTTAGTGAAAAACCATTCACGAGGAGTAGTGATAACAATTTTTATTCTATTTTACATTATGAAAATAATGGAATGTTATGTAAGGGCATTTTCAGTTGTTCCATATTTGTTTCTCTTTCTCTATTTGCCCAGAACCGCTGTGGCCTCGTTTGTTACGTTTTGTGCCCTTACTCACCAACCCGAAAGGGTGCGGTGATCGAATCCTACCATGGGACCAGCACTGGGTCAGCTACCGTGGTTATTGTTCTTCTGGGCAATGGTACTTTACTCCAATTGCCTTGGCACTAACTCCCCCCCAACCAATAAACTTTTGTTGTGCCGTAACCCCCCCCCCCCCCCCCCTGTTACCCCCCAAATGAAAGCTTTCTCTATTTATTCTTTATCGCATTTTCAGGTGAATAAAATTATGATCGATATAAATAAAGGATAATACCCTAGGGCATCCTGTCTTATATATATTAGTTTGTTTATTTTTTCTTCTGCCATGACAACAGGACAAACTACATTTGTATATTTTTATTTTCTCTTTCATTTGTCTATACATGTGGGTAATTTATCATTACTTCTCCCCGTTCTATCTAATTTGCCTTGATATGGTTAGGGTACTAAATCCTCCTCGGCAATAGAAATTTCATTGTTCAGGGCATTTTCAAATTATGAAAAGAGAGTCGAATCTGTATTAAAGGCACCGTATTGAGGTGTCAAAATGAAGAAGAATAAAGCAAATAAATTTAACATGGTTTTTATATCCAATTATTACATTCAAATCTCCAAATTCATCAGAACAAATGGATGTTAAGTATTTTGACAGCGTTTTTCCTTTTTATTGCCCAAGATTTACATGATTCCATAACCTATCTATACACCTGTCAGATAATTTAAAAACTTGTCGCGTGTTATTGAGAAGAATAACATACAGGACATTAGTATCAGCAACCATTTTTCATCTAGAACCAACTGGACATTATAAAAGAAGTCTTTCAGTGAAAAACCCCATGTTGAACCCCCTCCGCACCCCCCCCTCCCCCCCCCCACCCCATGACTATGCATCACAGGAGGAGGAGCAATTACATGTTTTTCAAGATGGCTGTTGTGATGGACATATTATTAGTACATCTTCTCGGCTACCATTTTCATTTTCTCAGGTCCAATTGGACATTATAAGAAGTCTTTACTAGTGAAAACCCCAATGTCCAATATGAATTTTCCATTCAGGAGGAGAGTACAGCGATAACAAGATTTTCAAGATGGCTTCTGTAGCAGCCACTTTAGATGTACAAGTTTCAACACGCACATTTTCACGATAGAGACAACCAACCTAGACATCATACAAAGTTATTTTTTAGCGGAAGACTCATATTGAAATAGGTCCAACCAGACATGCATAAAGAAACCTGTTAGTAAAATACCCATGTTTGACCTAACAACCATCCATTTCAGAGAGGAGTAGCAGTTGGCAGGATTCTCAAAATGGCCAAATTTGACATCAGATCAGCAGCACCATTTTCATTTAGGACCAACTAGACATCATAAGAAGTCCTTCTGTGTAAATAATAATAGAACTCATTTTTGCATTATTTAAATATATACTGACATTGTGTTTTGGTTTTCTAAGATAACCAAAACCATTCTTACATATTTGTTCGAAATCTCCAAGATTGGCAACAGTGTGTCAGATAGTATTTTCTATGTTTGAGCTCCATTTCATATTTCAGTGTAAAATGTGTGTAAATTCCTCACCTATGAAATGCACACCATGTTTGTGTGAACAACAGAAGAAAGGTGGTGATATAATAACCAGATATAGATTAAGAAATACCACATATATAATTAAGGAAAACCATCAGGTGGTTTGATATATGCCAGGAAAAAAGCCCACCCCTTGAACTCTCTTTAAAAAGACTAGAATAGACTACAGTATTCATACATAATGTTGTGTATAGTACAATATCAAGTATACTTCTATTACAGCTAATGTTAGCCTGGGTATACCGACCAAAAAATGCCACAGAAAAGAATACGAGAAAAACAGGGAGAAATTATTAGTTTTTTAATGCTAACCGGAAAAGAGAACCAATGAAAGGAAACAAACAAACAAGGCGAACACAAACAAGTCAAAAATAAAACCTAATACTTAGTCCTCAGAGGTTATCATACTTTGCCGGTTTTTACACCCGAGTGCAAGTTTTAACCTTTATAGAAGTACATTCCTATAGATTTATTCTTCCAAGATTTAATCTACTATCAGTATATCTTAATGTTAAAGTTCAACATGCCCCATGTCCCAGTTTATCACTCTTCCACCCCTGAAGATTCCACCACCTACCCACCACCCCTTTCTTGTCTTTGCACGTTATCAACACATATCCAAATCTAGGAGCGAACCCCCCACCCACCCTACTCCACCCTCCCTCCCCCCCCATAACCCACTTGTTCCCCAGTTCATCATCCTGCTACATTTTATATAGCAAGAACTGTTAACAATTATTATCCATAATGGTAAATATTATTGGTATTTATGTATTTTTACCCCCCTCCCCTTCATTGTCATGATCAACCTTTACATCTATATGTACGTAAGATTGCGCAAAAGATATCTTTATTTGTTTACCTTCAAAACACCCGTTAATCAGCTCTAACACGAAAACCACCTTACCGAATATGTTGGACTTGGTTGCCTATTGTTTTTATTATTGTGTGTCATTCTTTAAGCCAATAGTAAAAGAAACGACCATAAGACTCAAGTGTATTATGTAAACTTGGCGTAATCTGGCAAATTCTCTAATCAAGCAGCGCACCAGACCTCCATGATATAAATAAGAACCGTACTCTGTCACATTCTTTTTGCATTGTTTTTCTAAGAGGTATCATCATTTTTTTAACATCCACAAGCTGACATTTGACCAAATCTTATCTAATTTGACAATTTGAACTGCCCTTCTCAAAGCCTCACTTGATATAACTTACGATCCTGGTAAAAACCAGGATTAGTTGCAAAATATTGCAGTTTCATAGACGAGATTGAAATGTGTCTTCGTTTTAAGTATCGACAATACCAGATTTCAGCACTATGGCAGGGACAAGCTTTGAAATTCCGCCTTTGTGAATAACATGTAGAGTAGAAAATAAACCGATCTTCGTATTTTGACGGATCTTATGTGTGTGTTTTATCGAGCGACGGAACATGTTCCAGATCGCTACCAGGTATGTGTGAGATTTTTTATATCAAAACAGGTTATCCCCCCCCCCCCACACAACTAACTACTGACCTCCCCCCCCCCCTTTAGTATTAATAGACTTTATGTATGTAAGAGTTTTTTTCCCCCCCCCCCAATTTATTTATCTTCGATCACAATTTCCTATGGACATGCTCAAGATCCTTTGCTGCGACACACAATTACAAGAACGGGTCCGTCCATAATGCGACCATTAAAATCGGGATTATTCGAGATGTGTTCATTTATGCCTAATACCTGTTCAAATTTCCCATAATGCTTCCAATGGCTTACTGCTTGACTATATGTAAAACTGCATATATTTGCGGTGTTGGTTACAATTTTTTCCTGCAACCAAAGTATGTTTTAAATAGGCTGTTATTATATATGGTAAATCAAACAGTGTGTAACAAATTATTTTGATAGATATTACAAGACACGTTTTAAATCCTTAGAGCCCATTTGCTACCTATCAACTACGCCCCCTACTGTCTACTGTTGTGTGAACGATTGATCATATTCCTTTTAAAGTGTTATAGAGACGATGGCATTACTAATCCTCAACTGGTGTAAATAACTGGAGTGACGTTTATGTGAACTCTCCTTAAAGTCACTTGTATTTTATTGGTATCTTGTCATGCATAGTGATATAACTAAACATTAAATATTAAAACAGGGTTGACTCTGAATGTTTACAACATAGTAGTTCTAACGTGTCTTTTTTTTCCTTTACTTTATATTTCACAGTTTAATTCATCAACACCGATCACTCCCGACATCCCAGGCTTCAAAAAGCATCCAGGTTTAAAGGATAAGGTGCACTGTGTCGTGTTTGTTGTTGATGCCTCGACGATAGACTCCACTGCTGAGCCGATATGGGAAAAGCTGAATGAATTACAATTTCGACTTAAGAGTAGGGGTAATAACATCTTTTGCGTCGAAATAGAGTAAATACAAGTAAATTTCAACAATTTGTGATATAAGTGGGATCACTCGCGATGAAAAAGAGGATTCATCAAGGTTGAATTATACAAAGGAATATGAAATTTATATATAGCAATGTTTACAGACACAAATAAGAATACATATCGGTCGAACATGATCAGTTATAACACACCAATGGGGACTTACAGAAATATTTCGTTATTCCTGAATTACCTTATATCCGTTTGCCAAGAAAGATTGAGCCTAATTTTTCAGACTTAATCTTCATTTAGACCCAGGCAATAACTTCATGGACAATTCTTTGGGAATATATGGACACACTTTCTCCAGAGAATGACGTGCTTGTCGAAGTTATGATGTAACCATTTTCGATTTTGCTACTGGCTGGACCAAACAATACATTTTCCACCAGTGCTATTGTTTACCGTCATTCTTTAAAACTTTGCATCGACAGTCTAGCTAAAATTTGAGTTCAGCCAACATAAATTTTAAAGCTGGCCCCAATATTAACAGCTTTTAAAATTTTATACATTGCGACAATATTTCTTATTCGCATTCCACGGCCATAGCAATTAGCTTAGAAAGAAATGAAATTATTAGAAAATAAAAGGAAAAGAACATAGCATATAAGGACGGAGAAATTGGTGCCGTTACATTAATTCGCCTATTGTTCATTACAGGGTCTGAATAGTTTTCTGCTGCGCGCTAAAACTCGATTACGAAAGTGTAATGCAACTCCAATCTACTTTCAGTAGCATAATTTCAACGTGAGTGCGCCTGTCGTACATTATGTGAACCAAGGTGTCTGATTCAATTGATAATTTATTTTCGCAAGACATTTTATCCGTTGGACATAATTATGCGTTCGTTATTTCCGATATTTCATTGTTTCAGAATTCGCTTTTCTGTGTAGATAAGTAGCGAAAAGCAAGAAATAATTTGCGACTTAAAAGGCCTTCAATATATATAAAAATATCGTTGTTCCCAGGTGCCTTGAAAACGAAGCTAACTGTAAATTTCATATCTTCAGATACTGAGAAATACATAATTAAATACGTGATTTAACGGGGACCATACTAAAGTTAATATGATGTGGTCATCAATTTCATTTAGATGCTGTGTCTGAAGAAAACAAATCCCATTGAAAAAGAACAAATGTGATACCGGCCATTATAATTTGTCCTTTCGTAAGTGTAATCATGTGTAATATTGCACTTTTTATTTTCCACTGTAGCTAGGAGTTTTTAGCCTTGATACAAATGCAGCATTTTGCCTTTGGATATGCACGCGAATTTTTAACTTTCAAGGGCGAGAGGAGGAATATTGGGACCGGAGTGATGGGGAGCAAATGAATAGAAAAAATAAAAGCACAGGGTCAACCTGCTTTTTTAACATTTGTAACTATTTAAATTGTTAAAATAATTTTTTTCACGCGCAGTGTCCACTTTGAATATGCCCATAAGTTTCTCTAGAAGTTGTTTTGCTAGAATAATTGAAAGTTCATGCATCATTGATTTCAACATAAAGCCGATATATATTACAATGGAATGATGAATAGGTTACGGATGTCTTTTAAACTATTTTTATTGTGAAACCATATTGTGACAGGTCTTTCCAAGAGCTGGTTCTGTTGACCACTATTTGACAGGATCTCACACCTTTAACATGATGTGACCTGTCCATAGTTTTTCGGGAGTGAAGAAGTGGACTTGGTTGTGCAGAAAGAAGTCCACCAAGATGCATTCGAGTGCCGCAAAAAAATTTTATCCTATTAAAAACTACGAAGTGGAAACAGTCTCTAAAACGACAAGATCAGCACTCTTTCCCTTTTGGCTCTTGACCACATACTTGGTTTTGCAGGACGACTTCTTGTCGAGCAAAAGGAATACCAGCGAGGAAAAGGACTATTAATATGTTCTATCTGCTTCCAGCATTAGTACTTTTGGTTGCTTTGGCTGTTTTGATTTCAAAATTATTTGGTATTTGAGTTTGTTTTTGCTTTGTTTATTTTGTTTTTTATACATAAAATGTTCCTTAATATTGTAACACGTACAGGGGTTCCTCTACCGAGCGAATCAAACACCTGCGTAAGGTTGGGCTGGAAGTCCGTTGTTTTCACCTATTTCTAAGGACTCTTCCCGACAACATTCGTTGTCAACTGGAAGTTCTCGTAACGCGCCAAGACTAGAAACAATTTTTTCTCTAATCAATAAATAAATGACCACAATGTCACAACTACAACTTCACAATTGCATGGTTTTTCCTTGTTAGCATGCCGTGACATGAAGCACATAAACACAATTCAAACACCCAATGCAGGGAACTATAAAAATACTAAAACTGCATCAATAGAATCTTGTCTCTTTTTTTTAGTTACAGGTATGATAAGCTCTCAAATAATTTTATACTATTATTTTACTTTTCATTATTAACCAATTATGGACCACCAAACCCGTATATACTCTACTGTATCTTCACCCATTTCTAGACTGGTTCACAGTTGTTCCGCATAATTAATACCTTCAGTCCTAAAAACAACAATCTGAACCGCGTTTCTCACGTGTACTTCCACCAACTGCTACAATAAAAGGCATCTCCAAACAAAGTGATGACCTCTTCCCCAATTATTCCATGACACAAAATAGTAGTTTAATGTCACGATATCTCCCACCGAAAGGCACAATCAATCAACACCTCTGAATAAAATAGGAACTACTTGGTTCCATGCCCACTTATGCTAGTCTGACCCGATCTCAAACTACTAAACCAATCCGCGCCATTGCAAAGTCTCTTAAAAACTCTAAGTATGACGTCTGTTCCTAGAAATTGGCTAATAACTCGGGCTGGGAAATATTTTTCCAACACCGACTTCCCATAATCAAACCACTAATCACTAAATCTAAAGAACCTATATATGGAGACGTCAATACAAATGGAACATACCTAAATTTATTACAATATTTCAAAGATAGATGAAGCTTTACACATCTCCAGTCAATAACATATACAATTTACCCTACAAACGTATAAAACAAAAGCTGTTTTGTCATTCCTCCTATTTTTGCCGTTTGAGTTAGTAAGTTACTTGGAGGAAGTACAAAGGAGTTTGTTCCCTCTAAGCAATTCATTCTTACATTTTGTGAGTATATTTTACAAAAGAATTGCAAAATGCATATATATTAACTTTTAGTATTTACTTTTGTATAAATGCTTAAAATATGCATTTAATTCTCATATTCTTAATTACTAAACATGACTTTAGATCGTCTAATATACGTCCTTTCAATTTGTTTGCTAATTGTAAACAGTGTATATTGTTTATTACGAGCATGCATGTTCTTTGTTCCTTTGTATATTTGATATATAAAAATTTAAGTTCTATCCTGTGTCAAGTATATATTGTGCTCGTATTGATTTTCAATGAATACATCAGACTCAAAATGATTTTGTTTTGTCCATGTGAAAATAAAACGTGAACAATACTTACTACATTAAAAGCTTTATGTTCGATGTGGTTAGGGAAAGTTTTGTAAGAAAAACAAAACCTAGAACAAATGCTGCTGAATACCGAATTTTTAAAAAATTATTTTCTATAATATTGTTTCAAGAACATATGAAGTGGCTTAAAAACTTACACTGTGTAATATCCACTGTTAGTATTTCATCACTTTATTTAATTTGCAGTAAAATCTAATTAATAAATAACTACATTGTTTTGGCCTTGATCTAGTATCGAAAAAAAATAGAAACGAAACTACTGTTCATCCATATCAATACCTTTGCATAGTCTGTTTTTAAATTAGGCATATGAAATATTCTTGATACTGTCAATACCTCATTTACATAGAATAAAAGTACCATTACAGCATTATATAATAAAACATCTCTCTAAAATACTAAATTATGTCCTGTCATTACAAGGTAGGTTTTTGTAAAATCATCCAATTGTTATGGCCATCACCCATCGATTAGCTGATGGACGTAGCTCGTAAATAATTAGTTGTCTGATTAAATATCCTTACTTGCTTCAAAGACTTAGAAATACGGTGTAATTTACGAACTATATAATAATAAATGAGTACAAAATGTCGGTTTCGAAGCAACTACATTTATACAAACAACGATAATGTGTTTTTGCAGTCATTAATGATGTTCTTTTTTCAATGTATTTTCATTTGGAAACGGTTTAAATCTGTTCGATAGTATGCTTTTGATAGACAAGTTACAGGTTCGATCAATCGGATTTGAAAAGATTTGTTTGCATTGATGTTAAAATTACAGGAATAGATCCATAGCAGAAAATATGTGTGAATAGAGAAAGCTGTTTGTAGTATTGGAATTACATATGCAAAAATATAATTTTACACTCTCAAAAACATTTGAATTTCTCAAAGACTCTCTTTCTGTCACAATTTCTTCTTATATTTTATTTAAAAGAAGCTTCCAGTTTTTTAAATTATAATATCTAGTATATGTAAATATAGTTTTATTAGGAGGAAATAGTTAAATGAGTATCAGCAAAAAATAATCTATAACTGTTTTTATCAGTTTCATTTTTTAATGACAGTGTATAGTTTTTTAGAACCAGCATTATATAGAGAGAGCTACCTATATCAATAGTATTGTCAGGATTTATCATGACTATGTATTGAGTCATTATGGCTCATCTACAAAAGCTACTACATAAATAAAATAATATCAACAATGAACCCAAGACAAGTACCACATTTAATTTTTATAAACCAACACCATACCCTTCAAAATATTTGGTTCAGACAGTATGCATCTTGGTTCAGCCACAAATAACTTTATTTTCGTTTTCCACAAATAAATAACCTCCATGCCACCCCTATGAAACAAAATAAATTCAGAACAATAAACCCATGGTCGCTACCAAGCCTTTTAAAAAAAATACAAAACAAAAAAAAAACATCAACAACAACAACCACATGGAAAACAAATCGTCTGTTATCATGCTAGCTCAGTTTACCACAATACATTTATTTAAAAAATACCATTAAAAATGCCATCTCAGAGGTGATAACCCTTACTACATAAATTATTAAGCCATACCACTTACTAGCCTACCAAGTGGGCGATATACCGGTCATCGCTCTTTAATGGATATACTCCTAATGTTGTAATCCTTCAAATAGAACAATAGATGATGTCTACCATCTATTATTTTATATTTTCAGTGGGGTAGATACCATAAGGCCTCTTTTTGGTCCAAATTTTCTTTTACAAATTAAAACAGTAGTTGATCAGAAATACCATAACAAAACAGTGATCAGCATTTGAAAAGGTTAAAATTGCAATTGATGCTTAACAAAGATTTAAATATGATGCCATACGCACATGCTTATGACGTCTCGTTTGACTATGAAATAGACATTTGGAGCTAAAATTTGACCTATTAAAAATTACATTTTTATTGATTATTGGTGAAATACTAAATTATAGCCTAGATAAATCGTTAGCATTTTAACCTTGTTTATTTGGAGTTTGAAAATACTTTATTCAGCTCTTATAAGATATGCACTTTGTTCGTGCTCGGTCATCGTGTCAAGCCACGGGCGACAATTAGATACTCTCTTTGATCACCCGTGGTTGCCTGTGTTGAGATTTCCAAATTTCTCATTAATATGCATAAACCTGATTAATCAATCACTGAGAGCGCGAATAACAGTTTCTCACATTGTAACCCAACATGACCTTTCACGTTGTTTGAACGAGCCAATTAAAGTTTCTTTTCCAAACACAGTCACTTATCGCTCGATAAAACAAGAACTTTCATTGATGTGTTTGAGACTGTTACATTGTGTTTTGATGACATATTTTTGTTGATGCGTAATCATCAAAAATGAGGAAATCTCAGCACTGGCAGCCATGGATAATAAAGGAGCGTAACAGATTGTCGCCTGTGGCTTCTAACGATGTTGCTAAGTAAAATGTACGTGGTTTCTACCACCCGTATGCATCAGTGTTTACACTGGTAACAGTATGCCAGAACTGTTTTTTGCATTCAGTTCCAAAACTGCTGGACGAATCACCTATGCAAGCTTTAATGGAGGTAAATAAATATTCATTTAAATCTGTCTTGATATATTTCAAAACAGAATTATTTATACTATATATTTATTTCAGAAAAACGCTCTGTACTTTAAAATTTATTCTGAACGTTTCGTATAAACGGGTTGTCAGATATCATGGAAAGTATAACAGTCTATCCGTGAACTAAATGTAAATCAAGAAATAGATTATTACAGTTGTACACTTACTGTAGATATGCAGAAAAAAACCCCAGTTATAACTCATTACATACTAGTTCAGTGGTCGTGAGTGGAGAAGTGTTTCATCTGTTAAGGCACATGTGTTCGAGTCCCACAATAGCATTTGTGTAGTGTTTCCACACACACACCTACATATATATATATATATATATATATATATATATATATATATATATATATATATATATATGTTGAAAGTCATTATTTAAAAATGTATCCCAGATTAAATAGATTGTATGCTATTACTTTTTTCTTAATTAAAATAATATGATATTGATGTTTATCTTGATTTTGTTTTCCTACTTTAAATTCACGTTCTCATTTATCGTAATAAAACTATATTATCTGCAATAAACTAGGCACATCTACTATGCGGACATGGATTTTTTTTTTCATACACAATATGAAAAATGCTTTTGCTTCAGACTCGGAGTATCTTATATACATTTATAGATTCAAGGAGTATCTTATATACATTTATAGATTCAAGGAGTATCTTATATACATTTATAGATTCAAGGAGTATCTTATATACATTTATAGATTCAAGGAGTATCTTATATACATTTATAGATTCAAGGAGTATCTTATATACATTTATAGATTCAAGGAGTATCTTATATACATTTATAGATTCAAGGAAGAATCGCAATTATAGTTTCAGTTAGCAATTTTTTGTGTAAAATGTGACTATTATTAAGTCATCACATTAACATGTTTTGTCTTGTCCATTTTGTAGCTATGCTTACCTTTTTCGCCCTCCCTCTCTCTCTCTCTCTCTCTCTCTCTCTCGCACACACACACACACACACATACACACACACACACTCGAAAGATATTACAAACGTATCAAAATCTTTTCTTTCTTCATTTCATCTCAAATTCCACTGGTGAAAGCACTCAAGATTTCAAGACTTAAGGATGTGAGCAATATTCACCTGTTGAAAAGGGGGAGGTGGGAGTACTGATAGTGCATCATATTTGGACGCAAAATATATTTTATACAATAAAGTACTTTAATAGTATGCCCTTTTGATGTTCGTTGGTAAATCGTTCTTTTTTTGTGCTGCACTTCTTGTTGTTGAATTGGAGAACCTTTAAATGCCAGTGATATTTGTTCTAATATGGTATAAGATACAATAAAAAAAATAAATAAATAAAAGCATTATAAAAGCCAATAATTGCACAAGTAGTGTTTGAATATGAAAGCTGAAGCATTGACAATAGCCAAATATATGAATGTGTACATACGACGAGTACTTGAAAAGTTCTGAATGTTACTGCACTGTACAACAACGTTCTTTATTAAGTGAATAGTACGTTAGTGCATCCATTCAAAATACCCCATGCACCTCTGCAAACTTGATCAGTCTGATTATACAATTATTAAATGCTATTTTCTATTCACTTTGTTTGGTATGTTGTTCATACGGTGGATAATTGCACTTCTACACGATTGGCGGCTTTCAAATCATTTACCCCTCAGGGAATCTTTAATAACGGAATTAAGCCAAAAATCACTTGGAGCTAAATAAGTGCTGTATGGAGGATGTGGCAACGTTTGGATTCTGTGCTCCTTTAGGAAGTATATGAAGACGGCGGATTTATGCACCGTTGTCATGGAGTAGATAGATACCTCGGGTACGTGTACGCAGACGGGTGGTTTACTAGTGTTCCACAACGTTTGACAACACTTTGGAGGCATACAAATGCCCAGTGATACTAGCATAGTCACACAAAGGTACCTGGATGACCAGACCCTTTGCATAGAAAAATAATGCGTATAAAACTCTCTTGACAGTATGACTACGTTGAGCGATTATGGTCTCTGCTTGTTTTCTTTAATCCAAACCATACTATTTTCTCTTGAGTCGGATTGAAAAAAGTAAATTTATGTTTCATCCCATTTTAGAATAGCATTCAAACGAAAAACTAAATCCATGTTTCATCCCCCGTTACAATCTCATTCAAGCGTCTCTGGTCAATCTTTTCATATTTTGTGAGTAGTTTCTTTGGTGATTTTCAACCTGAGTCTCTTTTTGATCGGCCGTCAACAAATGTAGGACCCATCTTGAACAAAGCTTTTTGAGCTTCAAATGATTCTTTATTTCATTACAAAGCAGCTGACGAATTAATGTTTGTGATAATAAAAATATCTTCCACTGTGTATCGAGCATCTTCATCAATTGTCCTCTTCACAGCAGCCACTTCCCGCTTACCAATCCCAGACAACAATCTTCCAAAACGTGGGTCATCTTTCATTGAGTCGCGATCATCTTTAAAAGGATGAAACCACCTTAAAATTGTAAGACATAACGGAGAATTACGTCCGTGAACTTTATCCAAAATCGGCTTTTATATCAGTCAGAGAATACTCTAAGAGCGCCCGGATTTTACAATATGCTCTTTCCTCAGTAGCAGAATTCTTTCTATTTCTTAGACAGTTTTACGTCACTGTCCGGCATGCTGTATGTATAGCTGGTGATCATTTTTATAGAACGTTATTTTGTCTTACGATCGGGTTTAAATTTATTGACAGGTTCAAAGAAACAAAAAACATGTAAGAAAATATTTAGAACTTTTCAAATGCCCCTCGTACATACATACATAAATACATACATGCGGACAGACATACATACATAAACGCTTCAATGTAGTTATATTCAATAAAAGAAATAAAATGTTACTTTTCCAAGTGGCTTCCTAATTACTTGTAAATAAATATATTAATTTTTCAACATGAAGTGCAGAAAATTATAAGAATGCATGGCGCCATTGAATTGAAAGTAGCATCATGTCAGGAGAACCCAGTTTTGAATGCTTATGGCACGTATGTTTCGACATAATTTGACAAAATCGTTATCAATTTGCACAAAACCATGCCTGATGAATCTTTATAGAAACAAAAATGGTGAACTTTCATAATTGGACCGAATTTGACTCTTATAGTACCTACACATTGATAACCTTTACAAATGACATAACATTTAAAACTTTAGACATGCAAATAATGGAATTAAGTTTTTTAACAAACACACAAACAAATCCACTACATATTACTATTGTCCAGTAACTCAGTTTAATACATTAAATTGGCTAACTAAAGTTATCCAAGTTAACATAGCCAATGAATTTAAAGAAATAAAATGTATCCAGGAAGAATTAAAAAGGATGCATATACATAATTTAAACAGAATCAGAACAAACAAACTTAGCGATTCATTTAAAACAAATGTTAACGAGTACAGATTTTTTGGTGGGAACAATCAATATAGGTGTTACATTTTAATGACACTTGAGCCATATTTGAAGAAGATTATCGTTCGAAAAAAATGACAATTTGGTTCTGTAACAGATAACTTAGACTTAACGATCAGACTTATGAACGTCCCATTGAAAAAAGAGAACAAGTTGATTCCATACATTTTTTACCTCCGAACTAGCCTTATTCACAAACCAAAGATTTGTCAACTAAAGTTTATTCGAAATTTGACATACCACATTTTGATACAGCAAATAAGCTAAGACACATTCTGGTTATTGAGAGGATAAAATATAGCCTGTATCAATAAAAAAAAAGACGGCGGATATTTCTTTGATGCTGTAGAATCTGTATTACATAAGCCAAATGATCATGTAGATAGACTATCAAAATATAACTTAGATAGATTTATTCATTGGTTTGATAGATATCCTTTAAAAATAGGTGATACTTGAAAATTTGAACAAGAATTTGACACATACTTGCATATGTATTAGATATTGGAAAGGTGAGACAGCAGAACTGCGCCAAAGATAACCGTGCCCAATGGAACGCGCACTAGAGGTGCAGCTGAGGGAAACCACATCATACATGTTTGAATAGCTAAAGAGAGATATGTTGACATATTAATCATATTTCAGTATGCTGGCTTTAATGAATATCGTTGAGTCGGAATAAAAAAATATTCAAGAGTAAGATCATCACAGATAAATAGACATCATGGACAGAAAGATGTTTTTTTTTAAATATTTCCTTTAAACCATAAAAATTATTTGAACACAAAAGACTATGTAACAATGTAGATAGTCTATAATTTTAATGCTTGAAGAAGGTTCAGTTGCAAAAAATAAATATCAACACCAGTTATAAGTTTCATATGTTATTTATTGTGATTGCGAAAGTATCACTGTACCATAAGGACAGATTTTCAATCAACAATCGGACATATCCTGGACAATGAAACCAGAAAATCACAGTTTCTCAGGGCTTTGTTTGGACATCAAAGCAGAACACAAACAACTAACCAATAAATTACAAAGTAATAAACAGTATTGTAGTATTTTACAGTGCTTGAATAAACTTTTAAAAACAGTGTATAAAGAATTTAGGACCAAAAATCATATGACGTTTACAGTAGAAGATACAAAACATTTTAACTTAACAAATATTATACTAATTATGAAAATAAGATACTAGATGACAAAGTTTGCGACCACGATCACTTATCATGTGATTATAGAAGTCGCGCGCATAATCCATCCAATATGAATGATAAATCCCCCAAATAATATAATTATTCATTCATAACTTTTCCGGTTATAATAGTCATATGTTCGTTAAAAGCGTTGGTGTGCATAATGCCATGAAACATACTAAACTTACAACTCTTGGAGTTTACGTGAATATTATGTGACAAATATACATCCATGCCATGTGACATTTTAGTAGTTTACAAAAGTCCGCATGAAAAATGTCAAACCAAATCCAGCTTATTATTAGAGTGCTCACGTATTAGTACATAATGCAAGTTTAAAGATAAAGGGCATATAACTTAAACTTGTAACATACTTTCATATGTTCCTGATAATTGAATTTAGAACTAGAGTTGGAATTGGTATGATATCGCATAGATACTCCAAAGCAAATCATGGATGCTACTTGGACAGAAATGGTAAGATAAGACATGATGCTGAGTAAGAAAGGTCAAGGTCATTGATCATGCACCTAGATATCAATAGTCTTTATTAATGGTTATGTCTCAATACATATGGCTAAAAAGCTTTCGATGGACAGCTGATTAACAAAAGAAGATCTGTTTGAAATATCAGGTAACTATGATACTAGTTGCATTTTGAAGAGGATTTGGAGATTCGATTAAATTTACCTGACTCGTCCAAAGGCTACCCATTATGTCCAGAAACGTTATTTATAGATAAGAATTATTCATTAGAGTTAACGAAGGCTCTGATTGATGATTACAAGGGAATAAAAGCAACAGTACTAAATGTTTTATGTGCATTTATATTCAATAAGAAATTTATCATTCACTGTATAAACTAAAAGCTTTACATACAGTTAGGCTTAGAACTGACAAAGATACACACACAAAGTTGATGTATTTGATCAACAACTAAGGCTAACGTCACACATTGTAATCAATACAAATATGAGACAAACATCTAAGTATTTTAGAAAAAATATATTTTTAGATTTATTAATAACATCGTATGTCGTGAAGTCATTCAACTTAAAGTGATCGTTACATCCTTGGGGTATAGTGATGTCTTTCACAACCATCCTACCTAAATTGCTTATCACTGGGTCATTACACTCTTCATATAGTGTCATATTACACGAAACAAAGAAATGACCGGGTGTAAAAGGTATATTTGGACTTTGCTTTGGAATTGCGATCTATAAAGTTTGTTCAAGTTTTGCGCTGCTTGAGGTGCATGTGATACAATGGTGTCTTAGACTGAGATACTTAACAAGTTGTGATATCTTGTCTTGCTTGTGTGGAGTTGTGCATTTACCGTACGTTGACATTTATCTGGTGATAAAATCTATACTTTTCACACGTGCACATCTATTATATCCTTAATATTTATTACCTACAAAAATCTGCACAGCAAACAAACCTAACACCCAACATAAGTGTGATGAATACTTTACCTGTTCATCCGAATGCTGATAGAAACCACGAAGTTGAGGTCGTCTAAGCTTTTTCAAGTGTTACCTTATTTTATGTATGAGCAGATGTCGGGATGAGTAGATGCATACAGAGCTAAAGTATCACCAAGATAGTTTAAAGTCTGAGTCACCAAACCTTGTTCTCTCAATCTATTTTTCAAATAGTCAAGTGTGTTTGCTTTGTTAATGGTTGAATTTGCCAGTTTTCGTTTATATTATTCAAGTATGTAACATCTCTGATTCTTCCCCCATTATATCCTTAAAGATCAAATAATTTGAACAGATAGCTGCTTTTTAGGAATGTTAGAACGTGTGATATTGCTCCTTCAGTAATTCCTCCTGCTGCTGTCAATGTTTTATTGAATGGTAAAACAGGTGATATTGCTTTCATATGATGTTATTCCGTCATTATTGAAACTATTATTACGGTTATTAATCGATAATAAATCTTTCTGACCATGAAAACTACAATTAAAACATTGTTATCTTTTTAGATAATATGTATTTATTCGTTTATATTGTAAACATCCTTTTCTGTTTTAAAGTCTATTGTGTGTGCAAAACGTTGATTGTCTATCTCTAATGCCATATAAAACTGAAGTTCACCTTTATCATCAATGTACTAGTCGATACAAGTTATTTATGGACTATCTTTTTTATTGTATTAACCTTTGACTGTTCTTCTGGATCATTTGTTGGGAATAGTTACGGTTATTACTCGATAATAAAAGTTTACGACCTTTCAAAAGTAAAACAAAAACTTTGTTCTACTGTAGATAATATGCACATAATTCATTTATATTTTAAATATCTTTTTTTTTTCTTTAAAATCTATGATGTAAGCAAAACGTTGATTATTTATTTCTACCCCTATATAAAATTCAGTTTATTTTAAATCTTCAATATACAAGTTGATAAATGTTGTATATAAATCAGATATTTTAATAGCATATGACTACTCTTCTTGATAATTTTGTTTGGAGTAATGTATATTTAGCAAATTGTAACGAATCATATTTAAATCCATTCATTATTTTTTAAAATCTCTTGAGCGTTATTTTTGGATTTCAATGTTCTAACTGTGATTGTAAAGAACCAGAGTCTTCAAGTTATTTTTTTTTTTTTTTTTTTTTTCGCATGTCACTTTCTAAATTATCTATTGCACTGTTTATCCCCGGTCCATTTGGCTGTAAACAATGTAGCCTGTTAGGCATTTCATCTGCTCTCACACTTACTGTATGCAAGACTTGCATAACATTAAGCAGAATATTGAATCTCGGTTTGAACAAGCCATGTGCATCTAATATTTTGTTCTCATCGATCAGTTTTTGTACTTCCAAGACTTTTATATCTCTTTCTATACGGCTCTGTTCAAAGCTGTAAATGTATTTTGTACATTTCTCTACATATTGCAATATCTTTACAATTAATATTAAATGTTTAGTACCTCCATCAGTTAATTTAACATGATCATCTAAATGTGTGATACAGCTCATGCTGAGCTTTAACTGTAAATTTTATCATCTATGGGTGTAGTTACTGTTTATGTTTTTGTATCAATGTTTAAAGGAAAACTTAAGTCACCAAAGCCTCTTAAAGACAATTTACCTATCATGCTATGCATGAGATACTCTGTTTAATTTACATGGAAAACATATGTAACAAGCATATGGTGAAAATGTATGACATGTTTAGCGTCATCGTGTTTTTGATATTCAAACTGTTTATGATGGCTATTTGTAATTACTAAAAATACCAAATAACAGGGTAAGAAACAAACTCTCAAAGACACTTATTTGTTTATTAGCAAAGTTTCTAAAACAAATTAAATAGTTACCATTTCAATAATTTTGGTGCCATTAATTTGATCAAGGTAATTGTATATATTTTAGAGTTTTAAAAAGCCACTAACATATCAAATTCAATTTATAGCTGTATAGTTCTCTGGCCACAGAATTCTATGAAATTATTGTTGTATGTTGTGTAATTGCTGGAGTAGTTTGAATTTTTGAATTGTGTAGCTGACATCCAACATCTATACTTTCATTTTATGATAATTAACAGTCATTTGCTCTTTTTCTTTTCCCATGTACTACAAAAACCATCAGTGCTGGCTTCATTCTTGACATTTTGAGTTCATCGGAAATATTGTACTACCCAATAACAACATCTATTCTTTGCAACGATATCTAGAGATTCTGATTTCTTTCCATTGTTAACTAAATTGTTAGATTAACTTCTTCATTAAATAGTCATTGAATATTTGTCTATGCTACGCTATCAAGTGTAATACAACCTTCTATTTGTATATAAAGACTTTAAACAGCCAAGTGTTACAATTTTTCTGTTCAAGTTGTATCCTAGTGTAGCGACAGGGCCTTAATGCATAGGGACAATAAGTGGCTTTATTCCATCATTTTTCCATATATGATTGTATTCTGCTTTGCAGTTTTCTATAAATCTCTTCAAAATCTCTTTCTCTTTCAATGTCTTCCCTTCTTGCCATATAAATATTTTGCCTTCCTCTTCGTCCCGGCCTTCTTTGTTTAATTTTATCATGATTGCATGTTATTTCCCTGTACCTTTTATAATCGTTCATGATCAAAACAAACCCATCATGACTGATTTCATTGTCACTTATTGTTTTGCTTATCATGTAGTCAATACTGCTCATGTTACTGATGGCAAAAGTTCCTATTCCATTAGGGTTTAAAACTTAGTTGAAGAGAAATTTTCTCCTTGAAAACTTTGCAAAAAATCCTAATAGTGTTGCACCAAACCCGCTTAAAGCCAAATAAATAAGTACACTGGTAGGTTTTCCTGCAGCACCTGATCCAGCTACTGTTAAACTCACACCAGCTGAATCCGTTGCCTTGTTAACTTCTAAGCAGATCAAAAGTTAGCATGCTTTGTATTTCTTGCTAATACATCTATAAAGTTCTATATTTGTGGCTAAACCCTTTCCAATCTCATTAATGTTTCGAAGTCTAAATTTTGCGAAGCTCATCGCCATAGGCTAATTAAGACCGATGTCACGTACTGTAAACGTATCCTGGTCAATTGACAGCATGGGATATAAAGGAGGTGCACTTGGCGTTTTTTCGCTCATTTACCTAACGATAAAAGCTGCGCCTTGCGCACGTGCCGCATGTTTGAAATTGACAGCTGATGCTGTGCCGCAAGCAAACCTGCCCAGCACGAATTCGGAGTGCATCTGAACTTTGCGAGTGGTAACTTATTTTACTGACCCTGCGGATGTTTTAGGTAGTTCTGTTTTACTTTTGATTTTATCGATTTTCTTTACTTTTAAAAAAGAAAACAAAATTTTCTTTGGTTAGTTAATACTTATTTGATTAGGTTAGAATTTTATCTGGCGGTGGACCATTAACTATAGGAGAGTCAAGCGTAAACTTACTAAAACAAACTGGAATAGTCATTTTAAAACCTTTTTCAGTATCCATGTTTGGTTTTGGACCTATTGTCAGCTTGAATAGCATTAAAAGCCGTATTCTATACACTGTAAGAGCAGAGCTTAATGTAGCAAGGTCAATTGTGTTGATATTGTTTTCTGTTTCAGTCGACATCTGTCAGCAGATAAAAGCTAGGTTATTTTTAGCCAAATAAAACCACTTTGAGCACTCAGTATTTTACTAAGTTTAATTATAGGTCTGTTTATTCAGTGTTAAAAAAGTTTTTCCGTAAAATTTCATGTGCTATCAGGTAGGTAGCTAGCTGTGAACTGACAAATTTTAAATGGAATAATTTAGTTCTTCTTCAGATACATTATCCGATCATAGTACATGAGGCGTACGACAACTACAACGCAAATGTCTAGTATTAAATGCCGTGCGGTGGTCAATGTATTTATGCGTTTGTGTTAGTCATTAGAGTCTTTTCTTTATAAGTTCACGCGACGCTTAACTCACTTCACTTGTGTATGTTATCGTTTCCCTCAGTAATTGCAGGTGTCAATATTACGGGCAGGACAAAGTGCACGCGGTACAAAACGTTTTAAGGTGGCGGAAGATAAACGTGCCCCCTGTCTGACTTCGATGGAGTGCAGTTCAGGCTCCAGCACCGTCCTCAGCTACATCAGAGGATGATCGGCCACTGTCAAAACCGACTCAGACACAGTCTCCACATATTCCTAAAGGGACCGGGTACGGTAATCAATATCTTGTCTTACCCCGTTCCGGCATCACGGAAATCGGCAATGGCATGGACAAGCATAAGGCCTTTGCCCGTCAAGACTGTATTTTGCCATAAGAAGGTAATTGCTTGTAAGTAAAGGCTGTGTAGGAGCCATAGGTAATGCAAGTCTTGACTTATACCGGAATGTACAGGGTACGGCAATCAGATATCACGTCTTACCGTCCGGGCGTTGACATCCCCGGCATCGATGATCAGTCAGCTTCTATCCATTAACGGCCTTTCGGTACCATTATAGACCCCACGCATACCAACTTCATCACCATTTAAATCTACATTACGACCAGTCTCGGGTGTAAAGCGATATGCACAGACCATAGGCCAGTCACGCAGGGAACACTGGACAGTTTATCTATCTATCTATCTATCTATCTATCTATCTATCTATCTATCTATCTATCTATCTATCTATTCTCTCTGGGGGGTTAGGGGGTTAATATCAGGGGCGCGGTCACATCGTTGAGTTAGGCACGGAATTTCGAACACCTCCAGTATCGGCCCCAGCTCTGTCACATCCAAGCAGCGGCTACGGCAACGACACAGTCCCGGCAGCATTCCCGTACCATCGGCGACTTAAGCAAGGAATAGCTGAACACCTACAGAACCAGCCCCTCATGTGTTACATTTCGGTACTGTCTACAGCGACGATCACATTCCCAGCCTCCCGTCACCGCTCTCGGAGCACTGATGATTCATGTTCTCAACGGCTGAAGACTAAAGTGTTCCAATCTCGCCACAACCCAAGTTTTGCTCTTGGCCCATCTAGGCCTACCTAGCCAGTTTCCTCACATACACTGCAGGAGGTGTCTGTCACCTGGTCCTCGGCGGTTGATGACTCACGCTCACAAGAGCAATCTTCTATACTCAATCTGACAATGTCCAGAGACGACCCAGCCATCGGCGCATCGATGGAAGATGTTTCTCGGCTCTTGCTTTTGAGTTATGTCCTTTTTTTACTACGCCATCGTTGGCAATGCACAACGTTCCCGCATCCGTCGATTTGTTGTTTACGAAAGACCAGTCTTTATTCAGACAGTTTCCAGTCTAGTCGAGCCGCTGATTTATTGCGTTGTTTAAAGAGGCAGTTTCATTATCCATGCATCAACAAGCCTTTCTTCTCTTAACGAAGACTACCTTCTAACTTTAACAAGATGTTTTGTAGGGCGCAAACAACTATCGTTAATACAGAGGTCCCAGCCGTCACCAGAGATGTTGCAGACTTGTGAATGTAAAACCCTCATTGATTCTTATGAACCGAAAGTCATTCCATGACACAACAGCTGATTCGTAATGTCGTGGCAGTAGGATTTATGATCAGTTTGGTATCCACGGCTATATATCAGGAAACGGAACACAGTCTAGCCTCGCCGTTGATGCTCATGCTTGGAAGGCAGTCTCGCATATACCGTGTGTTCTAGATAGAGCCGCAGAGCACATACTGTCGTCTAATCTGCACTTTCGTGGTCATATTGAGGAAGTTTGTGAGCAGGCAACCAAAATGACAAACACTGTACATGCCTAACGTGTAAGATCTCAGCACTTGTTTCAGAGCAGACTACTTGTTAAAGCACCATGCTAATTGTGGTCTTTCTTGGCCTTCTTTAGCAACCGATAATCCTGAATTGTTGAACCTGCACGCCTGGACCTAATTAAACAAGCCATTAGAGGTAAACAGTTTTCAAATGGTGGACAGATTCGCTCGGAAAAGAATGCTCACAACTATAAAACCATACGAATGGAAATGGAAACTTTTATCTCGGTGGTGTGAACGGAAACACATCAATCCGTTAAAAGTCTCAATACTTCATATAGCAAACTTCCTCTAATTGGCTCTTTGAAGAGGAGAAGTTAGCTCCAATCACCATAAAAGCCCATCTTTCCACAATTTCCAACACGTTTTGTCATCAAGGAAAGGCGGATGTTGGCCAGAACAAAAATCTCTCCGACTTTCTTTCGAATTTTAAATTTTCTCAGGCGAAGTACCTTTGAAACCTATGTGTAGAACCTTGCTGACTCACATCTCCTATAAGACCTGCTCACAGTCGTTCTTGCTACACCGCGCAAAATCAGTGAGATACACGCCTTCGTCCATCCGAAATATCTACAGTTCCTCCTCGATGGTACAATTTCCCTGATGACGGTTTCTTCTGTCATTGCTAAAAACAGGAACCCGTTCAATCAGTCCTTTATTGTGAAATCTCTTTCTTCTCTGGATCCTTTTCCCCAGGTGAGTCAACAGGACCACACAAGGATGCAGGGTAATAAAGCAATTACAGATTATGGGGTGTAGAAGTTAGAAGTCATGGTTATGGTAAGCCTAATAACAAAATAATGGTTTCTGCACACATACATTAGTTCAAGGCCACATACCTGGACCAATGTCCAAATCACTGAGACCAATTGGCCAATAGTCTCTAGAGTCAACCATGCCCTACTAGTTCCTACATAGAAAACAATTGAGCATGGGGCAGATGTATAATGCGCCTTTCACGGTACTCCTGTTTTAACTGGAGAAAAAAATGAAGGTAATTATTAAAATAATTTGTTACAAAGTGAGTGATTAGGGCATCATGGAAAGAGTTGTGTTCCTGGATTTGGCTCAAATAATAAAACATGTTCGTCGCGTTCTGCAAACAACTAAACAGAATGCATCTGGTGTGATTCTGATATCTTAAAAATATCTCGCTGATATATCCTGACAATTTTGCGAAATTTTAGTCAATATAAAAGGAAATGTATGGCACTTTTATGTAAGCGTGATGTATGTGATCTCTCTCTCTCTCTCTCTCTCTCTCTCTCTCTCTCTCTCTCTCTCTCTCAGCACTAAACCAAGCAACGACAATGTCAATGTTACTGACTATGTACGATGATTCTAGTAATGAAATTGTTCGGGGAGACGAACTTCAAAAGTGTTTGATTATTTTGCACTCTGTTCACAATGCCCGGCAGCAAGTACAGATCAAAATATAGACACTGATATCATTGAGTCTAACAACTAGATTAGAGACAATTTTGCATCTAATACCGGACAACAGGTATGGCTTCAGGACAATATTTAGTAGAAGTAAGTTTAACAACAAAAATGAACTTAAGCGACGTCTACAAAATACATTATTCTGGGTCACTGACAAAATGAGCTTTTATATTGATTTTTTAGACAATTTGATCCTTGTTTAAAATATCCCTGTTGGAGGTAGCGACTGTGGTATTATAGTGAAGATTTTATGCATAACACTTTATTTATCCATTGATATTCATAGCATTTTATGTCTTTAATTCTCTGCTAACTGGGATGCTTTTATTTCTGAATGATGTTTCTCTATTTAATTTAGATTTTGTTCATTAACGTAACCTCATAAATTCAAAATATCAATTTGTTCTTGCGTAATGAGGATCGTTCCAGTTTAGGAATCAGATCATATGACCTCAATCGGTTATCAAACTTGTTATTTATTAAGATCTATGACAATCAGATCATATGACCTCAGTCGGTTATCAAACTTGTTATTTATTAAGATCTATGACAATCAGATCATGTGACTTCAGTCGGTTATCAAACTTGATATTTATTAAGATCTATGACAATTAGATCATGTGATTTCAGTCGGTTATAAAACTTGTTATTTATTAAGATCTATGACAATCAGATTATATGACTTCAGTCGGTTATCAAACTTGTTATTTATTAAGATTTATGACAATCAGATCATATGACCTCAGTCGGTTATCAAACTTGTTATTTATTAAGATTGATGACAATCAGATCATGTGACTTCAGTCGGTTATCAAACTTTTTATTTATTAAGATCTCGGACAAACTGGTTAATGTCATTTGAGTACAATGCTTCGATTTGCATTTGGTCGGCGGAGTTAGTTACCGTTACTATGTAAACTGTCTCTATGAATATTGCTTGCCAAGAAATGGTAAATAAGCCAACATTAAAAGGCAATACATTATTCCGATGGTAAAACTTGGTGCAAATAAATAATATAATTTAGTGACCTGAAAACTGTTATTACAAGAACTAATTCCTCTCCAAATGCCTCAACTCAGTAAAGCGCCTTATGTCAGTTTATTCTGCCATTAGGTGAAGATTTCTGGACAGTTCAGACAGAAATATAAGCCAAGATAACTTGAAAAGTATAACAAATTACATGCAAGGCCGTCGCAGGCCGTACGGCCTTACAGGCATAGCCGTACAAAATTTTGAACAATCAGCGAATACATTCAAAGGTGTAGAAAAGTATCCAGCTTCAAATTCTAGAACCTTTAGATCACTCGCGACAAAGCACGATGTTCTGAATAGCAGTTGAAATAAATGATTCCTTATTCTTTAACATGGACAAATGTCACCCTCACCCACATCCAAAGCTGTAGATGAGGATTAATTAGTGTTTCATGGAAAGAGTTTGAAACTCTTGGATTTTGCCTCAGGATAAATCATGACCGTCGTGTTCTACAAACCCTTAAGAAAATACAACTTGTATAATATATATATATATATATATATATATATATATATATATATATATATATATATATATATATATATATATATATATATTGACAATTTGCGATATTTCGGCATCAGCATCACTCTTTTTTATTATTTTTAATGATCCTGTCAGCGGTATTTTAAACCTCTTAAATATATAACCAGACAATATCTTTCCCCTATATGCCGTCGGCACAAATGTGACATTGTTTGAAATATATTATATATATATATATATATATATATATATATATATATATATATATATATATATATATATACACACATTTTTAATCAACCAGGAGTTAACGGTAGGATACTCGGAAAATATGATTTTTATAAGAGATAAGATTCTGGAGAGGATAGAGGTACAACCTTTAAAATTAAATTAAACGAGTTAGTCCTTTACTGTCCGAAGAAGAAAATCCACAAATTAAAAATAAAATCTCCAGATATGATTTACTGTTTGGAATGATTTCATGGACATAAAATTATGAAGTCTCAGTATTCTCAAGTAATTGATCTACAACTAATGTTCTTTGGTCAGCTTATCTGGTCTGATTTTCTACATGGATATGATGATCAATGATTGCTGAATGCATATTAGATAGGAAAAGTACAGGAAGACTTTACAGATAACACGTAAAGTCGCGGAAAAGTGCTACATTCTTGACGTTGTATCTAGACTTATGTTGAGTAACCCTAGCACAAATATCTCAATTTAGAATAGTGGATTTTTAATCAGCTTTCCGTTGCATAAATGTTCCAGCTTGCTATTCTCTTTGAAGAGGTTAGCGAACGACCATTTAATTTTCTCTTTGTGTGCGTGTTTGTGTGTGTGTGTGTGTGTGCGTGTGCGTGTGCGCGCGCGCGGGCGCGCGCATGTGTTGGGGCAAATAGCTGGAAATAATATACTTGCCCTGATTTGTAGAAAATAGAAACTAATTATATCAACTATATTAGTTGAAAAAAAAATTAAAGTAAAACTACAAAATTTTTCTGGTTCGAAAGAAAATCCCCGACTCCCACGCCACTCCCACTGCATTGAAATAAAAGTGTCGGTCCCTTATCGGCCTAGGATAACGAGTAAAGAGAACAGTTGGATATATACATTACAGGTTTTAATTTTATTTTATTTTTAAATAAAATGGGGTTGAGTTTGATTTGTTGTTTTTTTAATTAAAATATAATTATTTGAGTAAATAACGTTGTCTTTAAGGTGATATGAAATGTAAATGACGTTGTCTTTAAGGTGGTATGAAATGTTTCTGTTTAGAATGTTCAAGTTTACACTTAAGTTTTATACGTTGTTGTTGCTTTAAGACAGTGAAGCTTTAAGCAACATTTATGAATTTCATTCATTCGGATTATTTGGTAATACTTTCAGCGCTACATGTAAACTTCTTCATATATCCTTTTTAAATATAAGATTTTGTTTCCTTTTTTTTTTTTTTTCTGGACCAACATTAACAGAATTTCTAAAAGCTTGACTCCACCACCAAATAATTATAAAGCCAAGTTTATATATGCATGAAATTTTTTTATTTTGTAACGAATTATAGCCAGCCTTGTCTCAAACATAACTTTAATACAATATAGTTTTCACCAATCGTGATATTAGTATATATCAGTAATCGAACTGATTTTTGACAAATTGGATTATCAGTCTTTGACTATTCTACTGCAAAAAGTGGAGTTTATTATGCCATAGGAGGAAAGTAAGTCCCAAACGGTTACGAGATGTTACTTTCAAGTAAATCAATATTCTAGACTTTAGCGGTGTGAAGACTCAGGTTGAAATGTGACTCAACCTTGTGACGCAACGTTGTCGTGATGATTATCGGTTTGACTGATTATGCAGGGAAATTAAAAAGGTCTTCCGTGTTTGGTCAATTTCCGCCAAATAAGGCAAAACAGGAGAAGCAACATTTCAGGAAAATTGAAGCTGAAATACATACCTTACATGCTTTAGTGAATCAAAATAATAACCCCGCTACGATGAAAGAATTGAACAAAAAACAAGCGGATTTAGAAGAAATGAGGAAAAAAGAGGTGGAAGGTGTAATGTTAAGATCAAAGGCAAGATGGTATGAGTCTGGTGAAAAAAACTCAAAATATTTTCTTAATCTCGAAAAGAGAAATTACACAAACAAAACAATAAAAGAATTAATTACTGAAGATGGAACAAGGGTAACAGATCCAAAAGAAATATTAAATCAACAGAAAGACTTTTATGAAAAATTATACCAAAGCAAAAACAAATATAACTTCCAAACGCTCAACCACTTTTTTAACCATGATAAAAAACTCTCAGATCTTGAAAGAAGCTCATGTGAAGGTAGGTTAACGTTTGAGGAATGTGGTTTAGCACTAAAAAATATGAAAAATGAAACTAGCCCTGGTTCTGATGGATTTACTGTAGAATTCTACAAATTCTTTTGGAAAGACCTAGGCGGCTTTCTCTTTATGTCTCTAAATACTGGATACGATATGCAACATTTTTCAGAATTTCAGTCTCAGGGAATCATTACCTGCATTCCTAAAGAAGATAAAGACATGAAATTTCTAAAAAATTGGAGACCAATCTCACTACTTAATGTAGATTACAAGATTGCCTCGGCATCAATTGCTAATAGGTTCAAAAAAGTGCTCCCGTTTATCATTAGTGACACCCAAAAGGGTTTTATGAAAGGGAGATTCATTGGTGAAAATACAAGACTTTTGTATGACCTGATGCAATACCTTGAGGAAAAAAATGAATTTGGTCTTCTCCTATTGATAGACTTTGAAAAGGCTTTTGACTCGGTCGAATGGGACTTTCTGGAAACTGCTCTGAAGTCTTTTAACTTTGGAGAATCAATTTGTCAATGGTTCAGATTATTTTGCAATAAATCAAAAAGTTGTCTCATTAATAATGGACATTTATCCCCATTTTTTAATTTGGAGAGAGGTTGTCGCCAGGGAGACCCTTTATCACCCTACTTATTTATAATAGGAATTGAACTTCTTGCAATAGAACTAAAGAAGAACACAGATATTACAGGCATTTTCTATAATGAAATGGAGTTCAAATTAGGGCAGTACGCTGATGATGCTTTTCCATTATTAGATGGTTCTCATTTGTCCTTGAAGACAACCTTGCAGATTTTAAATGACTTTGCCTTGGTGTCAGGTCTGTACTGCAATGTTTTGAAATCAAAAGCTATTTGGATTGGAAATAAAAAATATTCTAATGAAAAAATTTGTCCAGAAATTGATATTAACTGGTCAATGTCCAATTTTAGATTACTGGGAGTATATTTCTCTTTGAACTTGGAGGACATGGTAGAGCTTAATTATTTGACGAAGTTAAAGGAAGTAAAGAAACTACTTGGCTGGTGGAGCAGAAGAAATTTATCCCTTATTGGAAAAATTACTTTGATAAAGTCCTTGATTTTGCCTAAATTCATTCATCTTTTTGCAGCTTTGCCAAATCCTCCACCCCATATAGAAAAGGAACTGAATACATTATTTTTCCACTTTATTTGGGGCGGTAAAACTGAGAGGGTTAAAAGAGACACTCTTATAGCTTCTTTTAAGGAAGGGGGATTAAATATGATTCACTTGCATTCATTTGTGTGTTATATAAAACTTTCCTGGATTAGGCGTCTCTTACTAAACGAAGATGGCTTATGGCAAAAACTGGTTTCTGAACAAATATTTGGAAAATTTGGAGGTACGCTGTTATTTACATTAGGAAAAACTAAATTAAAAGTAATTTCTAAATCAATTAAAAATATTTTTTGGCGTGATGTTATTTATGCTTTATCACAATGGAAAAATGAACCATCTACTGTCCATGAATACTTGTCTCAAGATATTCTTAATTTAGTGACTGTAGATAATTTTAAATCATACACAAGGTGGAGAACAAACGGTGTTGTACTTATTCAACATCTTTTTGATGCACAAGGATCTCTATTAAGTTTTGATGAAATAAAAAAGAAAACAAAAACAAATAATTTCATACAGTACTTTGCTCTTATTTCAAAGATCTCGGTGCTGTGGAAAAAGAAAATTAAAAGGTTTTTTGAAAGTGGAAATAGTTTTCATGTAGTTTTGGACAAAACATCACTCCTTAGGGTAAGAGCAAAGAATAAATTTATCTATAAAGACCTGATAAGAACCAAGATACAAAAGCCAAATGGTAAACATGAAACTTGGTCCAGGCAGCTAGAGTGTGCAATTAGTGCAAATGAATGGACCAACTCTTTTGTTTTGGCTAAACTTTGTACAAAAGACACAAAACTGATTAGCTTTAATTTTAGATTTCTCCATAGAAACATTGCCACAAACCAGTTTCTAAAAAAGATTAATTTAAGTGATAATGATAAATGTACCTTTTGTAATGAGGGAATAGAACAAATTGAGCACTTATTTTATGACTGTTCAGTTACTGAACACTTTTGGAAACTGTTGGTGGAATGGATCCAAACTTATGATCCAAATTTTAGAATTACACGAAAAGACGTCTTTATAGGAAATAACAACTTTGATGATCTTATTAACTTCCTAATTTTGCTTGCAAAATATGTGATATACAGATCACGTTGTGCATCAAAAATTCCAAATCTATCATATTATAAAAATTGTGTTTTATCATACAAAACACTGGAAAAATATGTCGCCAAAGTGAATAACAGAAGTGACGAGTTTAAGAAAAAGTGGATCCTATTATCAACTTTTGGTACATGATTTTTTTTTTTTTTTTTTTTTTTTTTTTTTTAAGGCAATTTAAAACATCTTGGGGTTTGTATGCGAGTATGACTTTGTGTACAATAATTGTGAATGTAAGTGTCTGTGTGTGCATGTGTGTGTGTGTTGTGTAGGGAACACATGTAAAAGATAAGGACGCAAAATAATTTAAGATAATGCCCCATACACCAGGTCAGGTGGTGATGTAGGGGAATATGTAAAATCCTGACACCTTGTGTTCAATAAAAAAAAAAAAAAAAAAAAAAAAAAAAAAAAATTTCCGCCAAATATAAATATAAATCGACACCTCTTTTATCGGCGCTCTAAATCAATCAGGAACCAGAGAAGGACTGCTCGGTAAGTGTACTTTTATACAGAATTACTTTTCCGAGTTCATCTATCCCTGGAAGCCGTGGTAACTTATTTGATAGAGCGTCGGAATTGTAATCCAAGGGTCGCGGATTTGATACCTGTCCACGCTAGCCCAAGCTGCCTGCAGCGGTGTATCCTTGGGAAAGGCACTTAGCTCCCATAGCCTCGGGACGATATAGCCAATAATGTGTTAAAAGTGCCGTTAAAACTATCCAACGAACCAATCGTCATGAATCTGAAATTTGTAAACAGTTCAAAATTCGACCATATTCCGATTTCTGGCACACTAAAAATCAACTCTACTTTAAAGCATTGTATCATTATCCACGGATCATATCGAGAAGAAACATTAAATATTATTTGATCATTATATTTTTATATATGTAAAATGTGTGTATTCTTTCATAAATCATATGATACGATTGATATAAGATATAAAAACTATATTATATGTAGATATAAGATATAAAAACTATATTATATGTATCGTTCTAATGAGCTTTAGTTATATTTGCGGATGGTTTGAGTAAAGGTAGAATACAACTATGAAGACAAAAAAAAAAAAAAAAAAAATATGTAGTCACTTTTACACTAAAGATCTGACCGACGCTATTTTATCCATCGGCTAAATAACCCAAGGGTTTATAGTCATTTAATTGGTTGTTCTTGTCACGTGACCCCGATTTCAAGCAATGATTGGCGCTTATTGCAGCGGACGACACAAGATTTGGCGGGGAAAAAAGAGATTAATTACAACACCCACGATTTTTGTACTGTCCACAATGTGTCAGAACTCCAAACAGGGTCTTAAACCGCCACAACACATAGACTTTGCAACTTAGTTACGTAATCCATGTGCATCCCCGTCCTGCAGGTAGTCAGTTTATTATTTTGAGAAGAAAAAAATATTATGCTGATTCTGCATTTGGCATTACAGTTAATGAGTACAGCGTACTAGTGAACTAGCGTATGTGTGTGTGTGATCATTAGGTGTTTAGAGGACAATTATTTGTAGTATTTACGCGTTTAATAATCCTTCCGTTGACAAAGACTGTTGTCTTGAAGTCCTTGGAAACAATGGACTTCAAGCCAGACTTACGCAGATGTTTCATTCGCTGGGTAGTAAGAACCCTTGCGTCTAACAATATGAATGATTCATGTGACTCAAGTTTAAAATTTGTATGTACGTTTTAAGTAAGCGTTACTATTTTCTAAGCTGCCTACATGCATGTATAATTGCTCCCCTGATGGATTTGTACCAGTGAAATTGTCCTTTACTGGAAATGTGGATGCCATGAAGGCCGAACAGTCCGAGTTTCTTCCGACCGTTTCCACCCCGTTTTAGATATTTTGACAGTTATGTTAGGTGAGAGATAAGAGAGCATCACTTATTGCAGTGTTGGAATTCGCGGAAACTGTGTGGTAAGGGCATTGGACAACCGCTTGGTAAAGGGCCAGGCAAAGTTAAGCGACCTTGCAACAAGCTCTGCCTGCATTAAAGCGCTCAGAAGATTATTTATTTTCTCAGAAAAAAAAACAATTAAAACATATTGAGTCTCTTTTGTAAGCCGACACTAGAGCTACAAATAAGTGTTTGCGATCTGGACCTCATAAGTGGCCATTTCTCAGATTGGTTGCTCACGTGATCCAAAATTTTGCGGCCTACAGTTTCCTTGATGTCAGAGGTCAAACGATCACGTAAAATAAACAGTCTATGAAAGGAAAATGTCGATGATAATTGTGTTGTAATAAATAGGCCGCGAGATTTGGCGATTAACTGAAGCTCCATCGCAGAGAAGAATCTGCTCATTATTCAATAATCGGCTATTAAAGTTACAAGTTATGTTACAATTGTTAAGTCTATTTATCGATTTCAGGCAGGTAGGTTTGGATATAAGGTCGCTTAATTATTGAAGCCCATACGTAAAGCGATTATGATATACCGCGAGCGGTCGAATTCTCAAAAGAGAATGCACTCTTACCTCCCACTCCACCTTAACAGCACACATATTTAACACGGGGTTGGAAAGGTCAGAGAACTCATCTCGGGAATTCATGCCCATTGTAAGGAAGTTAAAAAAAAAAAAGTCCCTCAAATTGGCCGACGCTGTACTGTCCGAAAATAATTTCCAGGAAGTTAAGATAAGACCATTTATTCTTTTTAATTGCTGAGTGTTGAAACCAGCTCTGATATTCCTGAGCGATAAGATTTTCAAATTAGCCACTGTGAAAGCCATATTGGATGTAATATCGGCACCATTTTCATTTAGGACAAACTGGACGCCATTGCTGATATTACCATCCATTCAGGATGATTAGTGACAAGATTTTCAATACTTTCAATGTTTCAGTCATATTTGAGGTCAGATATGCACCATTGTCAGTCAGAACCAACTGGATATCATAATTAGTCTTCTGGTGAAAACATATCGATATGACTTTCAGCTTAGGAGGAGTAGCAATAACAAGATTTTCAAGATGGCTGCAATAGTGGCCATACTGGATGTCAGATCAGCATCATTTTAAGTTAGTACCAGCTAGACATCATAAGAAGTCTTCTGGTGAAAATCCAATACTGATATGACTATCCATCTAGGAGGAATAGCGATAAGAATGTCATGATGGCCGCCTTGGCAGCCATATTGATTATCATATGGCACAATTTTTTATTTAAGACCAACTAGACACCATAAGAAGTCTTCCGGTGAAAACCTCATGATGATATGTCTTTAGTAGCTATGAGTAGCAACATCAAGATTTTCAAAATGGCTTCTGTGGTGGCCATATTGAATGTTAGATTGGCACTAATTTCATATAGAACCAACTGATCTTGGGATGAATGTGTAAAGTTTCATGGCAGTCGTCCAAGTAATTTAGGAAGAGTGACGATAACAAACTTGTGCTAACGGACCGTCAGACGACGAACGAAGGACAGCAGGCCATCTCATAAGTTCTTCTGGTCTATGACCAGTAGAGCTAAACAAAATTTATATATATATATATATATATATATATATATATATATATATATATATAAACTGTTACTCTCTTCCCAAAACAAGACATTGGCCTACCTTCTTGTCTTTTCTCTAAGCATTTCGTTAACATGGCTGGCAGTTGCTTGATATAAAAGTTTGTAGTGATTGTCCCAGGCTTCGACCATTATTACACGCCCATGGTTACATAAGAGGCCCCGAATCGCCGGAAACCGCGGTACTAAGCTGCAAGTGATTACCTTCTTCACCTCATGTTCCTTTGTTATCGTTAGTACTAACGCTGGAATTTTGTAGGTAACTGTATTCCTGGGCTGAGTACCCATCCAGGGTGATGTCATTGTCCCCCAACAGTAAGCATAGATGTCGGGTTGCAACTCGAGACATCGATGCTAGATCATACTTTATTACAGACGTTCTGCCACCGATTATAAGAAAACGACATGTATATTATAGCTAAATTTGTATTTAAAATGGGAGGTATAATATTATTACAGTAATTTGTTAAAGAGATTGCTTATATTTGTCCATTCTCTCCTGTCAAAGTTTAATTGATTACCTTTCTAGAGTTTCTATTTAAAGTTGTACGTAAAGCATTTAATAACCTCGCAGTGTTTGTATTATATACTCTATGAGCATGTATCTGCTTATGAGAATACACTTTGGAATTAAAAATTTCAACAAAAAAAACCATCAAACAAGTTAGAGAAGTATTTTTCTTCCACGTAGGAATCGAACCTGTGCCACGCGCAACGGCACCTATCGCACACACACACACACATACACACATGCACACATACATACATACATACATGAATTAGATATGAACAGGCATTGTTCCGAAAACAAAATGAGGTCACATTATTTAATAAACTGATACCAGAGCGATTAAAGTTGAAGAAATCCCCACTATATTTTTCTTCTATTCATTAAAAACTAGACAATTCAAATTTTAGATGATAGCATACGCACACTTCCAGCTGCCTGAAATTTTAAAAACAGCAAGAGACTGAGCATCATGACATAGTTTGAGCCGCAGTCCAACAATTATGTACAAACCACCCAATTAGTCCTCCCTCTGCTAAAATCAACTTTACAAAGTAAAAATAGTTTCCATCTTATATATGTCGTATTAAATTTTTTGCACTTTGATTGGAATATCACGTGCTCCAAGTGACAAGATTTGACATGTTTAGTTGCTCCAAACCTAGAAATGTTGCACAAGGGTGCAACCCATTGCAAACATGAGTACATTCACATTTTTCTGTCTTTAGCTCTTCCCTATTGAGTCTGATTATACAAAACAAATCACTGAGGGGGTATTACTTAAATTTATGTTCAATGTTATGCTTCACAGCGAAAGCTCTTTGCAATGAAATGTTGCAGCACAAAATTGGGACTTTGATTTGAAACTCAAATGATAGCAAGCGAATTGGAATCTCTCCGTACTATACTATAGTTTCCGCCTACTCCCCACCCCCGCACCAGGCAGCTTGTACCCCCCCCCCCTACGATTTTAAAAATGAAAAACATCAAAGATATATAAATAAAAACACAAAACTTACTGATTTTATTCATTGATTTTTAATTTTTAACTTGACTGCCACCAAGCGGTGCCTAAGTTTGTCCCATTATCCGCGTTTCAAATCTATCGGAACTTCAACACTAACACGGCGTCCATATTTGCGTGGGCGAGTCTGTATTTTTCACACAACAGGAGTTATGTAGTTCATAGTGTTCTGTAAGCTCTTGATAATTCAATAAATTTCCGTAAGGTTGAGATGTAAGGGCATATTTCCCCCCCCCCCCCCGTTTTTTTTTTCTTCATATTTTTTGGGAAATATAAGAATTAAACATTGCATACAATGGATGCAGACGACAGTGTTTACCGTCTATGTATGTGTAGGCTTTGGATACACCCCTTAACTGAAAATGGACTCTTCCAGAAACCGGAAAATAACAGTGAGCAGAGTCCTTGTTTTCAATGAAATCTTCTGTTTGGTTTGAAACGCGAAGAAAATGATAATGTTAGGGACCGCTTGAATGAAATGACTAAGTTTTGAGTCTTTCTTTATATCCTTGATGCTTTTTTCGTTTTTAAAATCGGTAGGGGGTACAAGTTATGGGAGGATAGGCGGAAACCCTAGTTGGAAATATACTATATGTCAGTGCAATAGAATTGTGCGGCTCACGAGTTATGTATGTACATATATACACACACACAACACACAACACAAACACACACACACACACACACACACAGTTCGTTGTCTTATTAAGCACCGACAATAATCTAGATGTGTAGCTGATCTCGGACATTGGACTCGGAATGAAAGTTTGTTAGTGAATTAATGAAGATCTGAGTCGTGTCCTGTTTTAGTCATGTCATATTTCAGGATATCTTCATCATGGGGACAACCGGTGTTCTCCTCATCCTTTGTTGTGCGGTGCTGGGCGCCTCCGCTATTTACAAACAAGTCGTTCTTCCCAAGCCAATTCTACAACCTCTGCCAATTTTGCCATCTAAAGGAGTGCACGCTAAAGGTCTGTACCCTAAAGGTATAATCAGCGGCAAAGGCAAAGGCGTTGCTCCTGTAGTAAAAAAGAAAAGCGTTGTTCCAACTGTCAACATCTTCTATCCTCCAGTCCAGAAAAAATACAGTCTCTACCCCTCCTTGCAGTATAAATCCAGCCCCTATTTCAACAGTTTCGACAGTTTCGGTAAGTGAACATGACATCAAATAGACTAATTCCCACTCTAAATTTGTAATAAAGCAATCAAAAGATAGACATCCATTCATAGATTCGCTATGTATTACGCTATGTATGTAGTGACATTACAATATAGAGACAAACAGTCATATTATGTATTATAATTGATATTAAAATTTTGTACAATTTTATATAATGCCTTAGTATTAAGGATGTTGGGATACAAAGTATGTAACCGATGAATCCAGTAACTTTCTTTAATCAGTCTGTTCGTCTCTCCATGCAAGTAGTTATATGTGCCACTTAGGTCTATTACGGGACTCCCATGTTAAAAAGGTCGAAAGATTATAACCCCAATTTTGTGTCACAGTCGCTACGCACTTGGTTTGGGGCCATAATGGCGCTACACGTAAATCTATCGATTGTTTATATCCCCAACCGGGAAACTGCTCATGCACAACATCGATTGGCATGAAAGAAAAATCATGTATAGAGTGATTGTTTGTATTAAAATGTATTGAAACATTAGAGGAGGACTGAGGATCCATACAATTTTTTTATATGAAAGCGGTGATTATTCATTCTCTTTGGAACTTGTTAAAGTGTTTGTCCAACATATCGCATGTTACATTTTTTACAGGTTATCAAACAAATTACATCAGTTGATATGTAGTCAATGTTATAACGTAGAGAAAACAATTATTATGTATTGGAGCCACTAAAATAGGTACTTTCTCAAATATTGTCATTTCCTACTGACGATATTATTAAAGTTGCAGGAAAAATTAACAACAAACACAATACAGGTATTCAATGCTGTTAATTTTCCTTTTCAATTTCATCTGTACATACCCGAATTTAAATTCACGACATTTGTCCCATGGTCCCACAAAACTGCTTTGCACCCCTAATTTGCAAAAGATGTGGGCAACAGAACCCCTAATTAAAAATCCTTGGGAAAACACTATGTATGCATGTATGTACATATGTATGTATGTATGTGTGTGTGTGTGTGTGTGTGTGTGTGTGTGTGTGTGTGTGTGTGTATGTATGTATGTATGTATGCATGTATGTATGTATGTATAAAAAACCAAAATCTATGGAACACTAAGAACACATCAACTTGTTTATGATTCATAGAACACATCAATGATAATTTATCATTTTTAATGATATTGTTCCAACATGCTTGCTTTTTCTTCTGTTTCCTCATTTTGTTTTCTTCTTGTGAAACTGTTGGGTTTTGGATTTTACAGACTTAACTAGGGATGCTAATGACTGCTCTGTATCTAAACTGTCCACACCGATTTTGCGTCTGCTAACATCAGGTTCTATCATGTCAACAGATGCAGTAACCTTTCTTTTTAACACAGACATCTGAAATGTCCCCTCTTCTGTTTTCTGAGTCTTTTTACTTTTACTTCTTTTTATTTTTTCCTCTATCAATGCTTCCATTCCCTCTGTTCTTCTGAACTCGGGAGCTGAGGGATCAATGTTAAACAGATGGGAATTGTAAACGGCTGTAAAACGCTCATCTTTCACATTGACCTGCAAATGAAAAGTAGCAATTGTCAGTTTATTCCGAATCCATTCAATTTGTTAATTAAAGTATAATACTTTCATAGTGTATTAAGAGAAGTCATAATTTCCTGTTATATTGAAGTACTTGTTTTCTACTTGTAAAATTGTACATGATAAGCATTATTGTAAAGAAATCCTTAGTCATTATAAAATGTAAATCTCTAGTGCCTGACAACCCTTCATTATCTTGAACATGGCAACGACTTATCACAGTTAATGTCTGTGGTCTAGAACTAAACTTACTGTGTGAAAGCCACTGCTGTCTTATCTGACTCACTTTGACCCTGACCTTTGACCTTTCAACCCCCCCAAACCTATAGGTATCTTTCTTATCCCAAGTGCAAGCCATCCACAAAGTTAGGTGAAGAACTTGGTCTAAAAGTAAAGCTGTTGAGTGGAAACTACTTTTCTTCTTAAAGTCACTGTCATCTTGACCTTTGACCCCCAAAATCAATTTATTCTATCTTTATCCAATGTGCAAGCTATCCACAAAATTTGCTCAAGGTATATAATCCAGAGCTAAAATTATTGTACAGAAATTATTTTTGTTCTTTGACTCACAGTAACCTTGACATTCAATCTTTTAACTCCCAAATCAATAGGTTTCTTCAAGGTGCATTTATTCTATCCCAATATGTACATCTCACCATCACACTTGGCCCCATTACCCTTTCCCTAAAGTTACATGAATTATGAAAATCACCTGGAAGTCAGCTTCCTTGGTTTTCTTTGCTTCATCTGCCTCCCTTTTGTTTTTCTTCTTTTTCTTTTTTGTTTCCTTTTGTTGCACCAGGTCCTCAAGTTTGAAGTGATGCTTGTCCACCTCATCATCCATCAGCAACAGTGACAGTTCAGCCTAGGAATCAGACAGACATGTATACACACAGCCTAACTTTATGAACATCTCATATTATTCACACAGTCCATCCTTCATCTTATTATTCACACAGTCCATCATTCATCATATTATTAACACAGTCCTTCTTTCATCATATTATTCACACAGTCCATCCTTCATCAAACCTAGTTGGATATACAAGCCTGCTCACTTAGCAGATCCCAATCAGAACATCCTCATCATTTTCCATCACATGCTAGAAAAAAAACTCTGATGTAAATGGCGGCCAATTTTAACTGCCCTCAAGCCTGCAGTTCTTATTATCTCACAATAACTTCACTGATATCAAAATGACTCAATTATCAAGTGTGATCAAAAACAGCAACAGAGGCAATAGTTTGAGGCTATTAAAACTGAATGATTTTTTAAGAACATTTTGTCTTTAACAAGTTGGAGGTACAACATTAAAAATTAAAAGTGAAGGTATTTCATTGATGTCTGAAACATTATTGAGTGATGTTTTCACACCTATCTTTTCATGATGCTCTATTCTTTGCACATCTAGCCAGATGTTTGTCCACAAAAAATTTACCAATTTGGAAGTATCACTGTGATTAGCTCCGAGTCTCTTTCTGAGAGTCTAAGTTATCTGACTTGCATTGAAAGAGATGAGGATGTTCCAATTGAGCAGATCCCTCTAGCAAATGTCAGCTCACTAACTATTTTGGAAAATATATAATTACGATTTGAAGGAAAATGTCAGAGGAATAACAGGAAAGCATTGTCATCCAGATACAATTGTAGACACCAGTTTAACCTTGAAAGTCTGGGTAAAAAAAGGTCTATCACAAAAGCAACTTTTTCAAGGAGGACATTCCATCAGTGAAAAATAATCCCGGCAATGAGTGTTTTGAAAGTTTCTTTAATTATCTCCCTGACATTCTTGTAATTAGTTTTCATACTGTTACAAGGTTATCAAGGCTGAATATGTTTTTTCATCATAAAATTACTATTATTGGATGGTGAGAATGCTGTAATGATGAAATCATGAAGAATACAATCCATTTCAACAAAACAAATGTGATACTGCATGATGTAACAGTTCTAAGAAGAGAACAACTTATTTCTTAAAGCACAAATTCCATCATCAGCCGTACAATGTTTTGTAAATTCAAGTTAGGCTAGCAATAGGTTTTGGTTTGGTTTTTGTTGCTTTAATGGCACTTTTAACACATCACTGGCTGTATCATGTCAAGGAAATGTTAGCCAAGTGCCTTTCCCAAGCACACATTGAGGCTGCTGACCTGGGTGGGTATCAAACCTGCAACACTTGGATTATGAGTCTGATGCTCCACCAACTGAGCTACCATGGCTCTCAGGCTAGCAATAGGAGGAATAAGTGTCACTGGTCATTTTGGATAGTAATTGGTGTAGGGCATGTAATATAAAATGTATGAATCAAACTGTATCTTAGTTGCCAAGACTCTCAAGCATCAAAAGTAGGTTACACTGACCTTTCTTGTCACAATGATCCACTTTTGGTGCAGTAATGTAAAGCTCATTAAGATGCATCAAGATATAAAGTAAAGTCCATTTTGGTGATTATGTCAAACCACATTAAAAAGTATGCCATGGTGACCTAATCTTGGAAACACAGTGTCATACTGCAGAAGATCTACCAAAATAAAGTTTGATGGAAATCGGAAACACACTGTTAGAAATACAGCTTGAAACTTTTTTGTTTTTAGAAATAAAGTCACAAATGCAAGAAATGTAAGTCATACTGACCTACTTTCTACATCAGTGTATAATGACTATAAATACAAGTCAAGGTAAAACTTTAATAAATGTAGGGATTCTAGCATCAAAGATATGCAGTGGATTGCAAAGTTGATGAAGCATACAAATAGGTCACATTGACCTACTATATGTTTTCAAAGTATCAGCTGATGATCGTCAAAATCTATTTTGTAAAAGATGTCCTCCCAATCTCATTAAAATCAAGAGTTACTTATAAAAAGTACATCTGATGCAGTTGCGGTTATATTGTACTCATCGTAAATTTGACAAAATCTCAACTTTGGTAAATGCATTCCAAATGAATGAAATTGAAAGGAAACAATGCATGGAAGTGATAAACGCAAAATCAGAATCATTTTGAGACCGCAAACTATAAACAATGAGATTATAACTGAAATGCAAAACTGAATGGAATGCAAATGATACTAGTGATGATATTTCAATTTGATTATACTATTGATGATATTTCAATCTGATTATACTATTGATGATATTTCAATCTGATTATACTATTGATGATATTTCAATTTCATTATGCTATTGATATTTCAATCTGATTATACTATTGATGATATTTCAATTTGATTATACTATAGATGATATTTCAATTTGATTATACTATTGATATTTCAATCTGACTATACTATTGATGATATTTCAATCTGATTATACTACTGATGATATTTCAATTTGATTATACTATTGATGATATTTCAATTTGATTATACTATTGATGATATTTCAATTTGATTCTGCTATTGATGATATTTCAATTTGTCTATACTATTGATGATATTTCAATTTGATTATACTATTGATATTTCAATTTGACTATACTTTTGATATTTCAATCTGACTATACTATTGATGATATTTCAATCTGATTATACTATTGATATTTCAATCTGACTATACTATTGATGATATTTCAATCTGATTATACTATTGATGATATTTCAATCTGATTATACTATTGATGATATTTCAATTTGATTATACTATTAATGATATTTCAATTTGACTATACTATTGATGATATTTCAATTTGATTATACTATTGATGATATTTCAATTTGATTATGCTATTGATGATATTTCAATTTGAGTATACTATTGATATTTCAATTTGACTATACTTTTGATATTTCAATCTGATTATACTATTGTTGATATTTCAATTTGATTATACTATTGATATTTCAATCTGACTATACTATTGATGATATTTCAATCTGATTATACTATTGATGATATTTCAATCTGATTATACTATTGATGTTATTTCAATTTGACTATACTATTGATGATATTTCAATTTGATTATACTATTGATGATATTTCAATTTGATCATACTATTGATGATATTTCAATCTGATTATACTATTGATATTTCAATTTGACTATACTTTTGATATTTCAATCTGACTATACTATTGATGATATTTCAATCTGATTATACTATTGATGATATTTCAATCAGATTATACTATTGATGATATTTCAATTTGATTATACTATTGATGATATTTTAATTTGATTATACTATTGATATTTCAATTTGACTATACTTTTGATATTTCAATCTGATTATACTATTGATGATATTTCAATTTGATTATACTATTGATATTTCAATCTGATTATACTATTGATGATATTTCAATCTGATTATACTATTGATGATATTTCAATTTGATTATACTATTGATATTTCAATCTGATTATACTATTGATGATATTTCAATCTGATTATACTATTGATGATATTTCAATTTGATTATGCTGTTGATATTTCAATTTGATTATACTATTGATGACATTTCAATTTGATTATACTATTGATGATATTTCAATTTGGTTATACTATTGATATTTCAATTTGATTATACTATTGATGATATTTCAATTTGACTATACTTTTGATATTTCAATCTGATTATACTATTGATGATATTTCAATTTGATTTTACTATTGATGATATTTCAATTTGACTATACTTTTGATATTTCAATCTGATTATACTATTGATGATATTTCAATTTGATTATACTTTTGATGATATTTCAATTTGATTATACTATTGATATTTCAATTTGACTATACTTTTGATATTTCAATATGATAATACTATTGATATTTAGATTTGATTATACTATACCTTTTCTATCTTGTCCTTTTCATTTGGTTCAATTGTATCTGTCACTTTCTTTTTCTTCCTTATTTTCTTCTTTCCTGTGCAAGAAATGAATTCATGCATGTTAACCATCAATCTCCAGAACAATCTTGTTCAGAAAACTTGGAATATTTTCAAGCTAATACAATTTCTACCAACTACTATAAAACAATAACTGCAACAACAACAATTAATACCAGATGTCTCATATTCAATGAACGTCTCAAAGGGTAAGAAGACATGGCAGTCATAATGTCTGTCTGATGTAAAGTTTCAGTGAATCATCATAAGACTTCACCTACATATACATAAGGGACAAGGAATATCCCCACTGATTCAAGATGAAAAAGGCATGTATTTATTAGCATTTAACAGCACATCAGCACAATAATGGCTGTACCTTGCTGATTAAAGGTAAAACTCTAAAAAATGCAAAATATTAAGAATTCCACAAAAAACCTCTAGTAGGTTTTTGTTTTGTTTTTGTTGGTCTTAACTTTAACACATTATTGGCTATATTATTCCATGGAAATGGAAACTAAGTGCCTTTATCAATGACACACCGAAGCAGTGGATCCGGGCTGGCCTGGGCGGGTATCGAACCCGTGACTCTTGGATTACGAGTCTGGTGCTCTACCAACTGAGCTGCTACAGCTCTATACTTTAGTAGGTCAAAAAGGTCAATGGTCAAGATTACAGAGAGAAATTGTCCAACTGGAGGGAGTCAATGGTTAATTTTGCTGGATACAGCGTATCTCATGTTTCCATGAATGAATAGTCATGAGACATGCACAAAAGTTGGGAAATCAAATCTTGATGGATTTTGCGGTCAAAAGTCAGTCATAATAGTTTTAATGACAATCTGTCACAAATTCTGCAAGTAATATCGTCTGATGCTTCTAAGGATGGGTTGTCATCAGAATTTACACACTAGTTCACTAGCGCTTACTGAACATCTTTGGAATAAAGGATCAAAGGTCAAAGTCACAAAAGGAGTTACTTTAAGCTTTTAGGGAAAATTCTGCAATGCTTGTTGTATTTTCTTTTTCATACATTAGATAAATTCAAATCAGATCTGGGACTTAAGTTTATCAGAGAAGATGAAACAGCCCTGGAAAAAAGCACAGTCAGAGGTCAAAGTCACATAGTACATTTGTTAATTTATTACCAAGGTTACATTGGTATTAATTGCTGCTAAGAAAATACATTTAGAGATTGTTTAAAATTGCAATTGGCTACTCAATTATTTCCTGTTTAACAACTGTTTCATTATTTGAACAAGGAGTTCTATTCAGCTCTGTAATCAATGGAAAGCCAACATTAATACCTTATGAATATCAAAAATGTTCAAATTATAACTGGAAATATTAGATGTCAGTAATCACTTTGTCACTATAGAGAATAAAAAAAAAGATTTTGCTTGTTGCACAAAAATACAGTATTTTATACATGTCTCATTAAGGATTTATTTTATAGTGACAATGCATTTCTAATTTAAATTTCTTCCTGAGGTATTTGAGTTTTATCAGTCTTTGGATTCTCAATATTTTCCATTTAATATTTGCCTCATAATTAGGGCTGTTTCAGTAAAACATACCTGGGACCTAAGGAAGGCAATTTCAAGGTAGAATAGTCACCCACTGAGGCAATTTAGAATTTTATATCATTTTCATTTGAACACTTTGAGTAATCAGAGCACTCAGGCATACTTGTTTTAAAAACTGCTTTCAATGGGTACTGTGTATGTTTCAATGGGTACTATGTATGTTTCAATGGGTTCTATGTATGTTACAACAGGTACTATGTATGTTACAATGGGTACTATGTATGTTACAACAGGTACTAAGTATGTTTCAATGGGTACTATGTATGTTACAACAGGTACTATGTATGTTACAATGGGTACTATGTATGTTACAACAGGTACTATGTATGTTACAATGAGTACTATGTTTCAATCGGTACTATGTATGTTACAACAGGTACTATGTATGTTACAACAGGTACTATGTATGTTTCAATGGGTACTATGTATGTTACAACATGTACTATGTATGTTACAAAAGGTACTATGTATGTTTCAATGGGTACTATGTATGTTTTAATGGGTACTATATATGTTTCAATGGGTACAATGTATATTACAACAGGTACTGTGTATGTTACAACAGGTACTATGTATGTTACAATGGGTGCTATGTATGTTACAACAGGTACTATGTATGTTTCAATGGGTACTATGTATGTTTCAATAGGTACTATGTATGTCACAACAGGTACTATGTATGTTTCAATGTATACTATGTATGTTTCAATGGAACAGATCTTAGAATCAATAGTTCTATTCAGCTTTGTAAAAAAATACTTCTTACCAAATTTGTAAAAACATTGTTATGACATGTACATGTAATACAACACTCCCTCTTTGTAATGATTTTCATAGGATCATTAACAGCAACCTGTATTATAAGTGAGGAAGCCATATAGTGAGGGATGTTGTAAGAAGGCTGTGTCCTGATAGTACTTTAAAACACAAAAATATAGTATATAATTATGCCAAAAATCACATCACAATTGGTTCTCATGAGTCAAGGACTAAAATAAAGTGCAATAAATTAGGTATCGATAATAAAACAAAATATGACCAATATAATGGAATCATTGATCTTACCCTCATTATAATAAGGGCAGTGGTATACTGAGGGACTTTGTACTGAGGGATCACTGTACTGATTCTAGAGCAGCTACTAATACTAATACTCACACCATGGCATGACTCATACACTGAAGATTTTCATGATTAAGTCAAGAATACCTGTTTGTCTTTTTGCTTATCGCTACTTACTGGAATTATATTATTCAAAATTTACATTATAACAGAAATATATCTTTGCAAAAAAAATATGATAAAAACTGCATCAGAACTTCTTCATGTTTGTTTTTGAATTAAATCATCTTTTAACATGCAAAAATTTTTTTCAATTCGTTTTCATAATAACCTTTGTGCACATCTTCTGTACTTCTGGAGAAGAAAGGGTCATTAAGGTCAACATCATCTGGCAGCTCGTCATCACTGAAAGCTGGAGCCTCATCATCATCAATTGCTTGCTGTAAAATCAAAGTATTGAGAATACTGATGGCTTGGAGGGTTACCGCATATACTCGCGTATAAGTTGTGTCCAAATGCAAACAACATAGACCTTGATCTGCGATCGCATAATGTGCTGGCAGATCAGGGTCTATGCTGTTTGTTCTACTAATTAGTTCTTACAAACTGGATAGACCCAGATTTGCTGGGTCTATGCAGTTTGTGGTTGGTATCGGATTATATGCGAGTATATATGGTAGGTTAATATGGAATACAGAACACGATCAAAGTGATGAACATTAATTGTGGGATATTGATAACCATGTTTCTTTTTATGATCACAAGCAACTACCATTATCGCACTAAAACATGAAATCTGAATTAAATGTTTTACGTCTTTATTCTCTTTACCTCTTAACAGAGAACTGATTACAACATTCAAAAACATTGTAGACAGAAAATATTTCAGCAATTGCCTTTTATAAGCCATTTCTCTTGCAATGATTTTGTTTAAAGTACTACACAGAAAGCTATCAAACTATACTGAGTCTGTTTGAAGTACTACACAGAAAGCTATCAAACTATACTGAGTCTGTTTGAAGTACTACACAGAAAGCTATCAAACTATACTGAGTCTGTTTGAAGTACTACACAGAAAGCTATCAAACTATACTGAGAGGCAATCACTCTGAGTCTAAATCATTTCCTCTTAGGATTAAAATTATAGTTATGTCCTTTTACACAGCTAGACTCACTTTTCAAGGCCTAAGGGTTAATAGAGCTAAATATACAATGTAACTGAGTAGACAGCATGCCATAAGCTTCTGGGGGATAAATCCCCCCAAGCCACAAATAAAATGGTAAATTCTAATTAATTACCAACAAGTTTGATATTTAAGTATATCAAAATTAAAACAAAGGTTTCCTAAATTATTCTCATGTGCAAAACAAAGACTTCACCACTTTAAGTCACAGAGTTACTTAAAAGTGAATAAAGTTGTTTTCAAATGGTAGTGTGAATGTGATCTGGTGATGCATCTAAAAATGTAACAATTCAAAGAGCCTGAACAATGGATAAAGACTTTATTTCATGGGCTTTAATGATTCTATACAGTTCTTTCCTCCATTAACACAAACAGTATGAATTCAGCTTTTTCTCTAAAGGTCAAGGTGCTCATAATGTTTAAACTGTCACCATGTTGTCACATTTTTTCCTAGCAAGGGTGCATAGGTTCCAACTTTCCAGCTATTTCCTGTCATTGACTATTTCAGCAAGTTATCTTAAACATTTTGTTAGGTGTTATAAAAAGTTCTCCATTTTCCTAAAGGATCTTTAATTAATTATTTTAGGAAAAATGATGATTGCAACTTATGATATATCAGACAGTAGCACATGACTGTTCTGGGAAAATCACTCCTCCAGGGTTTTACCAGCTTCTGGCCACTCTTTTCAGGTGCCAAAAATTTAAATTATGACAGCACTGAACTACGGCAGGTAAATCTCATGCATACTGTTTGCATGAACATAGAAAAGAACCACATGAAATAAATGAAGCCCATGTAAAAGAATATTATTTATCCATTTTTCAGTTTGATTGCGCTAATGTATGTTTTCATGAATCACCAAATACTAAACATGATGCCATTTGAAATTAAATCTAAGTGTAATCTACACTCCTCCATGATAGTTCAGGTAGGTGCATGAAAGACTATTACTTAAGTTCTAGGAAGCCAACATTAGTAAACCATTATCACATAGAGTAATGTGTGAATCATAATAGTGACATTTAGATCAGATAAAAAAATCCCTTGTATGTTACATGCAAGAGCTGTGGAGACTTAAATAAAACAATTCTTTTACTGACAATTTAAAAAATTTAGGGAGAAAAGGTTCATATGTTGCTCTAACTCTGACCAAAGTTCATTTTTTATTTCTCTGTTACCCTTTGAGCGGGAGTAGGGTTTACAGACCCTGAAATGAGTAATTGTACCAGCTAAATGAAAATGGAATGCAGAATAAATGCCAATGAAATTCATGATGAACACGTATCAAATGATGAATGCATTTTGGTGGAAATAGCGGATGAAAATGCAAATAGATAAATGATCAATGATAAAGAAAAGAAATGAAATTAATGCATTTCATAAATGGATTTCAAAAACTATTTACCTGTATTTCAGGCTGCTGCTAAATTTCCAGTCAAAAACCTATGTACATGATAATCCAGGATCAGATTCTTTACACTGAAAATTTTTTGCTACTTACAAGCCGAGAAATTGTTATAACAACTGGCACTTATATGATGATGTAATCATCAGTACTAGCATGTCCAATTTTATTTGAATGAAAAAAATAAAAACTTTGCAAATAAATGCTCTACAACTATATTATATGGTTGCAGTTATATTTTCATTTTTAGTCAATTTAATGTTGTCTTTTGAATTTTATGCATTTTCTATTTTATTAAATCACACTTGTAATAAGACAAGATGCAAAAGCAATAGTTCTTTGCATTTAATATTATCAAAAAGTAAAATTTTGACTCTGGCAAATGCATTCCAAATAAACCAGAATGAAAGGAACTGATGGAAGGAACCAATAAATGCAAATCAGAATGCAATTCTGAGACTGTAGATTAAAAAAGATGAGATACTGCTGAAATGCAAATCAAATGCAGAATGAATGCAAAAGAAACACAAATGAACTGCAAATGAAATACAGATTTGGTAAAATTACCCATTTTTCAGGGCCTGCTAAATAATCTATCAACAATGGTGAGTGGAGGTCGTGTTGTTTACATATCACTTAGGAGCCACAGTTGCTCAGTTGGTAGAGCATCAGACTTGTAATCCAAGGGTCATGGGTTTGATACCCACCCAGACCAGCTGAGGTAGGCTGCCTTTGTCAAAAGGTACTTACTACCCATTTCCTCGGCATGATAAAACCAGTAACATGTTTAGAGTACTGTTAAAACCAGCAAAATAAATACTCATGACCTTGCTAAGACAGGATGAAAAGAAATGAATGAATCATGAAGGTAAAGTTTTAACTACTAATTTTATAAAATAAAATCAATTAAAAGTTTATTTTTCCTTGGTGTAAAGGCTTAGGAAAATGAAATATATTGTGGCAAACTTTCACAATAATCTGTACCATCAGAATTGTCCCTGGGACTAGTGAAAGGAAATGAGAATTAAGTTTTGACTAGTAAAAACAATCTTTAGTCTTTTAGGCATGATCAAATATATATATACATTCTCATCAGTCCTCCCTCCTCCCTCTCTTTCCTACAAACCAAACCCAACTGTTTCATAGGATTTGAAAGCTGATTATTATTTTTAATGATTTAGTAGATCCATTATACATCCAACAAAACATTATTCAGAAAAAAAGATTTTGTAGCAACTCTGATGACAATGCATGTCAAATCCCTGCACCTTCCATTTGCATTTATGCTGGTGGGATAAATAATTTCATATTTTATTAATGACAATCATTCAAATTTGATAAAATATGAGTATACTTCTTCCAACTGACTTGTGTGACCTTTCCCATATCTCAATGGTCCATGATGCAGGTATGGTATTTCAAAGTCTGTAAAATCCCTATCACATCTTTCCATTGTAGAAACAAATAGTAAATCTGATATAACTGCATCTATGGGACCCACAAAACCCTATCATTACCTCAAAATACTGTTCTAACAAATCATACATATTTTCTAGAGATGCGATTGGTATGTGTAATGTGCACTGTAATAACAAATGCCATGTTGTATGAACTAATATGTGTAGTTTAATGTGCAGTGTAATAACAGATACCATGCTGTATGCACTATGTATGTGTAGTGTGATCTGCAGTGTAATAACAGATACCATGTTGGATGCACTACATATGTGGAGCATATTGTGCAGTGTAATAACATATACCATGTTGCATGCACTACATATGTGGAGTATAATGTGCAGTATAATAACAGACACCATGTTGAATGCACTGCATATATGGAGTATGATGTGCAGTGTAATTACAGATACCATGTTGTATGTACTGCATATGTGGAGTATGATGTGCAGTGTAATAACAGATAGCATGCTGTATGCATTATATGGAATGGGAATGTATGATGTTCAGTGTAATAACAGATACCATGTTGTATGCATTACATGGAATGGGAACGTATGATGTTCAGTGTAGTAACAGATACCATGTTGCATGCATGACATAGGTGGAGTTTACTGTTAAGAAATTGAAACCTTCCTGAATCTGACTCTTAGTGTCAGATATCTGAATGTGCTACAAATTTAGTTTTTTGGGGGTAAAACTAATTTTTATAATATAATACTTACCTGTTGCTATTGAGGGTATAAAATACCCTGACCGTATGACGAGAATTTGTCCTCCCATTAGGGTGAACCAGAAGATTCTAAAACACGCAATTGCCCCTGGTCCAACCTGCGGATACCATGCCCATGCACAGTGTCATTCATTCTTTTTAGGACACAACCTAAACTAGTGGGAAATTAGTGCGGGACGGGAGGAGAGAATCTGGCAACAGCAACAGGTTAGTATTACATCATTAAAACTAATTTACCCCACCTCAAAAATACATTTTAATATCAGTAATACAAAACCTGTTGCTATTGCATAGGTGAATTTCTCAGTTTGGTAGGAGGCTGATGATCCCAAAACTGGCCTGTAGAATAGAAAACTACTGCCTGATGGTATCCACATGGGTCACTTTTTGAGCTACGACAATCAGACACAAGGAAAATATGCCTTCGCTTTGGTGAGCCAATGAGCGAAAGTAAAAGGTGGAGAAAGTAGTGCAGGAGTACCAAAATGCAGCTGTCATCACATCCTCCAGACACTAATCAATTAAGCAGGCCCATGAGGTAGCAACGGCTTGAAACTCGTGAGCTTAATTATATCTATGAAAGGTCCCTCCCAAGCAGGGACATATAAGCTCTCCTGATAAGAAATACAATCCACCTCAAATGGTGTAAGCTGAAAGATCAGCCGAACCCTTAACGGGGAGGAACGATGTTTTCTACCTTTTCTTCTCTCTTTAGAAGCTGCCAAATAAAAGCATAAAGCTCCAACTGGACATAAAAGTCTATCTTCATCATCCCCAGCACAGATATGACTGAGACTGGGGATCTCAATTGGGAGTGGTGCACCTGATGGAAGCTGGTGTTTGCTAAAAACCTGCTTGGCAAAGGAGAGAAGCCAACTCATAATTCCACTGAACCTTATACAGCGTGACTGTATGCATAGGCAATGAAGCTCGCTCCTTTGATGCACAGATGCTAAAGAGAGCAAGAAAACAGGCTTGAGGGTAAGGTTCTCGAAGGAAGCTTCACCCAATGGTTCATAGGGGTTTTTAGTTAGATACTGCAAGATGCAATAGAGATTCCATCTAGGCATCAGTAAGTGAGACACTGATCTTAGCTCAAAATACCAAAACAGGTCTGCTAAGTGTGAGTTCATCCCCATCATGGCCGAGCCTATCAAAAAACTGAGAGTGCTGGTTAGGGCTGCCCTATAGCCCTTGATAGTAGAAACTGAGCATTGTCTCTCTACAAAAGGGAAGAAGATCAGCCACTGTTTTCATAGAAGGACAGCTAGGACTTACACGTTTCCTACTGCATCAATCTCCAAATATTCTCCAATTGGCATCATAGACCTTAGATATATATGATCTCCTGGACTGAATAATGAACTTGACAATTTGTTAAGATCATTTAAAATGAGCCAAGGGAAAAAAGGTGGAGAATTTGTGGGCTCTTGTGTAGGAGACCCTGTGCCATGACAGGAGGTCCTGGGATGGTCCACCAGCAGTATGAGACGATCATTAAACCATGATCATTGGGGCAATAAAGGGACTAACAAAACAAACTGAGCAGTGGAGTTCCTAACTTGTGAAGTACCAGTGGGATGATCCTAAAGGATTGGAAGGAACAAGAGAACAGACAATCCCACTTCAGGCTGAAAGCATCCACTGCCCAAGTCCTTTGGACAGTGACTGGGGAAACGAAAATGGGAGCTTGTTTAACTGTCAGAAAAGTCCACCAATGGTGTCCCCCAAAGCTGAAACAGGGAATCCACTATAGACTGGTGTAGAGACCATTCTGTGAGGACTATCTTCCCTTTCCTTGACAGAATGTCCTCCAAAATATCTTTTTATGGGGATGTGGCTAGCTCGGAAGGTAATCCCTTCCAAAGCACCCAGCAAAAGAGGTTCCAAGACTGCTCCTAGAGAGAAGTGGCATGTACGCCTCCTTATCTCCTGAGGTACACTACCACCAATGTGTTGTCGTCGGAGACCATCATGCAGTGAACTCTTATTTATTGATGCACCCCTGAAGGGCTAAGAACATTGTCCTCATTTCCAAATTGTTGATGTGGAGGATAGATTCTTCTCGGAACACAAACCCTGAAGAATCAGTCCTTTCAGCCCCAGATGAGTGCCACACCGTGAATCTGAAGCATCTGCAAACTGATAGGAGTGGGGTTCGGGGGAGGATGAGCCAACAATGTGATCATTGTTCTAAACACCTCCAACAGGGAATGAATCTTGACTACTCTGTCCTGGGGACATGGACTAATATGCTATTTGTGAGGAAATTCATCCCCACATAGATGAAATCTTGTGATGGAGTAAGCTCAATTTCTCTAGGTTGGATAGAAGGCAGAGCCTAGTCACTATGGACCAACTGCGAGACAGATCTAGTCTGAGGGACTCTAGCCAGCCATTGTGGATTAACCAATCATCAAAAAAGGAGGATTGGGATACCTAGTGACCTTAAATGGGTTGAACAGCCTCTCTACTGCACCCTTCTGAAGAAGGGAGTGCACCTCTTCCTTTAAATGCACCATATTCAACTGGTGGAAGAACATGGTGAACCTAACTAGAGAAGGGAGATCCTGAAACTGAAGCTAGTATCCACCTTTATGATAGAAAGGACCCAGCCATCAACCGTTTTGCCAGACCCAGCCTCTGAAAAGAGGTCTAGCCTGGCACCTACGGGAACCAACAGAAGAGGAATACTCTGCAGGAGAGGAAGTGAGTACCTAGGGTTGTCTACCCTGTCCTTAGAACAGGGAGAGAGGCACTGGGGCCAGACTGCCGAAGAGGAGTTCTGAAATAGGGTTGTTGCTTTGACCAGGGCTGCATGGCTTTAACTCATTCGGCCCAAATCCCACCTATAGGCTTGATCCGTTTTCAGCATTCAATGGACAATCCCGCCTGTAGTCGTGGTGTGTTTACTGCATTCAGTGGCCGATCCCGTTTATAGTCGTGGTGAATGTGCATTAGTAACAACATCTCTGATTGGTTGCAAATGGGGTTTTTCCAAGAATCTGACAATATTAAACCAATCAGAAATGATTTTACTTTCCTTTGTGTAAATTTGAATTATTCATAATCCAAGGTTACTAATTGAGAGCAGTTTTACTACGCATGTTTCATTCATGAAAAATCATAAACAATTGCGGACTTAAGAGTGATATTTGATGATGGTGAGAGCAAAAATGATGAGTTTCTCGGGTTTGATCTCGAAAATATTGAGCAAGCAGAGGAAAGATATGTTCGGCAGTTGGATATTTTATGAGATTTAGACTCGGACATAGAAGTTTCTGAGATTGTATCATCAGAAGAAGAAGATGCTGATAGCGACGATGATACAGTTCTTGCGGATCTAGTAAACTGGAATGATCATCTTCGGTCTGTCCAAATCGATGATTTTAGTGGACAAATAGCACAAAAAATACATGACTGTGTAGGCAAATTTATTTGGAACAATTGGTGAAAATTTCATGGATTTTTATTGGATATAAGAAGAGAAATGAAGGTCAAAATGGATGCATGTGCATGATGTTTAAAAAATTTTCTAAATAGGTAAAAACTCTCTGGGGCACAAGCAGCTAGACACAGCTTAGTGCTGCTGGGGCATAGCAGCAATGATACTGATAACAGTGCTGGGGCTGAATGAGTTAAAGACTTTTGCTGATGGACCCTGTGGTCAGTCAGGATGATTTCACTTCTTAGCCAATTTGATGGGCCATGAGCAGATGTGAAGGACTGGTGTTGCTGGTCTCTGAGATATTGAGAAACCAAGGAAGGGATGAGCCTTTGAAGATAGTCTCTGCTTCCAGCATAGCCACCCTCAGAAGGTTCTTACTGTACTGTAGTAAGACCTTGGATGTGTCCAGAGCAACATCCCTGCAGAGGTGGAGAAGCTCCTCTGACAAGGATAACACATGCCAAGATGTTTTTGCCACTACTTCCAACAAATGATGAAGGGCAATTGGCAACAGAGATTTGACCCTCAGCAGGTTGAATGACAATGCTGAAAAGAGGTTGGAATGAGAGGCTAATGTTACTAGTGACCCAGCCTTTGTTCTAAAGTTTCCAGTGTTTAAACTGGGAGGCAGGTACAGGTCCCCATGGAAATACCCACTTGAGTCACTTTGGCATTAAAAGTGGGAGGTTTAATTGGCCAGGAATGGGTATGAACTATATAGCTTGATGCAGAGACCAAATGTCTCAACATGGGGGAGGGGACAGACATTACCTTATGTTGTCGAGCAAAGTTCTGGCCCTTACTAAACCTCTGGGAAAGCACCCTAACTGAGTGAGGAGCAACAACAGATCTGGTTGAGAGTTAGCCCCAGAAAGTTTCTCCAAGCTGTAAAGAATTTTAGTGTCACCAGAGTCTGAAGGATTGACATACAGATCACTGGGCAAAAGATGGTAAACCTCGTTTACCTCTTTGTTGAAAGACCAGATATTGTCCTCCTATGCCACCTTTACCACCAGATGGGAGGAAGCAGGGGACCCAAAGAAAAAGGGCGTGCCTGTTCTGTATCAAACCAGTGTGAAATGACAAGGACAGAAACAACATCTTTGCTCCTGGGAGGCAGGACTATGCAACCCAATGTCCCACTGTTGTGGTGAGACTTGGGGGTAAGAGGGACCCAAATCTGTAATTCCTAACATGGAGCTAACGCACTGTCCCTAGTGGCAGGCTCAACCGGTGGAGGAGAGCAACTTTCTACACTCCTGGAGCTTTTGGAGAAGAAGGCTAGTCACCCTCTCACTTTTTCGACCCAAGGTTGAAAGAAGATGTAGGTCCACAGCCCGCAGCATTGACCTCACTACCATGGCCAAGGTCCTGAAGGCCATGGCCGCATGCAAGGAAAGGGCCAATTGCTTCCCTGCAGTGGAAGACCTCACAAACCAAAGGAATTTAGAAGGATTATACGAAAAAAGGGGGGGGGGGATGCCTTGATCTGACCCTCCTCCCTAACCTGGCATCTGTATGCTGATTCCTAACCCCCAAATGGATGAAACTGCAGCCAGGAGAAAAGGGGGTCTTGATCCAATCCTTATCCCTGTACCCAAGGGGCTGCAATGACTGGTGAGCAGCATCTGGTCAATAAGTGGTGACCAGCACCACGCAATCAGTCAATGACCGGTCAGTCAACTCAGATTACAGATAAGATTCTTCCCCAGATCTGACAGACTTAGATCTGAGCTCTCCTTTAGCCGGTGGCTCAATTCCATCACTGACAACAGGCCTCATGGACTGAAAGGGTGTTGCTCCCCATTTGTGGGGGGGCACGACTCACTTTCAGCCCTTTTGGACTAAAGAGGGTGCTGGACCTCCCTGAGAGGAGGGCATGACTCGCTCTTTGTCCTAGTAGAAAAGAGAGTGTGCTGCTCCTCCTCATGGGAGGGCGCAACACGATCTCTGCGCTCACAGAATGGGGAGGGTGCTGCTCATCCCTAATGGGAGGGCGCGACTCACTCTCCACCCGCTTATAACCTCCCTAGGGAGGAGGACCATTAACACTAAGAGTCTCCGAAGATACTATGGTAATCCTTCCCTGAGACCCAAGGGACCCAGAGAAGGAAAACTCCGATTTAAATTCTGAGGAAGACGGTGAAGGAACTCTCTTCCTTCCTAATATATCGCTAAGTTCAGTAAGGTCATAGACCTTGCCCAACCAGAGATAGACAAGTGGAGTGGGCATCCCAGGGGGCTTTCCAGCAGTCATACCCACCCACACACTGCTTAGCCATTGCTGAAAGGGAATGCTGTAAAGAAGATTTATTTAAAAACCTCTATATAAGTAAATGTATAAATTTATGAATGTATTTGTGTCTATGTTAATATGATAACAGCAAGAACTCACCTTTCCAAGGTGTTGTCTCAGAGAATTAAAATAATCACTGATTTTAATTGCAAAAAGGAAGCAATACTAAGCTAAGAATGAATAGCACAAATCACCTTAAAAGAAAATTTGAAATATGATGATTCGTTACTGTAATAAACAATAAACAGAATCAATATGAGTTCACAGACCAAATTTACTTAAGATAAGGCAATAAAACCACCAAAAAATACTGAAGATAATTAACAAATGACATTGACTAGCCTATTTAAGCCTATTTAAGAACTGGTGATGACTAATTTAGCAGAAAACCAGTATGGTAAGATTGCTAATAAAAAGGATAATAAAAAGGAATACTATCCAATACTAATTACAAGAATGAACTGATGTTCAATAACTAAATGCACAACATAAAGGGAAAAACTGGTGTGCAACCTGCTTTTCAGAGATAAAAAATGCACAAGTCACATTAAAAGAAAATGTGAAATATGAAGATTCGTTACTGTAATAAAAAATTAAACAGAATCAATATGAGTCTGCAGACCAAATTCAGCAAGAAAAGGGATATTGACTAAATATCTACCCAAGCTAGAAATGAATTCTCAACAATAATAGTTATGCTAATACCCCTGTGGGGTAAGAACCTAAATGCATGGTCATACCAAACATAACCAGAAAAAGTGTGAATAGCTCTTGGGAGAATTCAATTAGAACAGAAAAAATTCCCGATCAGGGGTAATTCCACATGATAAAACTGATGCATATAAAGAGAAAATTCAAATACTGAATACAATTAATGTTTTGGTCAGGTTGGTTAGACACTGGGGTCTCCTTCATATTACGGATGTCCCTTAAGTGTTCTTTAATTCTAATCCGACTCAGAAGGTTAACAAATCTAGCAGTGTGATACCAGCAATCTTTACATATGATAAAGATAATTATTTTCTCCAATGTGCAATAAGATCTCTTTGGCCTATTGTCAACTTGACTCTGCCTGATACGTTATAAAATGGAAACTATCTTTGCACAGAGAATTGGTTCTAAACTAAGCAACCAATTAATAAGAGCTAAGTTTTCTAGTAAACACCCAGGTATTACTGGTAAAACTTTCGCAAAGAAAGTACTAGATTGCGAGACCGTTAACAGCACATTTTGCATGAAAATGGATAAATCTAAAATATTTAGAAGCACATTTACAAATCTCAAATATACTTCAAAGTTAAGAGGTCATTGTACTACCCATAATGTTATTTATTTACTCACCTGCCACCACTGTGGCAAACAATATGTAGGTGAGACCAAAAGGGAATTCCAAGTGAGAATTAAAGAACACTTAAGGGACATCCATAATATGAAGGAGACCCCATTGTCTAACCAACCTGACCACAACATTAATTGTATTCAGTATCAGATAATAGAAATCATCCAATCTGATCCTGAGCTCAATAGTAGCAACATTAATTGGAAAGACAGAGAACTTTATTGGATACACCAACTACATACTCTACAGCCGGTATGGATCAACATCTCTGTTTAAACGGGAGCTCTGGCATTTCAAACCTAACCTTGTTTTTGAACACTAGAACTTGAGCGTTACAAAGGCCAAACCTAAATTCCGGTCTAAAATAATCATTTGTCCATGGTTATGAATTCCATAATATACAAAACAAAATTTAATTCAAAAATATTATATGTGGTAGTTTATGCTGCTGAACTTTACATTCCTCCCAACGGTCCAGCAAAAGTGGAACTAGAAAATAGAAATTATGGGTTGCACCAGTTTACATCATAACAGAAGTATTTATGAATGTTCATCTAAAACTGTAAGTGCAGATGGCATAAAGGATAGAAGGATGGATAGATAGACACAATCATAATAGCACTAACATTTTTTAAAACAAAAAAAGGGTGACATTAATACTAAATTTGCTGTGTCACTACATGAGCGAGAAAATTACAAGATTTGGCATAACTATGCACAGTAGCATAAGAGGATAAGGCATGATGGACAGACTGATGAAGAGTATCGCAATATACCTAATGTTGTCTTAGGAATGTACCTATTGTTGTCTTAGGAATATACCTATTGCTGTCTTAGGAATGTACCTATTGCTGTCATAGGAATGTACCTAATACTGTCTTAGGAATATACCTATTGCTGTCTTTGAAATGTACCTAATGCTGTCTTGGGAATGTACAAAATGCTGTCTTAGGAATATACCTAATGCTGTCTTAGGAATATACCTAATGCTGTTTTAGGAATCTACATAATGCTGTCTTGGGAATGTACATAATGCTGTCTTAGGAATATACCTAATACTGTCTTAGAAATATACCTATTGCTGTCTTTGAAATGTACCTAATGTTGTCTTAGGAATGTACATAATGCTGTCTTAGGAATATACCTAATGCTGTCTTAGGAATATACCTAATGCTGTTTTAGGAATGTACCTAATGCTATCTTAGGAAAGCACAGGGATAGTGAATCACATTTCATCCATTACCTGTTGCTTCTCAGCCCTGTTTGACCCTAGGCTCTTAGTCTCCTTTTTCTTTGCAAGTTTTTCTTCTTTCTTTGCCTTTTTCTTCTCTTTAGTTTTGAGCAGATATCCCTGCCATGGAGTCATATCTTTAGTTTGCTGTTTCTTCCTGACAATGCCCTCTGTGGCACTCTTCAAACCTAAAAGAAAAGGAGGCAATCAAATAGTGTTCGGCATCCCAAGCAATGAGCAAGATGAAATAGACTTAATATGTACTGTAATGACTCGATGGTCTATGAAAAAATGGAACAGAAAGAAACTGAAACCAAAAATGTTTGTAAAATCAGCAAACAATTTATTTCTGGACAATTAAAGTGAAAATTCAAAAGACCAAATAATCCAATAAGTGTACTAATCGCAAGTCCTAAATATAGAATGTTCTGAATGAATGTGTATTCTGGTATGTCCTGATGTACCAACGATAATGTAATCCAGATCATCTTTGAGAATGTCCACAGTTATCCAAAAGTCATATATCTAAATCCAAAGGTTGATGTAAGCACTTTAGGTAACTCCAATGAATGTTCCAATAAATAATTCCTTTCGAATTATGTATATAGCATTACGGCATTACAAGACTACAAGGTTACAGGATTACAGCACAACTATGATTCCAAACAATCTGATGATTCCAAAAGACTGATCATAAAAAAAACATGAATGCTTTCAACACAAGATTTAAAATTGGAATGATTATAATGTGTATATCAAAGTCTTATATACTCTTTGCAAATGGCCTATTTCACAACAGGAAATGTGTCATCTTACGATCCAGAATGCAGTACTTAATGCGTCTTTAAAATGGAAATATTTTCAAGAAATGGTAAACAACTCTGACCTTGAACTGAAATGTAGTCAACATCTTGTTGACAACGTAACCAAACTTAAAGTGCGACTTACTATTTGATACAATTTTAAAGTACAGTCATAGACAAAAAGTTTAGGCTATTATTATAGATTCCATTTACATAACAGTACCTTTAACAGGCAATATCCTAAAACAAGATTTATCTGTGTAAAATAAACACCTTTCTAATTATGGTGAAAAAGAGAAGGAAAAAAAAAACAATAAATTTTTGTTCATGGTGGGAATTAAAATGGAACAAACTACCCTTTGTTTCTGGAGGTTGGTTGGATGGTTGTGTGGGTGTAAGGCTATTTTTCATCACATTATAGGCTATACATGACAACCAGTATATTTGATGGAGGAAGAGCACAGGAAGACCCCTGAGAAGAACCACCAACCCACGGGAAGCTGCTGGCAAGCTTTCTCACATACCCATGTCAGCCAAGTCGAGACTCGATCCCACACGGACAGGTGATATGTCAGTGATCTGTAAAGGCGAGCACCTTAGACTATGCGGACACCCGGGGCCTCCCATTTCTGGAGGTGAAATGTTTACATGAAGACAAATGCAAATACTACAGGTAGGTATTTCAGTGTTATTGCAACAAAATTAAACCAAGAATTATTGTAAGGGCCCTTGAGAACACAGTGGTTATTACATTTACTTGCATATTGTGGTCCTTGATTCAATACCTGGAGTCAACATGTGAGGGTTATTGGTCACTCATCTATGTTCGAAGGCTTAACCCAATTTCCTCCACTCATACATCACTCAACACCATGACCTTTGACCTTCGCTCTCATAAACCTTACACATGATGTCACCATATTTTCAATTTTTAGGAATCATGAATAATGAAAGTATAAGCTGACTCTCAGAAATATACATATGAAAACCAATTTATATCGCTGAAAATTTTTTAGTGGTTTTATGATGGTGAACTTATGTGAATTTCAAAATGCAATACACAGAATAGCACATTGGTTATCATTTCATATTAAATTTATGAAATGAGTTCTCTTGTGAGATATTCTGTATAAGCAAGCTGTAAGAACTTTTTACCTCATGAGGCAACAATAAATGAAGCAGCCAGAAGACAGCAAAGCTCACTTACACATATTTATTCCGACTTACACATATTTATTCCGACACCGGATATTTCTTTCATATGGTGATACAGAACATCTCTGTATGTATGCTCATATCCAGTATGATGACTGTACAAGCAACATGGTCCAAGAAACTAACCCGAATATCAAAGGTGTACAGAATTAGTGAAGTTCAAAAAGTAGGTCACAGTAACCTACCTTTGATATCATTGTGTAGTACTCCTCATGATGCATGCACAAAAAAAATTAATTTCATGACAGTACATAAACACTGGAGCACGAAAACTAGGTTGCAGTGACATACTTTTAATATGGCTGTGCAGTACTCATCTGGATACATCCAACTATCTATTTTCATGACTGTACAAGAAACACTGTTCCAGAAACTGACTTGACCTAAACATAAATATGCACATGATCACCTGAGGATGAAAAGGTAAGTCACAGTGCCCAACTTTTGGTATAACTTTTCAGTACTCATTACATGGTTCATACAAACTTGTGAAGACAACATTCCAGGACTTTTCCAGGACATTTTCAAGTTTTTCAAGAATTATTTTTGACAAAAAAATCAAATATTTTTTTTAAAAAATAAATTTTATTTTCAAGTCACCACTACGATGATCAAAACTAGTGCTGCAACTGTGTAGGTGTCTAAGAATTAGAATATATATTTAGAACATAAAACTAGGATTTATTATTACAAGTCCTATCTGAATTCATTGCTATCACACCTCAAAACATTAACATACGACTGTACTGTACTACACAAGCAAATCAAAACATTAACACATAACTGTACTGTACTACATGAGTAAATCAAAACATTAACACATGACTACTGTACTACACAAGTAAATCAAAACATTAACACATGACTGTACTGTACTACACAAGTAAATCAAAATATTAACACATAACTACTGTACTACACAAGTAAATCAAAACATTAACACATGACTGTACTGTACTACACAAGTGAATCAAAACATTAACACATCACTGTACTGTACAACACAAGTAAATCAAAACATTAACACATCAATCACTGTACTGTACAACACAAGTAAATCAAAATATTAACACATGACTGTACTGTACTACACAAGTAAATCAAAACATTAACACATGACTGTACTGTACTACACAAGTAAATCAAAACATTAACACATGACTGTACTGTACAACACAAGTAAATCAAAACATTAACACATGACTGTACTGTACTACACAAGTAAATCAAAACATTAACACATGACTGTACTGTACTACACAAGTAAATCAAAACATTAACACATGACTGTACTGTACTGTACTACACAAGTAAATCAAAACATTAACACATGACTGTACTGTACTACATGAATAAATCGAAACATTAACATATCTGTTGTGTACTACATGAGTAAATCAAAACTGTACACATAATTTTACACTTAGTCTTTAATTTAGGAATTCCATTTTGTTATTCCATTGGCTTTTTCCTTAGCTGTTCCTAAAGAATTAGCCTGTGTAACAAATGAAATTGTGCCAGTCTTCTCTGCTTTTTTACATAACTCATCTGCAGACTTCTGAAGTAATTCAATATCAGATGCAAGTTTTATTTTCTTATTCTTGATCTCATCAATTTATTCCAGAGCAGCTTACTATTCTCTCCTGCAGGGTTTTCTTCTCTCTCTTGTTCAAGATGTCTTTCATACCTTTGTCTGGTCATTCTTGCTGAAAGCAAGAATTCTTTAGTCATTTGCACATTGAATAGCCCAGCACTATTAATATAACCACACACAATTCTCTGAGCTACAAGTTGTTTCTTTCTTCATGTTCTCCACTTCCACTTCTTTGTTAATATTAAAACCTCTCTCCACTGATGACTGGCCATGTGACAGTATCAACATAACTTAACAACTTGTATGAGTTCTTTATACTGCCAGCCACCAGAGTCAGACATATATTAATGGGATAAATTGTACGTCATTTTGTCAAACTCGTTCTCTTTTCGTTTAAAAAAAACAATAGCCTGCATCTCACACAATCTGTGCCAGTGGCAATCAAACTGTATGACTTTTGGCTCATAGGTTCATTCATTTTGGGCCAGCTTGTGATAAATCGTGGTATTTCTGCAATCCCATGTCCTAGAAGCAACACTGTTGCAGCATCATCATCACTGATGGCCTAGTAGTAACATGCTGGACTTTGAATCCTGGAGTCATGGGTTCCATATCCCGCTTCCTGTCATTCATACGAAACTTCCCCCTAAGATCTGAGGAGCCTCCATGGCAGAGTGGTATAAGATGCTTATCTTGTGATCACTTGCCTCTCGTCATGTAGGTTCAAATCCCACTCGGGCCTTGTATGTGAGAATGTTGCCATGCCTGGGATCTTCTTCAGCAGTAAAACTGGCTGCCATATATACATTTTCTTGTGCAGAAAATGGTGTAGGACTCGTAATGATCTACAAACAACTTGAGGTCTCATCTCTATGTGACCTCAGGTGTTGGAGAGACCTAAAACACCAAATCAATCAACAAATCAATAGCAACACCAGATGCAGAAGTAATGGTTTATGATTTTTTCCCCAGCTGTATGAGTGAATAAACTTTTACCATAGTAATTGTCTTTAAACCTATGAATATCGTTGATTATGTTTTCTGACATTTATCTAATGAACAGTCATCATCAGACTGTGCAAACAGACTTAGGCCACACACAAAAAAATATGTGTTTCCTATTGTACTGGTTTTAAAATTAGTGTAGGCAGGTAGGTATTTTTTAAAATTATTTTATTTAAACATTATATATAAATCAAAAATATTTAAAGCGCTTCAAAGTACCAGGCAAAACTGGCTCAATTACTTGCAAAAATCAATTTTGGCAATGTAATTTTGTTTATAATTAAAAAAAATTCAATTTTTTTCTTTTTTTAAACATTACATATAAATTAATTCATATTTCAAGTGCTTCAAAGTACTGGGCAAAACTGGCTCAATTAGATGCACAAATCAATTACGGCAATGTGATTTTTGTTATAATATAATTTTAGATGCGCAAATAAATTTTGGGAATGTGATTTTTGTTATAATATAATTTTAGATGCGCAAATAAATTTTGGGAATGTGATTTTTTTTTCACGAAAAAAAAAAAATAAAAAAAATTTGTTGGGGTGGGGGTGGGGGGTAAGGGAAAAAAGTGCTAGAGTCAGCAAGGAGAAACAGGGACGGTTGGCCGACCGGAAACACACATAATTTTTTGGGGGGGGCTTATATGTTAGTAGCTCCAACAATTTTACATTTTCAGCTCACACCAATTTTAATTTTCTCTAGCAATCTCTACTGTTCTGACTAGACCTATTTATTATAGCTTATTAAAGTTATATTTAGCCCTATCTGGAGATGTGCATACTCTGATAAATATTTTTAACAAACAATCTGAAGATGCATGAATGTTTTTCAGTGATGCATTTGGATTGAGTAACTACATGTACCAGAATCAATAAACTAAAAAAATCAAATTAATCAAGTCTGTCAGGCAGAAGCATAACTATAATCTGCCAATAGATTTGCGAGATTTTTTCGGCTATACTGTTTCACGAAAGAATCACCAGATTGGACAGAACAAGCCAAAACAGAGATAATCACCGGAACAGACAGTTAAAATCAATTTAATTCATCTTTTAAGCAGCTTAAATCAATATTTCTTTTAGTTAACTGCACACCCTTTATTTTCCTCCCTTTAATAATTCTTCATCAAGTTGAGGAAACAATGTCGTGCACATTAAAGAATAGGAACACTTACGCTCATCTTTATTATTATTATATACTTCAGAAACAGTCCATTAGCTTAACGTTGTTGCTACAGGTCAATACTCAGCGGTATTGACCATAGTTAAGTAAAAATATTCACTGCTTCCTTATATGGTAAATACATGCCGGCATTCATAAAATTCGAAGCCCGTTCCAGCGATTATCTCCATTCTGGTCTGTCTGGTTTGTCAACCTGAGAATGTGTGTATACCGATGTGAAATGGAACTGGGAAACTGAATTCCAAGATAGTAAACCTCTACATTTTTGGATGTATTTCACTTGGATTCCATGTTTCTGTAGAAAACTAGGGAGTTCATCAACTCCCAATGCTGACCGAACATGCTGTACGATAATGTCAGAGTAAAATGAATACCAATGAAATCCTATAATCCGGTCAAGTTCTCTCCCCTGCAGAGATGCTGCTAGGATTTCATCTAAAGGGGGGAGGGAGGTCTCCCCCCTTGTCACCAAAATAAGGGGGAGTCAACAAAAAAAAAAAGGGGAGGGGTGCAAAATGGCCATAGTTCAATATTCACCCAACACTTAAATATCCCCATCTCTCTTTCTTACTGCTCCACTCTGTTAGGGCTCTGTTGAAATCAAAATCCTCAAAAAGATGTACCCTCTAGTTGTATAAGCATTAATCTGTTGATTGTTTCTGAACTTGATGTGTTCCTTATTTGTTCTGTGCTGGGAACCCTTTTCACAGTCTGCTGTCTGACGGGGCATACCCATAGCTAGCTTATTCAGCTTGAACAAGCTGTTAAACTGTTCTTTGTGGTTGTTATGTACAAATTTCCACATCTGATAGATATTGTCTCTTCGATATTTCTGTCTAAAAAGACGATTTTTCACTAGCATGAACTCTGCCGAAGTTTCACTTTCTTGAATCACTGCTTTGCTGCCTACTATGCCAGATTTCTTATATGTTCCATAATGCTGTATTAGGGTTTTGAGTCCATCAATGCCATAGTCTGCGTGTCCAGATGGAGGTATTTTGATCAAATAAATATCCAGACATTTTAATTCTTTTTAGATTCTTATTTTATTCAATTTATCTTAAGCCTTAAAGTGCTATACACAGTATAGTTTTGTAGCACATTATCCCTCAGTGCTGAAGTGTTTGAGAAAAGAAATGAAAATTGTACTCTACTTTTAATTTGCCTGCATTTTAATTAGGCTTGTATTGTCCATTTAATTTCAAAATACCGCTGAATAGGGGGTTGACCGGCATGCTGTCTGCAATCCAGCATGTACATCGAACTCATATTCAACATCATTTCTGTGCTCAAAAGCACTCAATGGTATTTCCAGTAACACTTTCGCGGCTCCAGTAGACTGATATACTTCAAAACTTCATAATCATTATCATCATCACTGTCATCAGTCAGTATTTGCCGAATGAAATCGTCATCTGAAGATGAGCCACGTTGATAATCATCCATTTGGGGTTTTCTGCGTGGCCCGTATTTTAAACAAGCATTTGTAAAACTTTCTTGATGACTGTAAGGTCAAAACTACGACATAATACATGTTCCAGGGCCCCATGTACAAATCAAATTTAGTTTAACAACTATTCACGTGAATCGGAAGTATCCAGTTGTGTGAACATTTTACTACCTGAAAAACAATGTTGCGAAAAGCGCTACGAGACCTCTACCGGCAGCAGGACTTATGTTGCGACAAGCATTTTTAGGGTTAACAGTTAAAATAAAACATGTATACTGCGCAGGGTACATTTTTAATATGCGCGACTTTAAACTAATTTGCACGAGTTGTTGCGCATCACTGCTTTCAAATGTCATGAATTCGTAAAACTTTTGCAGAAAACAAAAAAAAAAATTGTGCGTGATAAAAATTTTCAATTACATTTTAGTAATTCAAGGACAGTTTGGAAAAAATTAGTCGCTTTTCTTTAATACTATATTCCAGGACTTTTCCAGGATAAAACCCCTTTTGGGCAAATTCAAGTACTTTTCAAGGACCAGTCTAAAAGTCTAGGACTTTTCCAGATCTGTAGGAACCCTGCATTAGGATGCTTTTAAATATCTATTTTCATGAGTGCACAAGCAACAGTGCTCCAGAAGCTGACCAAACCGTAAAAACTGTACATGAACACTGGAACATGTACAGTAGGTCACAGTAAGCTAATTTTAGTAAGGTGGTGCAGTACTTATCAGGATGCATGGAAATATCTATTCTCCGGTCTGTATAAGCAATAGTGTTCCAGACTGACCTAAACATAAACAAGCAGTCCAAGTGGGTGACATGTCAGCTTCTGAATGCAAATTCATACAGGTACTGAAACTGTAGAGGAAAAAGAAAAACTTGGAGCACATAGTTGCTACACTGTTATTTACTGTTGGTGTCATTTATATTCTTTCCAAGACCATATATATATATATAAAAAGTCACTTTTTCTGTATAAAAAGGTCAAACCATATATACAACCAGCACTGTCCCCTGGATCTCTACCCTGGGTATGAGGCCCAGATTCATAATTTAGAAACTGTGCATAGCCCCACCCTTAAAGTATGTACACTTATTTGGCATCAAAATGGGAGTTACTCTGTGCAGTAGGTATGGGTTCTTGGGCCTGTCCTTAACCCCATGCCATGAGAAATATGACCTCTAGAGTGTTCACAGGTTCAGCCAATTATATGAAAAACCACCTCATTAATATGCTGCTCATAATTAAACTAATGTGTTCACAATCTCAGCCAATCAGATGCAAGTCCATTTCCTTAGTATGTATGGATCTCACTCATAATCGAACACATATGAGATCTTGATGATAAAAGCTTACATACCATGTTTGATGAAAATTTGACAACAAATATGGCCTCTAGAGTGTTCACAAGCTCAGCCCATCAAATACAAAATCACCTCATTAATATGTATGTGTGGATGTCACTCATAAATGAACTCACCCCAGATCTTGATAATATAAGCTTACATACCAAATCTGATAAAACATCTTACCAGAAATGTGGCCTGTAGAGTGTCAACTAGCTCTGCCAATCAGAGGCAAGACCACCTCATTATTATGTGGATGTTGCTCCTAACTAAACTCAGCCAAGGTCTTGATGATACAAGCTTACATACTGAGCTGATCAAAATCTGATTAGAAATATGAACTCCAGAGTGATCACAAGAACAGCCAATCAGATATAAGATCATGTCATTAATATGCATAGATGTCACTCATAATCTGAGATCTTGATAATATAATCTTACGCACCAAATCTGATCAAAATCTGATCAGAAATATGGTCTTTAAAGTTTTCACAAATGCAGCCAATTTGATGCAAGACCACCTCATTTATGTGTGGTTGTTGCTCATATTTTGATCAAACTCTTCTGAGACCTTGATGATATAAGCTTACATACCAAATCTGATCAAAATTTGATCAGAAATATGGCCTCTAGAGTGTTCCAAGGTTCTACCAATCAGATGCAGGATCAACTCATTAATATGTGTGGATGTCTGCCATAACTGAATTCATCCGAGATCAAGATAATATAAGTTTACATTTGATTCTAATAAAAATCTAATCAGAAATGAAACCTCAAGAGTGTTCACAAAAAAGTGTTAACAGATGGCCAGACTGCAGATGGATGACGCATAATGGATGATGGGGCAATCTCATAAGCTAACTTTGCCTTTGACCAGGTGATCTCAAAATGTACATGATCCCTGGAGCATGAAAAATAGGTCATTGTGACCAACTTTTGGCATAGTGGTGTAATACACCTCTGAATGTATGCATATACAAGTTTCATGACAGTGTAAGCAACAGTGTCTTAGAAAATGACCTAAACACAAAGATGCATATTTGCATAAGCTCTCCTGAACTTTTGTGCTGGCTATCTAATCAAACTTAAAGCATAACACATGCTATACCTGGTTCCCAAGTGATCTCCAGCTCTGTATCACCATGTCTGACTGCCTTTCTCTCCTCCTTTTCCTGTATTTCTTGTATCAGGGATTTGTACTTCTGAATCATCTGATCCTCACCCTCCTCCGCTTCACCCTCTCCACCAGATTCATCCTCTTCACCAGCTTCCAGCTGCAGGAGTTGTTTGTAGTTAGCTACAATGATTCAGACAATGATTTTTGTAGTCCTTAAACCTAGACCTAAAAAATACGACTTAATTTTACCACTTGGAAAGGCAAAATCTGTCGCCTATTTTTGGAGATGTGTAAGTCTCAATATTACATTGCAGTACAATACCCACAGTATCTGAGAGCTTTGATGGTAAATCTGGACTAATATTAGTGTACCATTATATTCTATTTCTGATAGCTTTGATGATAAATCTGGACTAATATTAGTGTACCATTATTATCTGTATCTGGTACCTTAGATGGTAAATCTCGACTAATATTAGTGTATCATTATTATAACTCATCAGCATTTTCATCTTCATCACTGTCAAATTACAGACAATTCCTCATCAATAATCTGATTTTTAACTCTGCACACTTAAGTCCATTAGTTTGTCATGGAAAATTTAGCTTACATGTAAACTCCATATAGCCTCAAGCTCTTAATTAAAGCTTTAAAGGCAGATACTTTGCCATGCCTAGCATAGGGATGCACAATAACAAAACCTACATAGTCATGAAAACCATGCACACTTTATCTGTGACTTTTTATCTGAACACATCTAGTGCATGTTTCTGTTTTGTTTTTATGGCAAATTGTGCATAACACTCTCCAACATGGAAGCAACAGAATCAGTATGTCTATTTCCTTTGTAATAAGAACAGAAGCTTTACAAATAAATGATGATTGCAACTTAACATATTGGTTTGTTGGTATTCTTTTCTCGCTATCCTCCAGCTCTAATTAATTTGTTTTTGACAAAATATGTGCATAAGCTGTAGGTTTATAAACTCATAATTTATAATTGAACATGCAACAGCTTCTAAGAAATGTTCTATGATCCAGAAAGAACCCATATCTCTAGAAAGACTTGCTGTGTTTTCAGCAGTCATTGCTTCATAAGCCTTGCTCATTGTGAAGAAATTAAAACTGTTTTGATGGTATGATATATATATATATATATATATATATATATATATATATATATATCCATCTTCTTGTGACATGGTCTTTGAGATATCAAGAACTGCTTTGTAATGTTGTACAACAGAAGATTTTACCAAGGTAATCAATGCAGAAATAGCCATGGAAAATATAACAGTTGGAGTAGGTCTCCACTAATAGCCATGGAAAATATAACAGTTGGAGTAGGTCTTCATTAATAGCCATGGAAAATATAACAGTTGGAATAGGTCTCCACAAATAGCCATGGAAAATATAACAGTTGGAGTAGGTCTCCATTAATAGCCATGGAAAATGTAACAGTTGGAGTAGGTCTCCAGTAATAGCCATGGAAAATGTAACAGTTGGAGTAAGTTCCCACTAATAGCCATGCAAAAATGTAACATTTGGAGTAGATCTTCATTAATAGCCAAGGAAAATGTAACAGTTGGAGTAGGTCTCCACTAATAGCCATGGAAAATATAACAGTTGGAGTAAGTCCCCACTAATAGCCATGCAAAATATAACAGTTGGAGTAGGTCTTCATTAATAGCCATGGAAGATATGACAGATGGAGTAGGTATCTATTAATAGTGCCAATGGTTACAAGTTCTGTCACTCACACTCACTCATACTATCACAACAACCTTGTTTTAAATTACATTCGTAAATTAAACTAAACTTGCATTTTGTGTGTCCCATGTTTTACTCTCTGGTTTGGGGTTCAACTTGTAGCGGATATATTCATTGCTAAGTGGAGTAACCACATCAGAACAAATTAGGACAGGAAATTAAGGGCTTCTGAATCAAGTTTCACCTAGATACGCTTTAGCGGCAATGATATAAAAGAATGTCAGACAAAAGATTATCCTTTCCACTATCTAGAATCATGTACAGACTAACTATCAGCACAAGACAGTCAAACAATGCAAATCTTCCTTTCCACTATCTAACATCATTTACATTACAACTAGTAGCTCAAGACAGTCAAAGAACAAAAACCATCCTTTCTGCTATCTAGCATCATGTACAGAACAACTATTAGCACAAGACAGTCAAACAAAGTCCAAAAAGAACAGATAATTATTATGACACCTTATTCCACAACAAATTGTTCAACTGAATACAGGGTTCTGATAAACTAAAAAATCACATCCAAAGAAAGGTACAAAATAAAAATTTATTTCACCAAGAGCAAATAAACAGCCTGGCAAGTATATTTGGGTTTGGTTTGGTTTGGTTTGGAGTTTTATGGCATAGCAACACAAGTAGGTTATTTAGTGCTGAGGCAATTGGAGTAAAGTGCCTTCCCTAAGGACACACCACAGTAGCCAACTTGGGCTGATCTGATTGTAGAATTCGAACCGGCACTCATCTGGTCTTGAGTCTGGCATGCTAACCACTAAGCCACCATGATTCCTGCCTCCATTAGTCACCTCTGGAGAGCACACTGTGGAGAGCACACTGGGCCTATTCAACATCTAATGACATGTGGAGAGCACACTTGGCCTATTCAACATCTAATGACATGTGGAGAGCACACTTGGCCTATTCAACATCTAATGACATGTGGAGAGCACACTGGGCCTATTCAACACCTTATGACATGTGGAGAGCACACTGGGCCTATTCAACACCTTATGACATGTGGAGAGCACACTGGGCCTATTCAACACCTTATGACATGTGGAGAGCACACTGGGCCTATTCAACACCTTATGACATGTGGAGAACACACTGAGCCTATTTTACATCTTATGACATGTGGAGAGCACACTAGGCCTATTCAACACCTTATGACATGTGGAGAGCACACTGGGCCTATTCTTATTATGACATGTGGAGAGCACACTGGGAATATTCTACATCTTATGACATGTGGAGAGCACACTGGGCCTATTCAACATCTTATGACATGTGGAGAGCACACCGGACCTATTCTACATCTTATGACATGTGGAGAGCACACTGGGCCTATTCTACATCTTATAACATGTGGAGAGCACACTGGACCTATTCTACATTTTATGACATGTGGAGAGCACACCAGGCCTATTCTACATCTTATGACATGTGGAGAGCACACTGGGCCTATTCTTATTATGACATGTGGAGAGCACACTGGGCCTATTCAACATCTTATGACATGTGGAGAGTACACTGGGCCTATTCAACATCTTATGACATGAGGAGAGCACACAGGGCCTATTTTACATCTTATGACATGTGGAGAGCACACTGGGCCTATTCAACACCTTATGACATGTGGAGAGCACACTGGGCCTATTCTACATCTTATGACATGTGGAGAGCACACCGGACCTATTCTACATCTTATGACAAGTGGAGAGCACACTGGGCCTATTCTACATCTTATGACATGTGGAGAGCACACCAGACCTTTTTTACATCTTATGACATGTGGAGAGCACACTGGGCCTATTCAACACCTTATGACATGTGGAGAGCACACTGGGCCTATTCTACATCTTATGACATGTGGAGAGCACACCAGACCTATTCTACATCTTATGACGGGTGGAGAGCACACTGGGCCTATTCTACATCTTATGACATGTGGAGAGCACACCGGACCTATTCTACATCTTATGATATGTGGAGAGCACAACGAACCTATTCAACATCTTATGATATATGGAGAGCACACTGGGCCTATTAAACACCTCTGAGCCCATAGGGGGTCTAGCATGTACAGATTTGTGATTCATCCAGCTCTAATTCAGGTATATTTGTTTGCTAATACAATCTTATCTGGGAAAAGGTATTCATTAAAATTTTAATTTCCATCTTAATATTTAAGTGCTATTATAATACTCACATCATTTTGTTAGATTTACACAATTTGCTTTCCTCTTAAAATGACTGAAACCTGAAAATGTTAGTTATATTCCCGTTAGTGATATGCAAAATAGCCATTGACTACTAATCATCCCAGATGGCTACCAAATTTCAGGAATCATCTCTTTTTGATTATTGCTTTTGCCTTCTTTGTCCATTGTATACAAGAGAGATAAGAGGTGTTTACTAACGAAATTTGCTTATTGACATAATTTTGGCTACTATTGGAAATTTTTATGTGGGGATATAGGCTAGTATCCTAATGGAGATGATAATCTACATAATAAAGATGTGTTACTAAAAGCTACCCAGTTGCAAGGGCTATCATAGATTCCCTTTGATAAAGTAAATAAAATGGCACATAACTAATTTTGCCCTCTGAGTGGTACCAACCGACTTCAATGGTTCATGGGCTACTATGGTATTCCAAGAAATATCTTTAGTTCTGAGATGCCAACTTGTAGAAAAAAAAAAGAATAAAAAAAACCCTCATAAAACTACATTCTATTTAATTTGGCAATTACTTATCCTTTGTCCAACTTATGGATTCATGATTTTGCTACTGTAAATCAATTTCTAATTTTGCATTGATGAATCTTGCAGGTACACCAAAGTTAAGTACCACCTCATAAAATCTCTGATGAGATTATAGCCAATAATAAACAGAATACCTATACCAGATTTTGATTAAAGCAATAAAAACACAGATCAACTTGACTGTAATGCAACCTTAGGTGATACCATACATTCAAGATATATGTACAAATGTGGATGAATATGCAGCCAGCAGGCACAACAACCTTCTTAGTAAAAAAAGCTCAAAAGTGTAAGGAAGACTTTCAAGATCTGTGAATCAATAAGCATTCTAGTCACCAATGATGAGATATAATAACCTATGAAAAGAGTTCTGCTTGCGGGTATGCCAAGTTTTTATTTGCACATTGTATATTTTTACCTTAGTAGCTATATAATACCACACTAATTTGATGGATTTATTACCTTGCTTAATGCATTCAGGAAAAATGACAGAGTATCAGTGATCAAAATGGATGGAAGTGCAGTGTTAATGATCTTATTTAAATGTTAATATCATATTTGTATAAGTGAGGCTGCTCAGATATCGTAGATCTTATTATGAATTTAAGCACCCAATGAGTATAGTTTCTTCTGACAAAAACAGGACACCTGTCCCAAACCATGAATTTAACTAACATCAAAATGGTCATTTTTTGCACAACAGCGAAAATGTATACCCACAATAATAAATGAATTCACAATAGTATAAACGTTGTTCCCTTTATCCCCAAATATGTCATAACACAAAATGTTTTACTTGGCACTCTTCATGCTTACTGGGAATTAAATAGATAAATTATAGTGTGTAGAATATCTTACACTGGTCTTCCTCATCTGAACTGGAGGCTAGGTATGCCTGAAAGTCATCTTCTTTTAGATCTTTCATGTCACTGAACTTCTGCATCATCAGATTGACACGCTCTCTATCTGTCTCGTCCCAAGTCAAATCCACCTGGTTTGGAGAATGCAAGTCAAAGACAATTACAGACAGTACAGTGGTCCCCCTCTTGAATGACCCCCCTGACCAGTGGCCACCCACTTTATACGGCCACAATCTCTTGGCACCGACGAGTTTGTGTTCAAATGTACCCCTCAAGGATGGCCACCCCTCTAACGTGACCAGCGGCCAGCATTTTAGTGCAAAAACAGTCAAATTACCCCTCATGAGTGGCCACATAATGGTTGTTTACAGATTAAAATCTCGCTAATATTTGTTAATTTCTCAACTCAACACATTAACATTTGTTCCAACATGCCGATAAAGTAACTTTAATACATACAAAGAGGTAAGTAATCCAATTATCCTTACTGCCATGTGTTCCTTAGATGTTAGTTTTTGTCACTTTGATAATTACTGGCTATTATTACCACTGATAATTATCAAGATGCCAAAAGCTAACTGCTGAGAAGCACAGTATTGTTCAGTACAAGTCAGCGTGACATCCAGTCGCCAGATAGTAAAATGGTATGTTAGCCTTTCTGGCTTCCCTCTCATAGAATATAAAATGTATTTAACCGGGTACCAGACTGGAGGGGGGGGAAAAAAGTAGATCATGTGACAAACTCACTTCCTTTATAAACACTGTATCTCGTGTGGTAATTACATATTGCCCATGAAGGAATTAGTTGTCGCAAAATGTCGTCAGACATTCTCAGTTTAGTACCGAAAAGTGAAAGCAATTAGACTAAACAAAAAGAGAGAGAGTAATTTGATCACTACTTAGAAATTTTATGTCAGAGAGATACAAATAAACATAGTCAATGTACATTAAACTGCAGTGAGTGGGAAGACGGAATCAAAATAAGTACAGGGATAGTTACAGCCAAATGTTTGTGCCCAGAATTTATGGACAAGTTGGTATAACACCAAGATTCATGATTATTCATATTTTTTTTCTTCTAAAATTAACATTGATATTAGCTTTATCACATTAAGTCTATACCCAGATAATATTCCTGTGATTTTTAAATGAAAATATTAAATATATAAAAATTAGTTACACCTTTTATACTTTATATGTACTTATTACTCACATCTGTGTGATCCCCCTCTAGAAAGGCCACCCCTCTTATAAGGCCACATTCCTGCTGCAGAAGGGGTGGCCTTATAAGAGGGGGACCACTGTAGTGTCTAATGAAGTTTTTTTGATAGAAAGGTGACAAGTGTTAATTAAAATATAAAAGTGTATCATTTAATAAACTGAAAATCTACACCAAAGCAACATGTATTCAAATGTGCCTGTGGCCTAGAAATCTTATCTACTGTAAAAACAACATATTTCATGGATGCTAGGTATAACATTATGTATACAGAATGCCAAAATGCTATCTGGTTATGAGCTAAATTTAAAACCTTAACCTAAGCCAGTAAAATGTGAAATGTTGATGACAGTGACCTTCTTTATTCATATGTCTGTGATATTAATAGAGATGCATACAATCATCTAGTTTTATGAATCAAGCATGAACAAAACTCGAGATAAACTTAAAACAATATTTAACCATAGTGTAGCATGAAATATGGGTCAGAGTGACCTTTTTTTGTGATGAGGGTGTAGTACTCATCAAGATGCATCACCCCTCACTAAGCTACATGACGTAAGGGTGCAAAAATTCTATTTGGTCATGTGCTAAATACAAAAACTTTACCTAAGCCAGTAAAATATGAAATGTAGCTCACAGTGAACTTCGCTTGTTGTAAAGGTAAGGTACTAACAGAAGTGCATACAATTATCTAGTTTGATGATTCTAGCTTGAACAAAGCTTGAGAAATAAACTTAAAACACAAAAGTCAGTGAAGCAGGAAATATGGGTCACAGTGACCTACTTTTGTTATGAGGGTGTAGTACATGTCAAGATACATTCCCTCACCATATTTCACAGTTCCAGGTATAACAATATGTATACACAGTGCAAGAAACCTTAGCTAAAGACGACAATAACCAAGAATGTACAACTAATATACATATATGTACAAAGTTAGACATCTCAGCCCTCTCCCCAGGGCATAGGTGTTATGAAAATCACTCTAAATTGTTGCCTAGAACCTAGAAAGAAAGAATGGTTGAGATTCAGTGAGGCTTTACATATTTATTTGATTTTATCTGTGCAGATGCCGACACCAATGCTGATGCTCTGGGTTGTACAATAGCTCTCCTGTAATTTCCAGAGGTGAGCTAAAACAAAAAATACTGTAGGAAACTAAGCCTTAAATCATAAAGCTTCAGCAATTTCAACCATGCTAGCAGTGTGAATGCATCATAACCAATTTCAACCATGCTAGCAGTTTGAATGCATCATAACCAATTTCAACCATGCTAGCAGTGTGAATGCATCATAACCATGCTAGCAGTGTGAATGCATTATAACCAATTTTAAACCTTGCTAGCAGTGCGAATGCATCATAACCAATTTCAACCATGCTAACAGTGTGAATACATCATGACCAATTTCAACCATGCTAGCAGTGTGAATACATCATAACCATGCTAGCAGTGTGAATGCATCATAACCATGCTAGCAGTGTGAATGCATCATAACCATGCTAGCAGTGTGAATGCATCATAACCATGCTAGCAGTGTGAATGCATCATAACCATGCTAGCAGTGTGAGTGCATCATAACCATGCTAGCAGTGTGAATGCATCATAACCAATTTCAACCATGCTAGCAGTGTGAATGCATTATAACCATGCTAGCAGTGTGAATGCATCATAACCAATTTCAACCATGCTAGCAGTGTGAATACATCATAACCATGCTAGCAGAGTGAATGCATCATAACCAATTTCAACCATGCTAGCAGTGTGAATACATCATAACCATGCTAGCAGTGTGAATACATCATAACCAATTTCAACCATGCTAGCAGTGTGAATACATCATAACCATGCTAGCAGAGTGAATGCATCATAACCAATTTCAACCATGCTAGCAGTGTGAATACATCATAACCATGCTAGCAGTGTGAATACATCATAACCAATTTCAACCATGCTGGCAGTCTGAATACATCATAACCATGCTAGCAGTGTGAATGTATCATAACCATGCTAGCAGCGAGAATGCATCATAACCATTGATGTGATGAAACAAACTAGCAAATATAACAAGAGGAATGGTGAGTAATTTGCTCATGTAAATACACTCCTGCATCCCACACCTACACCATGATGGATATGAATCCGCATTAAAATAGCATAAGTATAATTTGTCAACATGTAAAATAGCATGAGTATAATGATTTGTCAACATGTAAAATAGCATGAGCATAATGATTTGTCAACATGTAAAATAGCATGAGCATAATGATTTGTCAACATGTAAAATAGCATGAGTATAATGATTTGTCAACATGTAAAATAGCATGAGCATAATGATTTGTCAACATGTAAAATAGCATGAGTATAATGATTTGTCAACATGTAAAATAGCATGAGTATAATGATTTGTCAACATGTAAAATAGCATAAGTATAATGATTTGTCAACATGTAAAATAGCATGAGTATAATGATTTGTCAACATGTAAAATAGCATAAGTATAATTATTTGTCAACATGTATCTTCTTCTGATGACAATATATATATACTATAATATGTACTAATTTTCATAGCAATCCACTAAAAACTGCAAGAGTAGCAGCTTCCAAAAAGTCTGTCAGACATTGCACCCAGCTGTAAGTCAAAAAGAGTAATAACTCTTACAAAAATCTCTCAAAATTATGTCAATATGTGCAAATTTAGATGATGACCATAATATGTACCATATTTCACTGCAATCTAACAAAAAAATGCAAGTCAAATTGCGGGACTAGTGTGAGCAAAAATGTCATACACTGCATTCAACTACAAAACAGAAAGGGCAATAACTTGAAAATAAATTGTAGGAGCAAAGTGATTTGTTGAAATGTGCATATTAAGATGATGACTATAAATTTTACCAAGTTACATGGCAATCCATAAAAAAATTATGTGACTAGTTTCACTAGCAAGGCTGTCACACACTGCAATAAGCTACAAGACAACTAGGACAATAACTATAATTAAATTGTGACAGCATAGTGATTTGTCGATATGCATATCTTCAGGTCATGATCATAATATTTACAAAGTTTCATGACAATCCATCAAAACTGCAGGACTAGTTGCAATAATGAGGTTGTGTTGCAAGTAAAAAGGGTAAGAACCTGAATAACAATTGTGGGAGCAAAGTGATTTGTAGATATAAGTATCATCAGGTGACAAGTATAATATTCAAGTTTTAGGGCAAACCATCATGAACTGCAGAACTAGTTGCACTAATGAAATGGTGTCGGACCAGCAATAAGACAAAAGGGGCAATAACTCTAACCAAAATTGTGGGAACAAAGTTATTTTGGGTCATTAACATAATATTTACCAAGTTTCATGGCAATCCATTAAAAGCTGCAGGACCAGTGGCACTAATGAGATTGTGGCACACTGCTAGAAGATAAAATGGGCAATAACTCTAGCATAAATTGCTACAGCAAAATAATTTGTTAACATGCGCATCTTCAGGTCATGATCATAATATTTACTAAGTTTCATGGCAATTCAACACAAGCTGCAGGATTAGTTGCACTAATGAGATTGTGTCATGTACTGCTACAGGACAAAAAGGGCAATAGAAACTCTAACAAAAATTGCAGGAGCAAAGTGATTTGTACATATGCACATCTTCAGATGATGACCATAATATTTACCAAGTTTCATGGCAATCCATCAAAACTGTGACTAATTGTGCTAACAAGTGCCAGATAGAAGGATGGATGGACAGACATGAGGATTACAATATACACCCGAGGAGAAGGTATAAAATGGTGTACCTTTGACTGTGCGAGTGCTGTCGTGAAAAACTGAGGTGGTTTGTAAGTACTGGAATCAGGCATCTCTTTACATTCACTCTTTGGCTCCTGGTCAAAGGTCAAATCTAATGGGATGAATCTGAAAATAGAACACTATTACTTAATGTAACTATGCAAAATTAGCACCATGTATATTATATGAAAAACTGCATGAAAAATTACTGGTTTGAACAAACATTTTCTGCTGAGGTCTCACTATATACTAACAGCATATATTTTGCTTTTAGTGTTTTATGGCACATCAACACACAAAAGTTATATCATGCAGAGGCAAGTCAAGTCAAGTGCCCTGCCAAGGGACACACCACAATAGCCAACCAGGGCAGGCATGTCTTATGTCAGATTTGAACCCATACCCTTCTGGTGACGAGCCCAACATGTTAACCATTAAGCCACCATGACAGCTCTCTACAGCAGATGAAACAAAGAACCAACATGAAGCATTAAGGAAGATGTACTGAAGCAATAAACAGTTAATGTTTCCATGACAGACTTCTTACCATTAGAAAGAACAGACTTCTTACCATTAGAAAGAACTGACCTAGGTCTAAAAGACAATGCTGTATGGATAAAAGTTCACAATTACAGAACTATTCTGAATAAAAAGGTAACAACACAAATTAATCTATGAGAACTGAGGGTTAGCATGCCAGACTTAAAACCAGAAGGGTGCAGGTTTAATTCCTACTTTTGGATCAACCCAAGCTGGTTACTGTGGTGTGTTTTTTGGCATAGCACTTAACTCTAGTTACCCTTGACACAATATAACCAGTCCCACACACCAGTTTTCCATGTTCATAAAAATCTCCATGAACATGATGTAACTTTTTCATGTTGTCAACATGGAGTACATAGAAATGTCATGCAAGCTACATGGACAAAAATTATATGTCCCAACACCTATTTTTAACATGGAAAATAATGCTGCATCATGATGCATGCAAATCATATGGAGACTTGCTACGTGACAGTATCATCATGTACATTACATGGAAATAACAAGCAAATCATATGGAGACTTGCTATGTGACAGCATCATGACGTACATTACATTGAAATAACAAGCAAATCATATGGAGACTTGCTATGCGACAGCATCATGATGCACATTACATGGAAATAACAAGCAAATCATATGGAGACTTGCTTCATGACAATATCATGATGTACATTAGTACATAGAAAATAATGTAGAAATCACATGGAGACTTGCAACATGAGAGTGTCATCATGTACACCACAATGGAAATAGCATGCAAATCATATGGAGACTTGCTTTGTGACAGTATCATGATGTACATTACACGGAAATAACAAGCAAATCATATGGAGACTTGCTTCATGACAGTATCATCATGTACACATGGAAAATAATGCAGAAATTACATGGAGACTTGCAGTATCAGAATATCATGATATAAATCACATGGAAACAGAATGGAAATCATATGGAGACTTGCAGCATGACAGTATCATCAAGTACATCAATGAGCAGACTGCCTAATTCCAAATACTGCAAGCTGAAAGGACTGGGCTCACTTTACCCTCTAAATGACCCTAAAATCTAGCAACCAAAAAAAAAAAAAAATATATTCTTGGATTGTTATATCTTTGTCATAAAATGTTACAATACCAATAAGAGTTCATATTGGTATCCCTATGATGTCATATCCTCAGGCTGAAATGATACTGGAATACTAATAAATGCAATTTTAGTCAGAAATATAACCTATTTAGATGATATTTAACATATAGTGCCGGCATCATCCGCCGTGATATTTTGTTACATGATAGTTAACGATAGTAATGGCATAATATGAAAGAACTAAACTGGTTCATAAATATGCTCTATATTAAAAATGAGACAAGTGTTCACTGCTCTTCCGAAAATTATCTTAGAATCACAAAAAAATACAGAAATTTCTCAAATAAACTGAAAAAGAACACTGAAGTATGATGACCAAATCATAATAAAGTTAAGAAATATTAATAAATTAACATATTTTCTACAATTTTCATTAATACTCTGCAATTATCATTAATATTATGTGCTGGCAGTGAATTTTGAAGGTTAAATCTAACTTCTGAAGGTTATTTTCATCATACTATTTAAAAAATATAGATCCAGTTAAAGAAATAAAAAGAAAGAAAGAAATAAAATATCCAGGGCTGATTATTTTCATACTCTATTGGAGTCACCCATTTAATAACAGATATACATTGGATACATTTTGTCTTCTCTTTAGATACAGAGAAGAGACTATAGAGATATCTACTTGTGCGAAGATCTTAATGAGAAATACATATACATGTACCACATATGACCTAATAAGCACCTACGGCTCTGTGAAAATTCATGTTTGGAGTAAACGCTTGAAGTAAGTTTTCATTTTTAAAAGTGCCTCCCCCCGTTTAGCTGCGGTGACAACCATTTGCAATAATTTAAAAAGTTTCATAAAGAACTTATTCTACCTTTAATTATTTGTACTTTATCAATTTTGTCCCATATTTAATGATTTTTATCTGTGAGTACTGCTTGACATTAGTTTTACTTTATCAACTTTGTCCCATATTTAATGATTTTTATCTGCGAGTACTGGTTGATATTATTTGTACTTTATCAACTTTGTCCCATATTTAATGATTTTTATCTGTGAGTAATGCTTGATATTATTTTTACTTTATCAACTTTGTCCCATATTTAATGATTTTTATCTGAGTACTGGTTGATATTAGTTGTACTTTATCAACTTTGTCCCATATTTAATGATTTTTATCTGTGAGTACTGCTTGACATTAGTTGTACTTTATCAACTTTGTCCCATATTTAATGATTTTTATCTGCAAGTACTGGTTGATATTATTTGTACTTTATCAACTTTGTCCCATATTTAATGATTTTTATCTGTGAGTACTGCTTGATATTAGTTGTACTTTATCAACTTTGTCCCATATTTAATGATTTTTATCTGTGAGTACTGCTTGACATTAGTTGTACTTTATCAATTTTGTCCCATATTTAATGATTTTTATCTGTGAGTACTGCTTGATATTAGTTGTACTTTATCAATTTTGTCCCATATTTAATGATTTTTATCTGTGAGTACTGCTTGACATTAGTTGTACTTTATCAATTTTGTCCCATATTTAATGATTTTTATCTGTGAGTAATGCTTGATATTAGTTGGAGGATCAGGATTGTGATGAGCTCTTAGTACATACTGTTTATAATGGGAAAAAATACAAAACACAGCTTTCAAACACTGCTTTCAAACACTGCTTTCAAACACTGCTTTCAAACACTGCTTATATCTACAACCTCTCTTGACAGTGAGGACAATGAAAATAGTGGCCACTGTAATATCCGAGCAACCCTTAGGTAAAAAAAGATGCTTCCAACCCTTCCTACTAACTTTAAAAACCAAATAAAACCTTAAGGCCCTGACTGGGCAAAGGAGCCTGTCTTGATCATCCCCAGCACAGATACTACTGAGATTGGGGATCTCAACAGGAAGTGGAGCTACTGAAAGTAGCTGATTCTTAGCCAGAAATCCAGGTTGGCAAAGAAGAGAGACTGAATCATAATTATCGCTGAACCGTAAGCAACACTTTTCCATTGACAAGGCATGAAACTCACTCCTTGTCTCATGGATACTAAGGAGAGCAGGAAAAGAGTCTTATGGGTAAGGTTCTCGAAGGAAGCTTCACTCAAGAGTTCATTAGGTTGTTTTGACAATGGCCAAAGAACACATGAAAGATTCAACCTAAGCATTAGTAAGTGAGATACCAGTCTCTGAAGCTCCAAATACCTAATGAGATCTGGTACAGGGGAGACATACATATGGAGGTCAGTCTCGTTGCGAACAAGACACCAAGGGTCTCTCTTACAGTTGGAAAAGAGACTCTACTACTGACTGGTGTAGAGAACATTCCATAAGGACAATATGACCTCCTCTGGACAGACTGTCTGCCAGGATATTCTTCTTGTCCGGAATATGAAGACCGATCTCCTCCGAGACTGCCCAATGGAGGAGGTTCCAGACTACCATGCAAACAGAAGAACCATGTGTACCTCTCAGATGCCTGAGGTATGCTACCACTGACATATTGTCTGAGGTGATCATAATGCAATGATGCCTTATGAGGCTGACACACACCTGTAATGCTAGAAACACTGCCCATATTCCCAAGTTGCTTATATAAAGGGTCACTTCTTCCTGGACCAAAATCTCTTAAGAACTAACCCTTTTGGTTCCAGGTAAGCACCCCATCCTCAATCTGACGCATTGGTGTACAGAAAGGAGAGGGATTCAGGTGTGTGAATTGGGACTCCAGTCAAAAACCAGTCCTGATTTAATCCACGAATGTATGTGGTGAAAATCGGATCCCTGTAGATAAAAGAACCTTTTGCTGTCTCCAATTTGCTAGAAGCGGGAACTGGAGAATGTGCAAGTAAAGTCTTCCTCGGGAACCATGTCCACAGCCGAGTTCATAGTCCTCAATAGAGAGAGAGGTAAATGCAAGAGAATGAAGTTTTTAGTAAATTATGTTTCTCCGATAATACTTACCTGATCACATCAACATTGGGACTACTCTCTGCTACCTCTGAATCCAGCCTTCTCTGAATGATGAAAAAATGTCATATAGACGAAGGGAAGAAACTCTTGCAGTTTAACTACCATTGTTCCACTAGGTGGCCACTGGTATCCATGATGTAACCAGTTTAAGTTTGAGCGAAACCTTTAACAGGATGCTCGCATTGAGGGGAAGGTTGGGAGGGAATTTTAGTAAGGTGATCGGGTAATTATTACCAGAGAAACATAACATACATTACCCAATTACATCAACTACCTGTGTCACCCTGTAGGAGCATGATGATTGCACTAGTTTAGTGTAACTGAAGACAATGTGTTTATACATGTGCAAGGTAAATTCCTGTGGGATCCCGTACCTGGTTATTGTCTTACATTCAGAAAGTTTCCAAGGAAAATCCAGCGAAAGTTGTAAGGTCATGCCTGAGGCTGAGGTTGTGCTTTCATGAGCAGGGCATGGTAACTCTGGGCAGCTACTAGAGGCCTGACAAGATTCAGCTCCCTCCTTTGCAAGGCCATGTCACACAAAAAGAAACTGGACAAGCAGACTGGGCATGCCAGCCAAATGACTCCACTATGTCTTGAATGGAGGCATTATGTTGGAAGGCGAATTTCATGGAAATCACTCGTATTTTGTGAGCTGAAATCTTCATTAGTCATACCTGATCCTGTGAGAGTTCAGAGCATGCTAATTTAATACTCCCTTTAGCCAAGCAGTGAGCACTTGTGGGGTTATGTCTTGCTTTCCTGCCTTAAGCGGTAGGAATAGCCTTTTAGGTCTGTCGCGGATATTCTCCTTCTGCCTGAGATAGCATCTGAGGGCATGTACAGGATCCTCCAGCTTCACTTCTCTCAATGGATCGATTGTAGAGAATAAGCGAAGAGTTTTTGTTGATTGCCTAGTGACGGCAACCTGTTCTTAGAAACAAAACCAAGTCGCATCATTAGAACAATTGAGCCATCAGAACAGAATTGCATGTAGTTCAGATCCATGGACAGCATATGTAGCTCACTCACCCTGCATTCTGAAGCTAACGCTATCAGGAAGCAAGTCATGTATGATAACTGCTTCAGCAAGGTGGAAAACAAGGGCTTGAACTTTGATGTGTTGAGCCATGTTAAGACCCATGAGAGGTCCCATTTTTTGAACAAGGTGATCAAGCATGGTCTGTATATATCGAAATTGGACAGCAAGTTGGAAAGGTCCTTGTTGTGGCCAATATCGTCCCTTCTATGATGTCTGAATGTGTCTCAGATCATGGAATGGTATCCCTTGATTGTAACAGGGCCTAGCTTCTTGTCCTCAAATTGAAACAAAAAGAAGTTAGCCAGCTGGGGAATGGAGGCTGAGAGTGGTGTGATATCATTAATATGACACCAATCATTGAAAACCAACCATTTCCTCTTGCATGCCTTCAAAGTGGAGGGCTGCTTAGCTGTTATGATCCTCTCCATGATCGAAGCACCAAACTCCTTTTCACACAGGGCATTCCTGATAAGAACCAGACATGAAGGAGGAGTTTCTCCAGACACGGATGGAATAGTGGCAGCCTTGGCTGCTTGAGCAGCATGGGGGTAACTACAATTTTTCTGGGTATGTCTGTCGCGAAATTGAACAGATCATTAATCCCGGATTTGTCCCACTGGAGAAGGGCAATCAGAACTATTTTGCAGCATGTGCCCCTCATTTTCTGGATTAGTTTTGGTATCAGAACTGCTGGAGGGAAGGGAAGGTGTATCCCTACATTCCCTCCCAGCTGATTGACAATGGCCCATGCTTCTGGGTCAGGAAATGGGGGAGATGAAGGTGGGCAATTTGTTGTTCTACCTTGTCACAAATAGGTCTAGCATTGGTCGGTCCCATAGGGTGCAGACTCGATGGGAGATTGATCTCTCCTTCATAATAAATTCGCCACGACATTGAGCCTGCCCGGTATGTGTCAAACTTGTATATTTATCTGATGTTGGGAACAACGATGAAGGTATTCCCATACCATAAGGCCAAGGTCTGGTGATTTTGTCCCCTCTTGCTTGAAGAGGTATGTCACCATCACCGAAATGTCTGAATTCTCCAACATTATCAGGACCATCTTTCTTTAAATACGTTCTACCCAATTGTTTTCTGGGAATAGGTAGATCCAAGTCTGGTGAAAAATAAGGAGTCGGGCACCCACAGGTGGGTTGCCAGCAGGCAGGAGAAATGGCAAGTCACTAGCAGTTGGCAGGAGGCCAGGGGAAGGAGAAACCTTGTTTTCTCTCTCCCCTCCTTGCCTGCCTGCAGAAGTTAGGGGCATATGGCTGCCTATAACTTGCTTGGCCACGAACATGTTGATGTTACTGCGAATTATCCCTGCAAACTTTCTGGCACTGATTGTCCCTTTTCTGGTACATTCCCTGATTGGGTCATGCAAAGATAGGGGATTGCACTGATAGCTGAAGGGACAACTCTTGTGCCATTTGCTTTCTCACCTGTTCAATTCATCCCCCGAACAGAAGGGGAGAATCGAAAGGGAGGGAGCACAGGGTTACCGCATGATGTAGTTTGAGAGAAGACCACAGGAGTGTGTCCCTTCTAATCAAATCCATGCTATAAGAGGTCGTTAGGGCATTTGCCATCGTGTGGTGAGCAGCCCTATAGATTACCTTGGCGATATGATCTACCAAATCCCAGGCATGATCACTTCTGACATTTTCAGCTAAACGAATGATCGCCAGGGATGACAGGTCTAGTTGGGAGGAAGTTGACACAATGTTCCTGACCAACTCTGACATGGTGTTCAACACTTGTCTATCCACTTTATAACATAGTGGAAAAGATATACTGAAGGCAGTAATATCTAAGCTAGGTACATCTGAATAAAAAGCATCAGTATGGGTTTTCTACCATTTCTGTGAGAAAGTCGTGGGCAATGGACTCGCTGAAGAGAAGGCTCTTGAATTACCGGGGTTGCAAATTTTTTCACAGACATGCCAAGTAACTTCTGCAATCACTGATGATTGTGGCAAGATTCTGAATGATGGATGATTGTCATCATTGTCTACAGCCATGGAGGCCTTGACTTTTTAAGTAGGATTGATTGTGGGTGGAATAGGGCATTCCAATGGAGGCAAATTCTGTAAATTTATTAGATTGCTGCCTTGAAACTAAATTCCATCTGTTTCATGGTTAGATCAGAATGTTCAGACATGTCCGTCTCATCCCCATTGTCAATGGGAGAGGGGGGGGATTGTCCTCATCCTGTACACTCCGAGTCTTGGGGTATAACATTCCATACAGCAATGATGACATATTGTCAGCATGTGTAAACATTCTACCTGTCAGATATGCTATCATTGGCAGTCGAATCATGTCCAGCACAGAATGTGGTTTGGATACGGAATGCTGGGTTGGCACAGCCAGTTGGGCTGGTTCAGACGGCTCCAAATGTAATGCTGGTTCACCATGTATCATTGATATGGTTGGTCCGGCTGGTCAGTTGGCCGGCTGGCTGTATGTGCAGTCTGCTGAGTGTATAATGCCCTCATTGTAGGGACTGTTGAGAGACATGGTCAGCCGGCTCGTCAGTCCGAGATGACAGATACATGACTGCTAAAACCATATACTGATTGTCCGGATGGCTGGACTAATTGGTTGGCAGCTGGGGTGGCGTACGGAGGATGATTTAGGATTTGCAGGCAGGGAGGACTGGATTAGGAAGTAGCAGAGAGTAGTAACAGTATTAATGCGATCAGGCGATGTATTTGACACAGAAATCTGATTAAGGTGGACAGGTCGGTTATAAGCCAAAACTTTCCGCCTTTTTAGACACCAGAAAGATCTGGGAACAGAAAAGCCAAAGTCTGGTCATTTTCTATCCTCCTGACTGCACTCTTCTGCAGAAGGGTGTGTACCTCTTCCCTTAATTGAACTATTTTGGACTGGTAAAAGAAGATAGGAATCCATGATAGGGGAGGATATTCCCAGAAAAGAAGTCAGTAGCCATCATTTAAGGTGGAATGGACCTACACATTGTCCTTGATGCCTGACCAAACCCCTGAAAAAAGGGCTAGACAAGCTCCTATCAGAACAGTGGGAAGAGAAAGACACCGCAGGAGAGGCCATAACTCCCTAGAGCCAACTCCCTCCATCCTTGGTGAAGGTATGGGAGTCTGGGGATTTTTTCCCTTGGCCTCTCCAACTGAAGAACTTGAGAGAAAGTCCCATAAGGCAGTCAGGGTGGGGCACGCTTCTTGGCCCATTTCAAAGAGCCCAGAACTACTGCCTGGGACCTGTGTTGTTGGTCCCTCAAATCCTGTGATGCCACATAGGAAATGAGGCTTCCAAAGAGCATTTCAGCCACAAGGGGTGCAGACTTTAAAAGGTTCTTGCTGTGGTCCAACAAGACCTTCGATGAGCACATGATGCAATGTTTTCACTACAGCCTCCAGCAAAGACTGAAGCACAGCTGGAGACAATGATTACTGAAGGACGACACAGAAATGAGATTGGCATGCGATGGAATCATCACATGAGTATGGACTTTAAGCTCCAAGGCCTCCAAGGTTTTATCTGGATGCCCCAGAGTCCAAGGGGGGGAGGGACTGGCTGGTGAATAGACTCAATACCTGGTGGTAGAACCAGTGGATGAAGCCTCGAAGAGGAGACCACACCTTCTGCTGCTTGGCAAACTCTTGTCCCTGGGTACACTTCTGTGTAAGCTCACAAACTATTGCCGAGTATGGGAGCAACAGAAGGTCTGGCTGAGATGCTGCCTTTGAGAGCCTCTCCAGTCCAGATTGGAGAGAATCTTTTTGTCCTCAGTGCCAAAAGCCTTAGGACACAAGTCTGTGGGAAGGAGGAAGTAATGTTTGTTCACCACTTTATTGAATGCCCAGACTTCCTCCTCTTCCAACATATGGCCCAACCGGTGGTAAGGAGCTGGCGACCCCAACGGAGAGGGAGGACTGTCGCCACCAGTTCCTCAGAGAACTCATTTGAGTCCACCATAATTGAAATAAAATGTCATCGTCCTGAGCCCACTCCTAAGGTGAGACACAACTGTCCCTCCTAGTATGTCTCTCTGGCAAGGGAGACATCAAAATGGGGTTGCTCTCATCCCGAAGCCACTCATAAGGGGAGATTGGACTAACCCTACTATAGTACAAGTCATACAAGTCATGTATGCGTTCAGTACTGACTATTTCAGTAACGGTTGTCAATTTTTAGAATTTGATTACACATACCTTTATAAGGCAATTAATCACTTTATTTGGATTCTCATACATCCATATTCCTTTGGAAGGTCATTATTTACATGCCCCGAGAAACACATACAGCAAATATCAATCTCAAAGTACTTGGACTTTTTTGGATGAGGTCAACCTAAACGTGTGATCCAGTACAAACCAGATTGAATGTTGCGCACAGTGATGTCACAATGAAAGCTACGCATGTTGAAACAAAATGTGTACTACCCTATATTGTTATGATCAGAACCAATGTGCTCTTTTCCTCACCCAGTTAAGTACCTGGACACCACTGTAACAATCCATAGCGATCAATAAATTTCTGTAAGTTTCTTGATGACATTTAAGGTGCAGAGCATTCAACAATCAGGACTGAATAGACTATGGTTAAACTATATTAGTATTAAATTTTAGAACAACAATTAATATTTAATTTAAGATGAGTAAATGCGCCTACATGACCACACTGATGTACACTTTGGGGGACCTCATAGGTGAATAGGAACACTGATCCTTTCTTTATAGTCTAAACGGTGATTGGCCGATTCCTCCTTTTTCTTGGCCCAGGCCAGAGGGGATGGAGCAGGTCCTGGGCCTGTCATATCTGCCCTACCTTGAAACCAAGTGAGGGACATCCAAGGTGCCATGTGGTGGTGGTGGTGGAGGAAAAATCACTTCCCAGAGAAAGGGGTCCCCACATCCATTAGAGATTAAAAGGAAGCACAGGGAAGGGGAATGCTGATCTGAGTCCATTCCAAAGTCGGGCACATAAAACCCGACTCCCTATTCTCATCGGGATTAAACAGTGACATAGAAAATGAGGGGGGAACTGACCTGATCCCTGTCCCCAGACCAATAAATAAACCTCGATGACCAGTGACCGGTGTTTGAAGCCTGGTGGCCAGTTGATGACCAGTGACCAGTCACCAGACAAAGACTGGTCTGGTGATGAAGATCTGATGGATGAGTCCACATCAGATTTATCCGAACAAGATCAGTACTCTTCCCTCTCAGGAAGGCGCAATTCATTAATATCAGTCACTGCGACACCAACCTTGTGAGAGTGCTGCTCACCCATAAGTGGAAGGTGTGACTTGCTCTCAGGTGTTTTGCCTCCCTTGAGCGGGGTCAAGGCTTGATCCCTCATTGGCACTGATGGCATCATAATGAGCATCAGGGATACTTGGCCTTTAGGTGATCTCCGAACCAACGAGGTTGCATAATTTTCTTGACCCACAGGGGCAGTAGTCTTCCCCAATATGGAAAGATATCCAGACCCTTCATGGGAAAGGAGAGTGTCATCCATTGAAGATGAGGAGGAAGAGGGACCCTTCTTCCTCCCCTGTATGTGCGGTGACTTTCAGCTAAGTCCCATACATGGTCAGACCAAAGAAAACAAAAAACTGGACAACCATCACACCTTGTGCTTGCTAAGAAGGTGAGGTGAGTGTCCCAAAATGTCTTCTTGTGCTCCCATCTTGTGACATAATAAACTCTAAAAGATAAGATTTACACAAAGCAAAAAAACTGGAACCAAAAATGGACAGACAATACTTACCTTAGATCTGGAACAATGAAGGGGGATACAATTTAATGAAGCACCGCTTCCTAAGCAAGGGGGGGAAAAAACAAAATTTACAAAAAGAACACTGATAACACTCAATTAATGCAAGGACTGAGGGGGAGGACAAACACTCAATCAATACAAAAAGGTAAGTGAAATGCCAGAAATATATTTAAAGTTGACTGCCCGGTGATGGCAACCTGTTCTTTGATACAAACCTGGTTGTGTCATTAGGACTGTGGAACCATCTGAGATGGAGATAGTTTGGGTCCAATGAAAGGGCATGCAACTCACTCACCCTGCATACTGAAGCTAGAGCTGTTAGAAGACACATTTTTTATGATAGCAGCTTCAACAAGGTTCTAGCTAAAGGTTTGAACTGATCAGATTTGCCATGATGCCATTCTGTGTGAAAGGTCTGGCCCCTTCTCAACAGTGAATTGGCCAGAAAATTGAATCTGCCAGGGATATGTCTGATTTGAACCATTATATTCATTTGTGTGCACAAGTACAGAAAGTCCCAAAACAGGATGCATGGGTCTGGTTATTTTAACCCCCCCTTCCATTTCAGAAGACAGGCCACCACCACCGAGTTGTCTGTCATAATGAGGATTACTTTTCTGTATAATTGATCCCCCAGAAATAACTCGCATTAACTATAGCCTTCATTTCTAGAAGGTTGAGCTGAAGAGGAATTCATGCCATGAGCCATCATTTGTTGTGCCACATTTGAGATCATCATTTCCTGATTGAGTGACTGGAAAAGGGGTGCCAATGGGCCAGCAGGGCCATCTGCAAAGGGTGCATGAACAGGCAGCCAAGAAGGATCCAATCTGCCACCACACTGAGCAGACCAAGGAGCTGCAGAAAGGAACTTTTTAGTAACTTATGTTTCTCCGAGAATACTTACCCAATTACATTAACATTACGAAATAATCTCCATTACATCCAAATCCAGTCCTCTCTGACAGATGAAAAACGTCTTTCCATCTATATATCATATACATGAAGGAAAATAACTCATACAGATTACCTCCCCTTCCCAATGCTATGTGGCCATCCATATTGCAAACATTTACCAGTTTAAGCTTGAGCAAAACCTTCAACATTATGTTTGCATTTGCAGGGAAGTGTTGGAGGGATTGATAGTAATGTGATCTGGTAAGTATTCTTGGAGAAACATAATTTACTAAAAAATTTCCTTTCTTCGTCGAATACATTACCAGATCACATTAACATTAGGAGAATGGGTACAAGTAAGAGGACATGCATTAGCATCCAACCTCTACCCACATCACCCAGTAGGAGCATGGTGACTGTCCTACTGAAATTTCAGATGAACTTCCACCTAATGTAAAGGCAGCACAACTGAAGATCACAAGTTTATACTCATGTGAAGGAGATCACTGTGGGGTCACAGCAACTGAATATTGCCTTACTCGCAAAAGTACGCCAGGCAAATCCAGCAAAAGCTATGAGGCCATGCCGAGAACTGAGGTGGTGCTGTCATGAACGGGGTGAGGTAACTGTGAGAGCAGTTAATAGTGCCCCGACGAGAATCAGCTCTTTTGTGATGCCACATCCCCTAAATAGACACTCTAGAAAGTAGACTGGGTGTGCAAGTCAATTAACTCCACAATGTCTCATACTGAAATATTACGTTAAAATGCCAGGTTCATGGAGATCACTCATATTTCGTGAGCTGAGATCTTGATGAGTTATACATAGATCCTGCTTGAGTTCAGAGTGCACCAATCTAAAATAACCAACTTTAGCCAAGAGAGCAGCGCTTGTGGGGTTATGTCTTGCTTTCCCATCCTAATAAGTAGGAAGAGCTTTTGATATGTGCCATGGACATTCTCTGTGCACCTCAGATAGATTCTAAGTATGCGAACCAGGTATTGCACCATCACCTCTCTTCATGGGTCGATCAAGGAGAGTGGCAAATATTTATTTTTTTATTGCCTGTAGATGGTACAGGTTGTATCATTAGTATAACTGAGCCATTGGAATGAAACTGCATGTAGTTTGGATCCATTGACATCACAAGAAGCTCACTCACCCTGCATGCTGAAGCTAGTGGTATCAGGAAGCAAGTCTTGTAAGACAACAGCTTCAGTAAGGTAGAAGTCAAGAGCTCAAACGTGGGTGAGTTTAGCCACATCAAGACCCAGGAGAGGTTCCATTTGGGGAGCAAGTGCAGCCTGGATAGGTCAAAAGATACTTGTTGCAGCCAATATTGTAACTTCCATGATGTCTGAATGTGTCTGAAATCATGCAATGGTATCCTTTGATCATGATAGGGGCTAACTATTTTTCTTCAAAGAGGAAAAGTAAGAAGCTAGCCAACCTGGGGGATAAAGGCTGGTGTGATGTCATTAACATAACTCCAGTTGGCGAACATGTGCCACTTCCCCTCATATGCTTTTAAAGTGGAGGGTCTTCTAGCTGTCAAGATTCTCTCCATAACTTAAGTGCAGAACTTCTCATGTAGGCACCACTGACAATAACCAGGTGTGAAGGAGGAGTTTCTCCAAACATGGATGGAATACCAAGGACTTTGGCTGCTTGAGCAACATGGGGGTCACTAAGATTTTCCTAGGTACATCTGTTGCAAGATCGAGCAGATCATTGACCCAGGATCTGTCCCATCATAGAGGCACAATCAAAACTATTTTTTGCTAGCCTTGCCCCTCATCTTCTGGATTAGGTTTGGTATTAAACCTGCTGGGGGATGGCATAGGCCCACATCCCCTCTCAGCTGATTGACAAAGTGTCGATGGCCCAGGTCTCTGGGTTCGGGAATGGAGAGACGAAGGTGGGCAGTTTGTTGTTCCACTTCACAGCAAATAAGTCTAGCATCAGTTGGCCCATAGTGAGCAAACTTGATGAAAGAAGGATGGAGACCACTCTGTATGAAGCAATTGGCCTCTCCTTAAATATGAACTGACCAGAAAGTTGAGCCTGCACAGGATGTGTCAGACTTCTATGCCTATGTGGTATTGGGCACACCAACAGAGGAACTCCCATATCACAATGCAGAGGTTCGCTGATTTCATCCCACCTTATTTCAGGAGGTAGTTCAACATGACAGCGTTGTCTGACATTATCAAAACAGTCTTCCCTTGGATATGCTTGCTCAAAGCACAAGAGATGTGGAGAATGGCCTTCATTTCCAAAAGACTGAAGTTAAGAGCCTTCCCTTGCACTGTCCACTTCCTGCTGACCATCAAGAAGCACAGTAGTGTGTCCCCCAACTCGACAAACTGGCATCTGTACAGACTGTGACATCTAGCTGCGGGGCTTCCAAAGGTATTCCTGCTGCTAGCCACTTCCTGTCTTGCCACTGAAGCAGAAAGTGTTTGATTCTGGTTCAGATCATAATCTGGTGATCTAAAGAACCTGAGATTGGGCACTATTTTGCTCGAAGGGCAATCTGCACAGGGTGTATGTAAGTCCACCGCCACAATGAGAAAGGCGAGGAGTTGAAGAAACTTCCTTGCCATAATGTACATTATGGCAGAAAATGTCTCCAACACATAGACGATGCAGTTGATGTGTTTGGGAGGAAGATGAACTAGGTTGAGATAAGCTAAAAATTCCATACCTAGATGAACAAAATGCTGAGAAGGGACAAGGTCCAACTTTTCTCACTGACTATTCATCTTAAACTATGAATGATGGAGAGAAGGTTGTTCATATCCTGAACTAAAACTGAACTTACCAAGTGTTTTTGCAGAATACTGTTCAGGTATGCCACAGTTGCCATGGCAGAGGACATCCTGATGTGGGATATAGCAAAGTCAAAGGCTGATGGTTTGAATTGACACAGTGCCTGCAGTAGATGAAGAGAAGGAACTTGCAAGATACCATGTGTAAGGGTATATGGAAATACACATTGGATAGATGGAGACTGATTGCATATTCATCATGCCACACTGACAGCTGAACGGTCCTTGCCATCTCTATTTTGAATTTCGCTGTGGCAATAAACTGATTGAGCATGTTTAAGTCTTTGACTGGTCTCAATTTCCCATTGGTGTTCATAACCAGAAAATGTCTGGAATACAAATCTGGAGAGTCCAGTTTTTGGACTAACTCCACCACCCACTTATAACACAGTGGGCCAGACATGTTAATGGCAGTTATGTCTTTATCTAGTCTAGGCATATCTGAGTGGTATGCATCAGTATGTGACTTATACCAGTGGACTGAGAAAGCTGCAGGCAACTGACTTGCCAAAAAAGCCCTCAAATTACCATGGTCATGAATTTTGTCAGAGAGATACTTGGTAATTTCAGCAATCTTTGCTGATTGTGGCAAAATTTGGAAAGGCAGATGTTCATCTTCTTCCTCAATGTCTAACAAGGCCTTGACTCTGTAAGTTGTATTAACAGCTGGAGGAGAAGGGCATTCAAAAGACAGCAAAATGTTTCTTCTATTGACACCTTAAAGCTGAATTCCGTCCATTCCATAGTTGGATCAGAATCTTCAACCAAGTTTGTGTCATCCCCCTCATCAACAAGGGAAGTGTCCATGACATAACATGCCAAACATGTTGTGGCACAAAATGTGAGGATGATTTGCTACATTGTGTCTGTGTAATGTATCTGGTCAGTAGAGCCAGTCCAAAATGATGGAGTCACGCCTGCCAAACCTGTATATGGGTTGGCCAGATGGCTGGACATACTGTGTATGGCATACAACTTGTGGGAGTTGCTTCCTAGTGACATTGGTTTGAAATCACACATACCTGGTTTCAATGGCAATAAGGACATGCATGGGCAGGGGTGGGAATTTATGCCCAGTGGGCTGCCATTGGGTAAAATCTGCCTCAGTTGACATCTTGAAGACAGAGGTTCTTGTATGAGATGTAGCATCCATGATTCCTACACAGCTTCCACAGTGTCAGTAGTGATCATTGCTGTCGGTGCAGTTGTGGGAATCTTTGCCATGGGGGTGGGGGTGGGGAGCAGGTGGCATCTCTAAGTCCCCCATAATGCTCGCCATCAATTCTGAATTCAAATGAATACTCAATATGTCCTGGTTGGATGATTTAGAATCCACTCTATTCTCTCAGCTCTACAACTGCCTCGTTAAGACTTCAGACCATACATTTTTGGTCCATGATGTACACACACTGCATGGGTGTGATGATGAACATTTAGTACATGCAAGGCACATCTCAGGATTATCTTCCACAACTCTGAAGTGCTTGCATTTCTTGCAATTGCTGGTCATCTCTGAAATGATAGAGAGAAAAGACAAGTGCATACGAAAATATACAAATTATTCTCAATTGCATGAAACTCACATTTAATGAAACCGCTATAAGAGAAATGCATAAACAAACTGAAAAAAATACAAATGTTCTATACACAAGGTATATCAACCCTTGACTGAATAAACCACTGAAAAAAACTGCTGGATGGTCTAAAAGAACAAGAAATTTCACTGTATTTTGGAGGCACTGTTAACAGTCTTGAGCGAAAACTTTAAAACTTAAACTGTTAAGCATCCAGGATATGGGTGGCCAACTAGTGGTGGCAAGCCGAGGTAATCTGTAAGAGTTACTTCTCTTGTATGTGATCTCTGTGTCCTGAGAGTTTCTCCATGATCTCCATCTTCTATGTACCATTTATTTATAATCCATGTCATGGAGAAGTATCTGTAGATTATTCCATTATCTCCCTGTCTTCTCCATGAAAATTTAAAAAGTGTCCAAATTCCATGGCACAAAAGGTTTTCTCCAGATCATGGAGAAAGTATGGAAATCATGGAAAACTGAAGTGTGGGAACTTCCTGTGTTGCTGTGCCATAAAACATCATACCAAACCAAGAACTTCAAAACAAGAACATATTCACCAATTCCATAGGAGTTTGTTATATGGAGATGTATTGTATTTGTGCCGTTTTCTTTGAAATGAAATTGAACTTCTTATTAACTTGAATCTGATACACAAAAATGATCTGCCTTTGAAGTAAATTATAAATAATTCTATACCTAAGGTCTAACCGTGTGGAACTACACTCATACTCCATCCCGTCACACTCCTCATAGATGGTGCTTGCAGTGTTGGGAGAGTCACATTCCACAACTGCATAGTAATATTTCAGCCTGTTCAACTGGTACTGCCTGAGCTTCTCATCATGGTAGGAAGAACCTGGACAATAAGTTTAAATTACCACAAATGTTTGCAAACATGCAAAGATAAAATCATCTTAAATCACAATGTTTTCAAAGATGCAAAGATAAAATCATCTAAAATCACAATGTTTTCAAACATGACAAAGATAAAATCATCTTTCTCTCTAGTTTTATAGGGCTTTAATACTCTATAAATCAATAAAATAATTTCTTCATTGAATTTGTGAATACTTTTATAAATCTTCCCTCTTGGATTTATGCTTCAGTTTATTAATTAAAATTTTAATCAAGTTTCACTGGTCAGGTTACAGAATAAATGTTCTTCATTAATATGACAATATTGTTTAAAAGGATGGTGGCAGTTCATTGAGGATTCTGTATATATCATGCTGTAAGTAGGCTTCTTTCTCCATATCAATTAATCTATTTACTATTTACAGAAATTTCTTTTTTTTCATCCTGAAAAATATACCAAAATCATGATGAAAATGTATTATGCATAATACCCATTTTGACCTCTCAAGTTATTCCTTCTAGACTCTCTTATAAAGGATTCAACTTCTTCATTTAAATAAGCAATGTATTATTATTATTATTATTATTAATATTATTATTATTATTATTATTATTATTATTATTATTATCATAATAACTTCTTCTATCGCTTCTTACATTCATTATGATAATACTGGACTCATATGTGGTTTCCAGTGTGGAAACACTTGCCAGAGAACAAGAAAAGAGTTTGAGCTGGAGGGCAAAGCATGATGGATCAAAGTTTTTCCTGAGTATTCCATCAACAGTTAACATACAGCAACCCATGTATAATTGTTATTCTCACATGATCAATTTCAAGGCACATAAATTACTACTTAAATACCAACAAAAATTAGTCTCTTCAACAACAGCAACAACAACAAAAATGCTCAGAACAAGAATGTGCAATTCTGATGTTTGAGTGCAGCTGACATTAGCAAGAGTCCTTTGAAGGGACTGATGCTCTAATGACTTAAAAGAATTTCCAGGATTCAAGATAAGACCATTTTTTCTTTTTAACTGCTGAGTGCTGAATCCATCTCTGTGCTGTGGTGGCCAAATTGGATGTAAGATTGGCACCATTTTCATTAAGGACCAACTAGACATCATTAGAAGTATTTTGGTGTAAATCCCATGTGAATATGACCATACATTCAAGAGGTGTAGTGATAATAAGATTTTCAAAAGAATCACTATGGTGGCCATGCTGGATGTCAGATCAGCATCATTTTCATTTAGGTCCAACTAGACACCATAAGAAGTCTTCTGGTGAAACCCCATGTCGATAAGACATTCCATTTAGGACATGTAGCAATAACAAAAATTGTTAAGATGGTGGCCATATTGGCACAATTTTCATTTTGGACCAAGCAGGCATCTTAAGTCTCCTTGTGAAAACTTCATGTCAATATGACTTTCTGTTTATGAGGAGTGGTGAGAACAAGATTTTCAAGATAGCTGCTATTGCAGCCACATTGGATATCAGATCTGCACCATTTTCATTTATGACCAACTAGATGCCACAAGAAGTCTTTTGGTGAAATCCTAATGTCGATATGACCATCTATCTAGGAGGTGTAGCAATAACAAGATATTCAAGAGGGCCACTGTGGTGGCCATATTGGCAGTCAGATTGGCACCATTTTCATTTGGGACCAACCCAACTAGACACCATAAGAAGTCTTTTAGCAAATACCCATGTTTATATGACCATCCACTCAGGAGTAACAAGAAAATAATTTTGAGGATGGCCACTGTAGCAGCGATATTGGACATCTGTCGGGCACCATTTTCACTTAGGACCAACTAGACATCATATGTCTTCTGGTGAAAACCCCATGTCAAGACAACTTTCTGTTCAGGATGAGTAGTGATAAGATTTTCAATATGGCTGCCATGGCAGACATACTGGATGTCAGATTGGCACCATTTTCATTAACGACCAACTGGGCATTATAAGAAGTCTTTTTTTGAAAACCCATGTAGATATGACCATCCATTCAGTAGGATTAGCAATAATAAGATTTTCAAGATGTCATGATTGGATGTCTGAGTGGTACTATTTTCATTTAAGACAAACTAGACCATGCAATGAATGAGTGTTTAAAGTTTCATGGTAATCCTCCAAGTAGTTAGGAGAAGTACTCGATAACAAAACTTGTGTTAAAAGATGGACAGATGACAGATGATTAATGGAAAACAGATGATGGATAATATGCTACTCCATAAGCTCTTCTGTCGATGATGAGTAGATATATGAAACACATACATCACATCAACTAAAGTAAGACTGATCATGTAAATGCATTAGTTACATCATAATATACAAACCTATTTTTATCATTAAGAGGTGTTACCTTCTGCATCGTCAGTATTATAGGTGTGCCCAGTATCCTTGACCTCTGTCAGCTCAATTGGACCTCTCTGCTCTTCCTCCTTCATCCTCTGTAGTCCAAACTCAGATGGGTAGATCTGTAATAAAAGATACACAGGTGTAGACAAACTCAGAGAGGTAGATCTGAAATGAAAGACACACACCTGTAGCCCAAACTCAGATGGGTAGATCTGTAATAAAAGATACACAGGTGTAGCCCAAACTCAGAGAGGTAGATCTGAATAAAAGATACACACTTGCAGCCCAAACTCAGATGGGTAGATCCAAAATAAAAGATACACACCTGTAGCCCAAACTCAGATGGGCAGATCTGAAATAACAGATACACACCTGAACTGATTCAACATGTACAGTATTAGACTAAATTCAGTGATATACACATGATATGCACATCAATACTGATTGTAAATATATTCATAAAATAAAACAGGAATACATTCATACAAGAAATTGTTCATAAAGATGCAGCTGTGTACTCCAAAGGAATATTTGGCCAAATATACAGCTTACATATATCTGTGAATTTCCCTAATAAAATATAAATTATACAAGTTCAAGCAATTAAAACATCTCAAAATATTTTAATAATTATTAACTGAGCACTGATAATGCAACAATCTGAGAAAATGTATATCCTTGCAATCATTTACCAGATTATATGTATAACTTGAAGTATGCAACAAAGCAGCATTATCCTAAGCTTGTTTGAGTTCCAGACACAACCACCCTACCCTCAAGTGAATCAGTATTCTCAGCCTTTTGTATGCATCAACAGTACGAGGCATGCTGGTTCAATTAGGTACATGTACCAAATGTTTTGCAAAAATACCTCATCATACTAAAATAATAATTACTTAATCTTAAGAATACACAATTTTTGAAAGTAAAATATGTTTCTTTGATAATACTTATCCAATCATAATATATTTAGGAAGTACGTCCACTACCTTGCAAATCCAGTCCCCCACCCTCCAGATCTGGTATGGGAGAGGCAAAGGGATACAGTTCCACCTTGTCACAAATAAGTCTACCTGTGATTGACCCTATTGGGTGCAAATTCGGCTGATGACAGGGGTGAATGGATCATTCAGTATGAATCGGTTGATTCTGTTCTGAAAGGGAGTCCACTAGGACACTGAGCCTTTTTGGGATGTGTGAGACTTGGGGGCAGATTTGTCAAGAATGACACCATCTGAGACAATCCCAAACCAGTCGGCAGAGGTCTGGGGACTTGTTTCCCCCTTCCCTACTGATGAAGTTGACATTAGTAGAGCTATCAGATGGAATGAAAATGCATTTATCTTATAATATCTCTGGCAACAAGTACAAGGCATTCATGATGGTTTTCATTTCTTGATATGCAATGACTTCTTCCAAAGTGGGCATGTTCTGCTCCCTTCTAGGAAGGAAAGAAAGAGGTGGACACCCCAATCCAATGAGCTGCCATCTTTGTTGATGGTTATTTCTGGCAGCTGGTCCTGCAGTGGAATGCCTGCCAAAAGCCAGCTGAGATCCTCCCATTTGCTGAGATGGGATTTCATGCTATCTGAAACTTCAACTGATGGATCCAGTGGGCAGCTCATGGGCCACCACTGTTAAAGGAGGATCATTTGAAGCAGTCTCATAAACTAACAGCCTAGGATAGTGAGGTCCACTGCCACAATGAGAAGGCCTTTGAGGCACAGTAAGGCTCAGGCTGAGATGCAACTCTCTGAGGGAATGGATGTCACCATTGAGTCAATACTCAATACACATACTTGAGGAATAGACACTTGATTCATGAGGATATTGAATTCCATACACAAGTGAGTAAATTGTTGAGAAGGGTTGAGATCGGATTTGTCATTGTTGATAAGGAGTGCAGGAGAGAGCTAGAGCATCGTGAGGGATTTGAAGTCTTGATGCAGAGTGTAACTCACCTGGTGTTTTTGCATAATGTTGTCCAGGTAGTTGGCAATCATGGACATAGAGTTGGCACAGATATGTGACACAATGCAGTCCATAATTCTTCTGAAGACCCACAGGCTGATGTTCAGGCCAAACAGGAGAGCCCAAAATTGGTATATGGCATCCTTGTTCACCAAACTCCGGAGCTTTGGAGATGATTTGTACACGCAGACATGGAGGTGCGTGTCTTGAATGTCTAAGATTGATGGTGAAATTCTCCTCCTGAACAGCGCTGAGAATTAACCTTGATATATCCGTTCTTAAGTGTGGGCCAGGATAAACTGATTGAGCGAACTGTTATCTATAACATGCTGAAGAGTGTGATTTAGCGTTGAGGATGAGAAAAATCTGGAGTAAAATGCTGGTGACCTTATGTTGTGAACAAATCTGATCACCTTTTTCAGGAGCAGAGTATTGATTTCTTGCTGCAATACATCAGCCTTGTTTGGGTCTCATGGATTAGGTATGTATGAAGTAGTGTTTTTACAGCACCTCAGCACGATAGCGGTTATATGGTGCCAACTAAAGGTAAACTTCAAAAATTGTAAAAATGAAGAATTGCACAAAAACTCGAGGTAGATATACCCTTCCAAATAAATGTAAACATGAAGTACAAGAAGATAAAATATAAGACATAAAGATGTTACAATTCTGAAAAATGTATATAATATAAAAGATAAAAGTAACACATGTAATATCCTTAAGACATATGATCAAATTCTTTATATAAACTGCAGTCCCTCAAAAATTCCAAGATTTTCTCAGGTGGTACACATCATCATACAATTTCTTCATAGAGTTCTCATCAAAATACTTCTGTCTCCCTTGGTGGAAGTTGACAAGCTTGACAAGAATGTGTTCCACTGTTAACAGACACTGGCATGGTATACACTCTGGTTGAGGTTTACCCTTCAGGAGGCATGCACGAGTCATGTATATGTGGCTGATATCCACAAGACCACCTCATCTCTGCAATTTGTTCTATGCCACTCTCCAGTAGAGGGTTTGATGGTCTTAAGTTTGTTTGTGGAATTTTCATTCCACATATTCTGCCATATATGAAGAACATCCTTATTTATACAAAATTTTGAAGTCAGTATATGCAATCTTCCATTCGGAAATGAACGTGTGAAGCAAATGGGGTCTTTGCTAAACGGGGAGGGAAAATGATCATTATTTTGAAGGCCATACATAATGGCCTGCTGGACCCACATATCATTGGGGCACATGCAATGCCATTTCCAGAGATGCCAACCTTAGAGAACATAAAATCTGAGCATGGCTGAGAGGCAGAGCCATAAATAAGTGCGAAGGCATGTAAAGCTGGGGGTGGGGGGGTGGGGTGTCAGAAAATGGTGCAATTTGGTTCATTTGTTTATATTTTGGGGATATAAAAAAATTCTTACTGGAAATACATGTTTTAGACATTGCATTTTTATTTACCCTCATACTTATTTGGTTACCAACTGAACTTAAAAAATAAAAAATGAAGATTCAACAGTAGTGATACAAGCACACATGACATACCATCAACAGGAAATGTTTCTTCTTTGTCTTTTTAAATTGTAAGATTGACTGATTAATGCCAAATGGAAAGAAATCATGTGCATCTCTCAAAATGCACGGAAATGTTTGCCATTATAATATTAAAACACTTCAATGAAGAATAAAATAAATCTATTGTCCACTAGAATGCCCATAAAACACACACTCAGAAAAGTCCTATTAACTCATTTGTCCTTCACATATTATGCTTTTCTTTTAAGTAAACTACAATTATGCATTTAGTGCTTGGTAAGTGGCACTTTTGGCTTTCTTTAGCACTGCATCAGACAGAGGCGTGAGGCAGCCAGACCCCATACTATCCATGTCAACAACTTTCGAGCTTTGGAATTGAGCCATGACTCTCTTGAGAAAGTGTATAACTCTTTTGCTTTTAAGTTTTAGTGTGCCTCTCTAAATCTGTTAGTCTACCACAAGGCATCTTAATGTCGGTCCAACGCCATGTGCAAAACGCAAACTCATCACCAAGTCTAGATATTGTCATGCCAGGAAAATCTTCAGCGTACTTCTCACAAAATTTCTTTTCGTGCTTTATATTTTTTTGTTTTGGTTGTAGATATAACTATGGAGACAGCTTTTGAGAAAAATCCAAGAGTTCATGGCCAACTGATGGCTACTAGACTCAAACAGTGGAAGAGAATGACTGAACAAAAACAATACAGGCTAAACAAAAGATATAATTTTGACCAATGAACATGCAGGAATTAATTAATATTCAACCAAAAGAATCAAGGGCTTTCTGTTTGCTCCGAGGCTCTGATATTTTCCTAAATGACAAACACATTATGAAGAAAAGACATCTGCTTGATGATACAAAAAAAGCAAAATGATTCTACGCATTTCTTAATGGCAGAAATATATGAGTTGTTCTTGGAGCTGCTCTGACCAAATCAGAGGAGTTGGCATGTCTGCATTTTACAGTGAAATCCTGAAATCTTCCCCTTACCAGGATGTCTGAAAAGGGCAGCATGAGTAGGTCATCATTTGCTTTGAGATGGCTGCTGGGAAGAGGGATTGGTACAAAATAAGTCTGTCTCCCTGGGGTTGGTTGCTGGAAGACTTTGGAAACTGAGTCGTTGATGAGTGAAAGGGCTTGGAGAAGGGTTTCCCTGACTGTCATGGCTTAAAGGATTCTTTTCCTGTTTCTCCGTTCTCTCCTGGGAAAGAAAGTCTGGGGTCTGTGAGAGGTTTGCCTTTTTGGCAGCCTGTCTCCTGACTTCCTCAGTCTGGCCATGAAATAGAAGGTTTAATGACAGGGGCTATGCTTGTATAATTGTATTATGATGGTGGTGGTCTCCGGTACTGGCTATCCCAGGAAAGATCACCATAACCAGTATCTAGGAGTTTCATGTCTAGCCCAGCTAGGCTTCTGTACAATATAGGTACTGGTATAAGATGATTCTCCTTCCTAACTGGTGAACTTTCTGCCTTTAGAGACTCCATTAACAGAAAATAGTCTACTGGACTTGTGTCAGTAGCAATGCTAATAGCGTCCAAGTCTCTGTTTGTTTATTAGCTCGCTCATTGGCCCACAAGAATTTCTTGGAAGAAACAGTTGCCCATCTATCCTCCGTCTATGAAGTACAAATGTTGCACATATGACCCAAACTGCACAGTTGATACAAGTAGGGTGATTATACTCTGCCAGTTTAAACTGCTTGCACTCACAGCACTTAGCGTTGCCCATTGTACCTGGCACCTGTAATTAGAGAGAGCAAAAAAAAGGCATGAATAGCACTATATTCCAAATTGCATATGAAGCAAATTATGAATAAAGGATAATTATTGCCTAGGCCAACAAGAAACGGGTCAGTACTAAAAAGAGTTGTAAGTGCTCATGACCCCTGTGTTGGAAATTAAGTGGTGAATCACTGCATGACAAAGTTAACAAATGAGATGACAAATTATTTATGAGGAAAAAAATGAAGCAAGAAAAAGGTAGAAAACAGATGGAGTATACTTCCTGGCAGTGAGAAAACTCCAATACTTTACTATAACACTGGAAAGGCACATTAAGAAGTGGAATTTACAAGGTCTTCATAAGAAGTGTGCACACAGGCACAAATGGAAGTAATAATTGACTATAGGGCATGTGGTGCTGGGTCCTATATCGAAGGGGAGACTACTCTTGTCTGACTTTCTTTCTAGGCAAGCAGACAATAATTTAGTAACAATTTTAATGTCTTTTTTAGCTTAGGGGACTGGATTTGGGAGGTAGTGGATGTACTCATTTCACATATTATGATAAGGTAACATATCTGAAGAAGAAATGTGATTTCATATATTTCAGCCAGATAAAGAAGTTAATGTTCCATGTAAAATACAGCAGATGATGCAAAACATCAATGGAAAATCATGTAAAATTTTCAGAATTTTCTTAAAGGTTTCTGGGTAATTTCCTACAAAATACTGTGGGTATGACTGGTACCCTGTGATATTTGGCCTGAGACACAATTAAGACATTCTAAGATGAGTAATGTAAACCAGTCATACTCATAATGGTTTCGGAAGAAATTGCCCACAAAACTTTTAGAAGACTGCACCAACTGTACACTAGTTTTGCTGATGATAACAGCATCATCTGATATAAATTTTACTTAAAAAAATATCAGAATTTCACTACCTGACCAAAATAAATAAATGTATGTGTTGATAAGGTCAGTAATTATTATCATTCTTAATTTGGTGAAATACTTTTTCAAAAAATTTGGAGGGTGAACCTACCTGAATGAATATGTCACAATGGTGTTTACTTTGAACAATACTGAAATTTCTTAATCTGTCCAAATTTAATTAGAACATGTGTTGATAAGGTCAGCAATTATTATTCCTAATTTGGTGCAGTATGTTTTTATGACTGCTTGTGGAGGGGGGGGGGGGGAGAAAGGATGCACCTACTTTAACAAATGTGCTGCATACAATATAACCCTGAAAATATAAACCCTAAAATTAGAAGTCCATATCTTACACAATGTAAGAGTTGTGTGACATTTTGTTTCCCAAGTGTGTGGACAATTAAAAATCATTTTTTATTTCTATGAATATTATGATATTCATGTACCTATGAATACCATCTGCTCATTGTAATGAAAGCCTAATGAAAGGGAAACATGTAGATGTTGTAACTATAATATTTTAATATATGCCAAGTGGTCAGTGACATTGCTAGAATCCCCAAAAGGAATCCCTCTTGAAGCAACAATTACTGACTGACCTGGAATAGCATGGTAAGACAGACATCACTCTTTTGGCAGTGACAGGCATCAGTGTAGTCAATAATTTTAGTTTTCTGTTATTAAACTTTGTGCTAAAGTTTTTGCAATTCAGACAAAGTGGTGATACCAATTTTTGGAGTAAAAAATGTTTCTTCAATAATACTTATCTGATCACAATATGTTAGAAGTACATCAACTACTTTGCAAATCCTGCCCTCCCAAGCTAAGAAAGATGTACACCACCTCTTTCAGCTAAGTTTAGCAACACAGTGTTATAAAAGTCATCTGATTGTCAAGATGCATATCCAATGAGTGTTCTCCCTTTTTGAAAGAAGGACTGGTGCCAAATCCCATAAATTGCTAGTTACTACTTCTGCTTATTCCTGGAAGCATTCTCTTTCTCAAGGCCTCGCATATAACGAATTCACTTGTGCCTTTCATCAGCTGAGAGATTCTAGGGAGGGCTGCATTTGCGAGGTAGTGGATGTACTCCTAATGTATTATGATCAGGTAATGTATATGAAGAAGAAATATTAATGCATCGATGTAGTAGAGATGTCTGGTTCCATAAAACACTTGTTCAAGTATAAGGCTGCTGTACTATGTCACTCAACGAATCACTGGCTATTCCCACCATATTTTCAAACTTGAACATATGGCAAGAATTTTAATGGTCCACTGACCAATACAGCTCTCCCTTGTTATAACATGGTAGTCAGGGTCCATAACTGCCGAATGTGTTATGTACCGAACTGCGTTATATTGAGAACTGTGATATGTACACAACCATGATATATTGAGAATAGTGTAATATACAGAACAGTGGTATAGTGGGCACTATCAAAATGTGTTAAATAATGGTGCTTTTAAAAGGAAATGAAGTATAAGACTAGGTTTCACCTTGTTTTTTTTCTCCAACCCTTACTGTTATACATTGGTGTGATTTTGGTCATGGTGTCCATAGTAGTACTGCGTTATATCTGGAATCGCATTATAATGACATGCATTACAATGGGGGAGAGCTGTACTATCGCTTAAGTCTTTACATTATCAGGACAAGACTTCAATCTTGTTGGAGTGTAAAAGTTTGATGCTCTGACACGTGAATAACTGTCACTTTATACCACAGACAAATTCAACTTGTTGTAACATCAACATTTCTCAACAGATTTTCATGTATTTTTATATAAATACTTAAAATTCAAAATTCATTTTTATTCATATGATACCATTGTCAAAAGAAAAACTTTTACTTTATATAAAATCATAGATACAATTTTATTCATTATTTAAAACAGCAGTAGTTAGAAGGTTAATACCTATCTTTAATAACAAATGGAATATAATTTGCTGATGTGAGCAGATATCTTGATGTGTACTACCTTGACAGAGTATATGATGCCATTAGGTGGCTTGAAGGAGTTCAACAAGACATAGATGTCCACGGCCTTGACCCTATCCCAATCCATGCTACATACAGCAAGTCTGCTGCTGTCCCCTGATGCTACTGGGGCATCCCTGTCCATCTCACCCCAGCGATGGTCAATATCTGTAAAAAAAACACAACAATATAAAGTTGAGTCAATTTTGTCTTCAAGAAAACATATACATATTGAAACTTTACACAAAGAATTTACTTTCCTATGGTCATACAGTAAAATGGAAATTTACTGCAAAATTATTGACACACTTGCTACTGACAAAGATCAATTCACTCAGTGTAGCCCAGATATGGCCTGTTTCAAACAATAACAATAACCAACTGCCAGTCTTTAAAAGGACTCGCTCTACTTCACTCTAATTTCTGTTTCTGATGTTGAATGATTACAATTCCACTCATCAAAATCTACAGAAAAGCAAGTTAAAAAGTGTCATTTTTAATATATCGGGAATCAGTCAATGCCACATTTTGAAACAAACTATAATTTTGAAAGTATGCGAATGACTGTCAGTCATCTGTGAGTGCCTTGATACAGACAAACCTCTCTTAAGCAACAACCTCCATTAATTGACAAATATGGCCTCTTATAACAGTGGTTGCTTAATAAGGGTTTATTTCTACAATAATCTAGTTCAAGAGACCTTCATGATGTGGCTGTTTAAGGAAGGTGATTGGAAAGGTGAACCTTAAGGTTTAAATCTGGTTTTTGTGCAATATGATTGCATCAAGCATTGCTTGTTGGTAGTAACTTGCCATTCACTGGGGAGTTGTGGTGGCTCAGTGGTTAGCGTGCCAGACTCACGACCAAAAGGGTGCAGGTTCGAATCTTCCCACAGAAAGAGCCTGGATCAGCTACCATGGTGTGTCCTTGGGCACTTTACTCCAGTTGCCTTGGCACTAAATAACCTATGTGGTGTTGCTGTGCCATAAAACAACAAACCAAACCAAAAGCCATTCACTATATATGTGAAATCAATTGCTGACATACTGCTTTCCCTCTTTCATGTCTTCAATCTGGAGACTATTTATCATTTATCCATTTTAATTTCTAAATCTGTTTATTACCACCCCTCTCTTCTTTCTTCAGCCAATAAAACTCTAAACCCTCTTCATCAGTCTATTACAGAGATTCTTATTTCATTTCCCAACCTTTTGACTCTTGTTTGATGACTCTTCCACTACTTTCTCCTATGTTTGATAAATCTGCCAATTAAGGCTCTCATTTACATTTCCTTCTGTTTTTTATCAATTTCAATCCACTGGTATCCAAGACTCTTCCTTTCAGTAGCCATAAAAGCCTGACGTGTTTTGGTGTCAGTAATTTGTTCATATTAAAGTACCTTCATCCTGATGTTCTTCTCCTTCTTCCTCCTCCTTCTCTTCCATTTCCTCAAACTTCTCCTCCTCTTCTTCACTAGAACTCTCCTCATTCCCTTCCCCTCTCGCCTGGTCAGGACCTTCGCTAACAACTGAAATATACAAACAGTTAAAGGTCAAGGTAAAGTACCTCCAAGAACTGCAATCCTTAGTACAATTATGCATCAATAACATCATCATATCCATTCTTTATGACAATACAAATATTATAATAAAATACATGTCTATTCATAATAAATTTTAACATGAATTATGATAGTAAGTATATAGTGTAAACTTTTGAAAAGTATAAGTCTTTCCAAATAAGCTGATATGAGCAAAGTGCAACTAGTGAGCAGGGTTCTCAATAGATGCATACCCTCAGGTTTTGATGCTTGGAATTTAAATTTGACCCATTTGTGATGCGTGGAAATTCCAGCCTGTACATTTTGTTTTGACACACATAAATTTGGGCAGGAGCATCACTTTTAATTACCCTTGATTCTCCACTAGCTTAATTTCCTACTGAGCACACTGTCCATAACAAATTTACTGTATGTGACAGTGACTGACATTTGCTCGACTACTGTTTACACCTTATTGGCCAATAATATCGTACTTATGTAAAATAAATATGAACTGAGCAGAGCTAACAGGTCAATAATGTACATTTTGTTTTGACACATGTAAATTTGGGCAGGAGTATCACTCTTAATTACCGTCGATTCTCCGCCAGATTAATTTCCTACTGAGCGCACTCCTCCATAACAAATTTATTGTATGTGACAGTGACTGACATTTGCTCGACTACTGTTTACACCTTATTGACCAATAATATTGTACCTATGTAAAATAAATATGAACTGAGCAGAGCTAACAGGTCACTGATGTCACGCTTAGGTGTGCATAACTGAATCAAGGTTGAATTGTTTCGAGATTGTCTTCGACGTTTATGATAGTTCGAGGAAGAGGGACACAATTATAACTTGAATGGGTTAACTTTTGATCCAATATTGGCATTTGTTTGATTGCCCATCAAATTATAATCAATTAGACAAAACTGTGGAATGTAAGGTGGCTTGCAAAGCTAGTTGTCAAAGGTAAGTGAACAAACTTTCATTGTGCTTTACTGGAGATTGATTTGCTTCAAATGGCGAAACGTTTTAAAACCGCTGGTGCTTTAATTCATGTATCATTCAATAAAAACTTACCGGACATTATACTCAGTGAATACATCTAAAGTTTTAAATCACAATGGTGCAAAGAAGTATATTTTCTTTTCTGTCTCAGTCTCAGACATGAGTTACATTTTTCTGACCCTCATACTCCAAAGAAACATAAAGTTTGTGTCAACTCTTAGGTTTAAGGTGAGTAAATCTCCTAAAGTTGTTAGAAAATTTAAGGAAAAGTGGAAAAGTGAATTTCCATATGTGAAAAATGTTTTGAAAGATGGAAATGGAGTGATGATATGTGAGTGGTGAAGGATGTTGGAAAATCGAACCTGTCTGACATTGACGACAGTTCCAATCTTCAAAAAAGTACCGTAAATTTTGATGCAGAAAGGGTTGTTGCCAAGTTTTTAAAGAGTAAAAATAGGAAGAAATAATTAACTGACATGCTCTGTGGACAGATGACTTCAGAGTTTACAAAGTCACCAATTGTGATGTTCATTCTTGATATCTGATTAATATACAACTTTCAAAGTTGTATGGGTATTGTTTTGCATTTTAAAATGATTTGAAGAGTTTAAAATAGAATATGTTAAAAGTTAAAAATATAATAAAGTATAAAATAATCCTTTTCTGTTCGAATATACCAAATATACAAACATACATACATAATAAGAAAGAGAAACACATACAAAAATCAGTAATGACCATGTCAGTCTCACTGTCAGCTTGTATGTCTCTTAAAAAATGCTGTACAAGTGTTTCTCTTCATTCAACACATCCAATAAATCTTAACATCAGTTTGCTCCATGAAATGTGAACAATCCCAGCTATGAGCTCATGATTGTCAAAAACAAATGACTCTTGAGATTTCAGTTTTGACTCTGGAGATTTTCATCTTGACTCTTGAGATGTTGGTGTCAAGGGTCAAATTACTTGTTTTGAAAATCTATTGAGAACCCTTGTGAGTATGAAGCCAGTAAAATAATACAGGGCAAGGCATCTACTAGACAATGACAATATTACATATCATCACCCTGTCATGATAAAGAAAGACAACTCCAAAATATATTTACAAAAATAAATCATTTTACTAAAGCCAAGCTCTTGGAACAGTGAAATATTACACTATTCTCTGGTATGAAAAGAGAACTTGTAATATGAGCAATGTTTTGTATATGTTTCCCACTAATTCACCTTAAATGATTGATAAATACATCTGCAGCAAAATATCATTAACTGTAAACGTTCTTTTGTTAATCACAAACAACCATTATCCCCCTACCCCTATCCTTGACACCTTTCCCCCTAATGAAGATACAATTCCTAGGACCACTATGCACATCAAGAAAACAAAAAAACTCTCCATTATATCCCATGGTCTTTTATCTAACTTGTAGAAGGCTGCATGACATTTATGTACACAAACACATGCAAAGATGGTTGTATCACAGGCTTGTTTCATTTTCTTTAAAAAGTGAGGGAACAAAAATTAAATACAATAAATGTAAGAATACATAATTAAGGAAGACAGGATTTTTGTTTTTTTTATTACCTTGAGAATGCTGTTCCTCAGAGTCGGAATCACTGCTCGACTTGGCATCCTCGTCTGAATCAGAATTCCTCTCTTTCAACAAAGAATTTCCTACTCCAATAGCTCTCTCTCCAAGAACTTTTTTTAAATAGAAAACAAAAGTTCTTGGAGATCTCTCTCCAAGAACTTTTTTTTTCTGTTTATTTATCTTCTTGCTTACTGCATCTATGTTTATCTTGTCTTTCTTGCTTACTGCATCTATGTTTGTCTTATCTTTCTTGCTTACTGCACCAATAATGTTTGTCTTGTCTTTCTTGCTTACTGCATCTATGTTTGTCTTGTCTTTCTTGCTTACTGCATCTATGTTTGTCTTATCTTTCTTGCTTACTGCACCAATAATGTTTGTCTTGTCTTTCTTGCTTACTGCATCTATGTTTGTCTTGTCTTTCTTGCTTACTGCATCTATGTTTGTCTTGTCTTTCTTGCTTACTGCATCTATGTTTGTCTTGTCTTTCTTGCTTACTGCATCTATGTTTGTCTTGTCTTTCTTGCTTACTGCATCTATGTTTGTCTTGTCTTTCTTGCTTACTGCATCTATGTTTGTCTTGTCTTTCTTTTTTCTGGAAATATCTGTATCCTTATTATCAGTCAATTTTCCAACTGATTTTCTGACCTTTGTCAACACTTTTTCTTTAACCTGACTGTCATCATCAAAGTCATCACTGTCACTGTCATCATCATCAGAATCTGAGAGTTGATAAAATCTTTTCAAATTTTCATTTGATGTCAAATTTACAGGCCGACCCCTCTTGTCAACAGAATATTTCACTTTAAATTTCTTGTCATCAAACATGGCCTTAAAACGTTTGTCAATTTTCACCTTCCTTTCTTGTCTAGGCATTTTATGGAAGCGAGGGTCCTTTGTAATGTAAGCAAACCTTTTATCCTCGAGAGCATCCATTTTGCCACTCTTGAAAAAAATGTAAACAAAACCCAATTAATATCTCTTGAAGACAAACAGAAAATACACTTGCTATTTATTCATCTTTAAACATTATTAGAATGAATATATATGTATGAACTACATATATATATATATATATATATATATATATATATATATATATATATATATATATATATATATATATATATATATATATATATATACACACACATATACATATATATATATATATATATATATATACACATATACATATATATATATATATATTACAAATATACACCAAACAGAACAGAAAGTGCTATCCCTGAATCCCACAAGAGAATACTTGACAACATTAACAGAAATTTTAAATACGAATAAATAATATTATTATACAGGTTAGAGAATTTTAATTCGTACTCTATGGAGATTCAAACCCAAGTTCATGGATAACGGCACCCATCGCCTTGCCAGTAATCACCAACTCCTATACCATCTCGATCATGCACACATCACCAAAAAATGATGCTACAGAGTCGGTGGTATAGGCATCCATGCGTAGCAGACATACCCGCATGTCGACCCAGTAATTAAGTCTCATCTAAGTACACAGTCATTCTGGATTCCTATGACAGAAATCAAGGTATACAGAGGTTATTATAGAGAATTACAAATATACACCAAACAGAATGGAATGTGATTTCTTACACATTAAAATAAGATCTTAATCATGAACATTGCAGATCTTAAGCTGCCAACCCATTAAAACTTACCCATATATGTTTTCTTTCCAAGTAACCTCTATTTTGTGTATGAAGACTCAATTTAGTGGTTGTAATTGGTCCATTTTAGCCAGATAGAAATGACCTCAAATATACTGCACAATGTTGGTCACTTGCATTATTGTCTAAAACCTAAGATAGTTTCCATACCGTTATTTTTCATTATAATGTTTTTGATTCAGACAAACAATATAGTATTCCTATTTCTTCTAATGAAATTAATGCATTCATTATTTTATACTGAAACAGTCACTGCAAGAATATACCTATATGAATTAAATCTTCCCCTGAATATTGTGTAATGATATATACATGACAAAAAATGACCAAAACCCTATTATTTGCTTGTTTCACATGTTTCCAGTACTTCTAAACAAGAAGCCTTCTGATTATGCCCACATACATAAACCCAACCAATAAATGACAATGAAAAACTTTATTTTGAATGTACCTACTCTTAGTCTATGACTGAGGTGAGATGTGTCGGTTCAGAGTCAGTTATTGTAAAGCCATTGTTTCAAAAATACAAGTACCGTATATACTCGCGTATAACCTGGGTCCAAATGCAAACAACATAGACCCTGATCTGCCGTCACATAATGTGCCGGCATATCAGGGTCTATGTTGTTTGTTCTACTAATTAGTCCTTACAAACTGCATAGACCCAGATCTGCCGGCACATTCGTACCCAATTTGTCTAGGTTACAACAGGTTGACTACAAATTTATTTACAAATATGTACCATCACAATAAATTTTACAAGTTGAGCTCTCCTACATGTACCTGGAGTGGCATACAACTATTGATATTGCACAATAATCTGTAGCTCTTCAACTAGGAGCAACAAGATGATTCAAACAATCAACAGTTTATGTAATTTTGAAAACAGACCAAAATATATTGAATTTCCAGAGCTATCATGCAACCCTTACACAGGATTCATGAAACTCATTTTCTCTAAGATGTTTACTGAGCCTTCACCAATCAGGTGGGCGTTTTAGTCTGATTCCTGTTAGTTGCAATTCACTAATACATGCACACCTAAGCTTCAGGCAATCACAAGTCCATATAATTAACCTGTTCCAACAATCACAAAACATCATGAAGCAACAATAATATCTGTCATATACAACCAATCACAACTCTGTAAAAAAAATCATCTGAAACTCAGTCAAAAAATGACAGCATACAATGCTCAAAGAATTTTTTTCAGACACAGGCCCAGGTCATGTAGCTTTAAAAAAAATCACTTGCCCCGACTAAAATCCACTTGCATGACAAGGCCATATTTTTGCTGTTGCTATTTTTGATACAATGTTGAAACTGCTACACTTTACACACAAAATATATAAAAATGGTTCAAACTGATTCATTTTCTGTGTGTATTTGCCTCTCATAATAGTATACATCCCAAAAAAATTGTGATCTTGTGTACTAAAATTTTGATTTATTTCATTTCATTAAAAGCAGTTTTCTCTACATAATGATGTAAACCAGCGCACAGTAGTTTCATTTTCTGAACACTACAAAAATCTCCACATTTTGCAATAAATATTGAACACTGATCTGAAGTTGGAGTGGCAATGTGTTTTTTTTTTTTATTTTAGTATCAGTCAGTAAAAACATTATCTCAAGTTTCGTAATCAGTCCATGTAAAAAAAAAATCACTCTGTATGTCAATAGCTACATACTCTCTGATGTTAGTGGAATAAAATACAATGTAATGACTTCAGTGCCTTTAGAGTGAAAAACAGTGTACTGGAGGCTTTTATATGTTGCTAATCTCCTAGCTTCCTGGTAGCTTAACTGTCACACAAGCACATCAGTACCGCCCAATATATTAACCAGTGATGCATTACCAAGTCAGTTTGAGCAAGGGACAGCTATTTATTATTCATGCAGGATAAGTGAGTGCTAATACAGTAGGACCCCACTATAGCACGCTTCGTTATAGCATGAATTCGGATATAACACGATCGTGGCATGGCTCCCGAAATTTCATCTATTTTTTCGTACATGAAAACAAAAATTTTTTTTTTTGTTCAAAGTATGAAAAATAATGTGTAAAAAATTAATTATTATTTTGGGGAAGAGGTCGTGCATGAATTCGGATATAATACGATCGTGGCATGGCTACCGAAACTTTACAATAATTTCGCCAATTTCTTGAACTACTGCAAAGTTTTGTGCCAAAATAAACCAGTGTTTGATTTAATAATTTGGCAAGCTGTATTGTATTCTTGAAGAAAAAGTGTCTTATGATTGCATCTTTCATTATATGAATAAAGATGCTGAACATTTCTATTTGTGAATGTTCATTTCAAATGTGTCAGTAGTCAATCACTGCACTTTGATTTTAGTTTATTTTTGAAAGATGTCAGCTCATTTTAAAGCTGATAAGTGTTAGTCTTATTATTACTGATACTTGAACAATAAAGTCATTAAGTCTTCTTTGTGTTTGTCTTCAATACATTCCATGTACAATCGTTGTTCAAACAATAGCTGACATATGTTTGCTCATTCAACTGCATACACGGCCAAGCACCAAACAATGCGGTGGTTGATAAAGATTCGCACCTGAAGTTATAAATCAATTAATTTAAGTCATTGACAATCATCAAAGTCAATCTCAAAGCTAAAGGTTGTTCAAACCATGCGGCAATGATTTATAAAACATCAAAAAAACAAAAGCCGCCAACGCACACACGTGGCTTGGCAGTGTTGTTAGACAATTGCCATGCAATAGGTTGACCAGTGAATAATATTGTACATTCCCTATAAAAATGACCCCATTGTTGATTAACAATTATTCTTGCTGTAGTCATTCAAACAAATAGTTGTCAGAGTTTTAATTAGTAGTTATTTACAATGGATAACAGTACACGGAAACGTAAAGCTTTTACTGTTAAAGAGAAGCTTGAAGCCATGGACAGGATTAAGTCAGGTATTTCCACAAGTCAGATTTAATTCCCAAGTTATATTTCCCAGGTTATCTGCCAGTGCACGTGGGCCGATAAGCCTTTGGCTTGTAAAGGCACTCACTTTGTTTTCAAGTTGACAATCCTATTGATCCAGCTGCGATTCTAATACTTGTTCAGTGCCAAGTAGAGTTCTACAACTTCCTGTGCATATACTTTGACCTTAATCCCTTAGCTTGTAAAGGCACCAGTCTTTGTTTTCCCATGTGACAACCCTTTGATCAAGCCGCGAGTTTAATACTTGTTCAGTGCCAAGTAACAGAGGGTGGTTATTTGAACTCCCTGTGATCTTGCCGCACAATTGACACATGTCCAGTTGCATCCTTTAATAGATTTCTGACTTTATGATCAAAGTGTTACTTGCAAGAGCCCAAGCTCATTCTCTGCATAAGCACCCGCATATGGCAGTAAAGCTGAGGAATCGGAGTCAGACGTGATTTACGATAACTAGACGACGATTTACAATGACTAGACGACGATGTAGGATTTCTGAACTTTATCAGACAATGATATTATACCTCTGTGTGCATATTTTCGATGGAATTATTATGGACTCACTCCTATGCATGCCATGAGATTGGTTGGTGAGTACACGTGTTGATCCTTTAACTATTCATGATATACAATAGACATGTACATATAAATGTACCAATGCATGGTTCTCTGAAAAAAGAAAAATATTATATGTGCAATCTCTGTTTTCACTGCATGTGTATTTCTCGTTTAATATGCATTGATTTAAGATGGTAACTGTGCCAATGAAGCATGTTGTTTTGAGCCTACAATTTACCCCCCCCCCCCCCCCACACACACACATATTTTTTTGGTGCAAGCATCATTTTCTTCAGCTAAATGACTTGGTTTTGTCTAGGTCGGTTATAGCACGGTTCGGGACATAGCACGATCTCGTTTTGTGGACCCTGACCATCGTGCTATAGCGGGGTCCTACTGTAATGAAATATGGAGAACAGTTCCTCATTTATTGGTCACATGCTTTGCTATGTACAGAAAGTTTATAGCTTTTCTTGCAATTAAACACAAGAAGGGACCTACAAATAGAGCCCCAATAAGGGGCTGAAAATCAATAATTTATCAATATGTTTCAAGAACTTGAAAAGGAAAATGCTGCATTTTGCTCAATGTGCTTTTCTGGCAAATTAGATAACCCTTTTTTTCACAAGTCCAATAAGCAACTCATTTACAATATGGGAAGTGCCTGATCTAGATGGGCCATGGGCATTGGTCTATCCGATTTTTTAGCAATGATATTCATGGTCTCCTTGAGTTAGCCTTGTTCTCCTTGAGTTAGCCTTGTTCAAGCAAACCTCTAGTATATAGTAAACCACCTCTGGCTTAACTTCTCTCTTTTCTGTGCCTTCTGTTTTTCTCCAGTGTGTCTTCTTCAACAGCTAACATTGGAATGAATAAAATGCCTAAATCACCTGCTTATATACCCAGCTGCTCAAATTCTATTGGCTGAATAAGCTCAATTTTTTATTAAGTGACGCAGGACAAATTGTGTACAATTATTGCAGAAAATCCCTGTAATATAATTGACTAACAGTAAAGAACAGTTTAAATCGTTTTTTGATAATCAGGTAATAGGGATTCAACTGAATTTTGAAACTAAACTTAAATTTATATTTATGTGACCAAAATCATTACAGTATCAAACTGAATTTTTAAAGCTTCCAGGATTTAATTCAATAAATAGCAAAGTTAAGGAGATGATATTAAAACTAGTTAAGTTAGTTCAATAATATATTTTTCATCTTTAACTTCAAGTGAGTAAGATTAATAGGCTTAATGGAACTAATAATGGAATCAGGGACGTTTCGCCCCATGGATGTTTCGGCCCAAGACATTTCGCCCCACTTCAATGGTCATTTCGCCCCACTTCAATGGTCATTTCGCCCCACTTCAATAGACATTTTGCCCCACTTAAAAAAAAGAATGGACATTTCGCCCCACTTCAATGGTCGTTTTGGACCATGACATCGTTTAATAAATAATTATGTTCGTTTAAAACGGTGTTCTTTTGAAATTATAATTATGTTTGAAACAAGTCTTTTCTTCATGTATCGTGATGAAGAGTATAGAAAATAAGAGATAGTAAGACAAGTTATCCTCATATCAGAATAAGATAGTAATAATGATAATAATACTAAGAAGAAGAAGATGAAGAATAGGCTTATACTTAGACTATTTGACAGACCCATTTCAATTTGTTTGATTTACATTCGGCCTGTCATTATATCTGACAATATTTTCCCCTTTTTCTTCGTTTATGTACTAAGACTGATCAGAAAATGAATCTATCGTTTACAGTGATCATTATTTTCTATGCTGCGATATTTTTATTTCGCAGTTATGAAAACTGATGAAAGTCCTTTTTTGGTGATGGTCATTTGCAAAAAAGGAGTTCAATGTTTTCTTCTTTGTTTGATTAACAATTCTGATATTATTGTTTAAAATAAGTCCAGAAGAGTTCAAAGGCATAATCTTTTATTCAAGAAAGAAACAAATGGCATGTACTTGGTGTGTAATAGAAAAAGATGAGGTCTCAGTCCAGCTTTAATGTTGATCTGTCTAACATGGGCCATACATTCTGGCACAGCATTTCAGTAAGGTGTTGGTGCTGATTTGGTGCTTCCCATACTTTTTCCATACCTTCATAAGGCGACCCTGAACTTTTTTTGTCTGTTTCTTTTGATGTCGCCTTATCTTCCCCTCTTGCAAAAGACGAACTACACACCCAATTTCTCTCGCTTCCTTGTACAGCAACGTTATGAGGAGATAGAATGGCAAATTTCCCTTTCTTGCTCTCCTATTCAACCTATTATGCCATCCTTCCACATCATTATTCGTCCGAATACTTCTCCCATAAACGGACCAGGAGTCAACGGTCCATACGTGGTTATGAATCCAGTTGTCTTCCACATATTTCAGGAATTATATCACGTTCACTGCCTCTGGATCCACTCTTCTTTGCAACTCTTCAAATGACGCTGGTATGTCGTCTGGTGGTAAGAGAGGAAGCGTGAAAACCTTTCGCAGCAGTTTATACATCATGTCGTGTTCCTGATACGCCCGCTAAAATTGGAAAAGAAAATACAATTATTTGTGACGAACATTTAAATAGAAACAGTTTTTCCAATAATTCAGTTAATTCCATCGCCGTTTTGTGATAAAATGTATTTAAAAAGATGTTCGATATACTGAAACGCTTACAATATCCTACAAGAAAGGGACACTATATACACTAAATTATTATAAGAAAACAACTAAATTATGTGTAATGGACATTAAATTATGGATCTTAATATGATGTAGAAACAAAAAAAATTAACAGACAAATAAATAAACTTACCAGTATTTCCACAGGCTCTGTGTTGCCATAGGCCGCAAACATCGCAATCTATGGCTTGCTGACGAGAGGTAACTGGTTTTCTACAGTAAATGCACGAATACATTGTTCGATCAATAGATTTACTTGATAGTATAACAACTGCTACCAAGAAAAGGAAAGGCTGCAATTTATAGAGCCTCTGCTAAATTTCCATACAAACACATGCACGAGCTTCTATACCATGACATCTGTCGAACAATGCACTTGAAGATTCATAACTATTAGCCTAAAGCTCAATGCAATCTGCCTGATGTTTGTAGATTAATAAACAACAACGCTCATTTACCTTTGACAATAAAAAAAGCTCATTGAGTGGATTCTTTAACAATGAAGATCAAACAAGCTACCTGGCTGTAATTAGGCCCACATAACACTTGCTGAATTTCAAAAACAAACTTCAAGGAAATGCCGGGTGCTTACGCGAGTAAGTTTCTCAACCAGAGACACGTTCTTTAATCTCGCCAACAGAAGTCTCAGAATAATTCAAGATGACAATTATTATGAGCAAAGATCAAACGAAATGCCACTTAACTACATGTACTTTAATATGAAGGGTAAACATATTTGTTGGGAATGATAGTTAAGAAATGTAGAAATGTACACAATGTGGGGCGAAATGTCTTGGGCCGAAACGTCCATTGAAGTGGGGCAAAATGTCTTGGGCCGAAACGTCCATGGGGCGAAACGTCCAGGTACGTCCATGAAGTGGGGCGAAATGTCTTGGGCCGAAACGTCCATGGGGCGAAACGTCTCGGTACCTTAATAATGACTATGATACAAGTTTGTTATGTGTTTCAATGCAGGTTTTCTTTAAATACTGCTAGTTTTCTTCAAATATTGTCAGCTTAATGTGTTGTTTGATCTGTATATCAAAGAATATTTTTAACTTTAGAACATAAGAAACGAAGGTATAACATGTTCTGTATCCAATCTACAGTCTTGTATTCGGTTCAGTTGTATGAAATTTGGTGGGACCATTTTTCCTAATTATTGACAAAAACATTTTTTAATTGCTTACCCTCACAAATTTATATCGGAGAAATATTGTCAAGTATACTTAGCAATCAAGAAAAAGTTCAAATATACCTTCATCGAAAAACAGATTGGTTAAGTTTTTTTGCAAAAGATGGCAGTTAATTATTCTTGTCCTCTAAGGGACATATCATATACGGAATATCCTGTTGGTTCAACCTTATTCTTACAATGTAAGACATCGACCCTGATATAAGCCCCTATCATATATATATCAGGGTCGAAGTTAGATTAATGTCTTACAGATTTTCGTGATAGGCCTCTTGAAATAGTGACTGTTTCAGTCGAAATTACACGTGTTGCTGACCGGAAGAAACAATCTAATTTTTTGATAATTACGGACTTGAAACGACTTCAGTGAGAAAGTATTTTAGTCCTACGATAAGTTAAATTTGTATTAATGTAAAATTTATGACAATAATTTTTTCATTGGGTGTTTGGCAGATTTTAATTTTTAATGCTGCTTTCTCGGTCTTTTTACCCCGAGTCTACGAGCAGTCACTATTACTTCCTGTTGATATACATGTAGTTAGTGCGATAGGTGACGTAAAATACATGTAAACCAGTTTAATAGTGCATAATGAAGGCAACATTTTACTGCTTTTCAGACTGAAAATAGTGATAGAAAATACTGAAGGCAGGTATTTTGTTTATCATACAAATATTAGACATAAAATCATTATACTTTACTTCATACTCATTTATGAGGGAGGTATTCGATGAAGATGTCTAAGCTCCATGTATAAGCACGCAGGTAGGTGCAAGCTTCAAAGTTTAAAATTGGTAAAAAGCATGAATATTGTATATTTAGAGTGAATACAGCTGGTTTAAAACCATTCTTATACTTGACCTTGTAGTTAAATTTATAGACTCATGTTTATCTAAGGCTTATTACATATGTAGCTAAGGGACCATGTATAAGAATTTTTCTTTATGTAAGCCTCGATTGATAGTTGGATATGTCAAAAAAGGAAGATAACAGTATTAATATTAGTACAAACTATTTTGCATGCCATGCCAGTGACCACTGACATTGGAACACATTCTTATTGAGTATGTTGATCTTGCACCCTGCAAGACTCAAGTATTTTGGTGTGAACTGCATAAAGAAACTGTTATGATGATGTACCACCCAGGAAAATCTTGGATTTTTTTAAGAAATGTGGTGTATATAACAGATTTTAGAAAATCCACATTTCCATGGTGGAAATTAATCCATCCATGCTGTTGTCCAACATGGACCTAGTGTTGTGATTGTCGTGGATGTCCACATCTTGGCTCATAGTGGACAGATTCAGTTTTATTGCCCCCATCGGAAAGTTGCAGCAATATAATTATATTGGACTATATATATATATATTGGAACTATACTAGTGTGGCATTCATTTGTAATCACTATTGGTTGTAATTATTAGTCTTAAAGTTTATCTTCACTTTCAAAATTATTATTGCCGCATACGTCTCTATCATTTATTAAATTTGATGAATTTAATGAAGCTGTTTACTTGATAAAAACTTGTTACAGATCTTATCTAAAGGAAGAATGCAATAAATGATAACTATCTGACCTGAACCCTAAGACAGGGCTTTTCATTTTTTTTGTATACTGCTTTCAGTAATTTGTTCAAAGGTGGTTTGGGAAATATTATGGAAATGAAAAGGAAACTATGAAAAATTAATAACCAGTACAGCAAGTTCTTTTGTGATATCATTGATTGAGAAAGAACATTGAAGTTACTGCTTGATGCAGAGTATGTAAATTTCTGCATGTGCTAACAGGTAAATGTGCATGAAGTCGATAATCAGGATGTATGTTGTTGCTAGGCGGTTTTTCTGATATATTCTTGGACATGGGTCAGGGGTCGGGTAGATATCCCAAAAATTAAAACATGGTATTTTTTTTATATGTTTTGCATGTTCATCTATATGTACCAGGGAATGCCTAGCTAGACCACAGACAAATACTATAAGCTTTGTTACTAATGTATAGTTTGTACAGTAAAGGTTTGAAATTGATGGTAAATGGACAAAAAGTCACAAATACAAATAGGACAGAAGGTCACAGGTTGAAAAGTCACAGTTTGAATTATCATAGTAATGATTGACATGTAGGACAAAAAATCATGGGATAGAAAGTCACATTCTATAATTATTATTAATGTGATTATTTTGTTAGTGCTATGTATACTTTTATTTTGTTTTTGTTGCAAACTGTTATAAAATATCTTGAAAATATTAAAAAATAAACAGCTGATACTTTGTTTATTATGTTGATATCTCAATGAAGAAATTGCAGTTAATTAAGTTGTGTCATATAAAAACCTGCAACATTACATACATACATACATACATACATACATACATACATACATACATACATACATACATACATACATACATACATACATACATAAATGATTTTGACCCTCACATTGTGTTGGTTAGCAGTGTGTTTCATTTGTCTGAGTAGTAGTCCTACATCCACACATTTTCGGGTTTTTACATTTATTTCCAAGAATCCCTTACATGCATGATTCCCTGCTGGATCCAGTGCACAGGAGTTTCAGTAAGAAATAAAGTTGTAGGAGAAGTTGGAAAAGTCCTGGGGGCAATACTGCTGATTGGGTTGGGGGGTGGGGGGATGCAGGGCCCTATAAGCTGAAATGGTGTTGGTTTATCAACTAAACTTAGACCATCTTTCAGTGTTGCACCCTAAGTGGGCTCGCGTGTTTCCCACAGTTTTTTGTCCGGTGTCCCCCAAATCTTGACCCTGTGCACCCCTCTGGGCACAAATTTTTGTCAGGGAAAAAAGTAGAAAAATATGCTTGCAACTTTTCTTTAGCGGATGTCCAACCATGTCTAAGCTGGTGTTAGCAATGGCCAAAGTCAGTAAAGGTGATAAAAACTGTTAAGATGTCAGTGAATATCCATTTCAAAACAATTAATCTGGCAATGAAAACATTAAAGGTTTGTGGTAGGTGGCCGAGTTACTAAAGTCTTTGACTGCCGGTAGTGTAATATATTTTCGAGGTTAAAGTCACACCTATGACAAGGAAGATTTAATTTATTCTCAAGCAAAACTAATGATAAAAGAGACTAATTTATGCAAATACACAATTTTTCATTTGATTAATGATTTATTACTTTGAAAAGAAAAGTAATTAAGAAAGCATGGATATTTATTATAATAATTGCTGGTACAGAATGAGTGAACACTAAAGTTAAATGAGAGCAAGAACTGGAACGGAAAATTCTATGGTGTAGCTTATTTCAGGTTAACCATATATTCAAACATGTTAATGTTTTCATCAGTTACTTTATCACATGATAAAATGTTTATTGCAATTGTGTAAGTGTCCAAAGTAAATATGACAAAGTTAAGGTCACAAAACTTTGAAACAAATAAAATTATCTCATGTTTTTAGCACTTCTAGTGCATTATGTACTACAGTTTACCTTTGTCCCATGAAAATGTTGTGTGTCCCCAAAATCTGGAGGGTGAGGAACACAGTCCCCTGCCCTTGGGTCCTAGGTGCAACACTGATCTTTCCATGATAGAGAAATGTGAATTTGTTTGCAAATTATTTTGTTACATTATAGAACTTGGTATAAAATTCATATTGATAAATCTTATTTATGGGGTTTTTTTTCCTGATGATCTTTTGAGTTCCATCCTATTACTAATGAAAAAATTATCACGCAGAATCACCAGGTTCATTGATATTGACATAGTACCATTGCAAAATGTCCTTTCAATGAATTGAATATATCTTTTTCTTAGCTGACAAGAAGTGTTAAAAATGAATCCTGTGTCCAAACTCTCAGTTATCTGTACACTTTCCACGTAGGATTTTTGTTTTGACTTTAGCCCACGAGCCAGTATTGTATGCAACAACAATTATGATTGGTTTAAGTCTTTAAAATTATCCAACAGAAACAACTGTCACATGCTCTACAGCTAGTGCCCGATTCTTAATAAACCAATGAGGAAGTATAATACTAGATCATATGCATTCAGTTTTGCAGACCAAAGATGAAAGATACTGCTGCCATATGTTGGTGTGTTGACAAAAGACGAAATTCGTGAATATTATTATTTCTTTAATGGTTCACCCTGTGGGGCTGGTAGTATGGTCTTTGATGACTTAATCAGATAATAAATAGCTGACACATGTGGATTAATGTGGCAGCTTACTGACAGCAATCACCCAACACTCAACGGCAGTTTATATGGAGATATTCAGGCAGCCAACTGAAGGAACCCAGAGGGACAATTCAAGGATCAAATGTTTATCACTGGAAAATATATAAATTACAATTATAATTTATAACACGATCATTGTTCAATAATATTTTTTTGTTCTCCCAACCAGACTTTCACATTGGGAAAAATGATTGCCTGGCATTCATTTTTAGTTGTCCTCTTCACCGGGCAATAATTTTTCTACCCCAGTATCAAATCTGGGTATATTTCTGTTTCATGCCATCCCCTCCATACTGCATAGTATATGGAACTCTGTGATATTTTGTTACAAACCACTTTTTGATTTTTGATTTAGCCAAAAGTCAGGTGTGTGCCTCGCTTCATTATTAGTATGTGATCACCACTCCTGATGGTGATTGACTGGGTGTGCAAGAAATAAGACTGAACATTTATGGTTCTTTTTGATTTAGATTGAATCATGTGTTAGGCAAGCACTTTCAATGAGGCAAAATCTGAAATGGCAAGCATCTTGTAGACTTATATAAATCAGTATTGAATGGAAAAAGATGCTAATCTTAATTGGATGAATCTTCTCCAGCAGATGTATTAAAAAAAAATTAAATTAACTTTTTTTCTAAATTCTGGAAATATAGGTGGTGATTTTGGTACACATATACAGTGACTAATCTGGATGCTGGCTTGTATTGAAACCCCTATATATGTGTGTATATTTATCTATCTGTATATGTGTGTGTGTATATATATATATATATACACACAGTGAAACTCCTCAAAACCGAACCCTCAAGATACCAGAATCCCCTCAAGACTGAATTTTTTATTTTAGTCCCGAAATTTTCCTTCTTTAATATCATCATATTTTCTCCAGTAAACTGAAATCCCTCAACTCTGAGCACCGGAACAATTTCGATCCCAAATTTCAATTTTATGCTTAAAAATACCCCATAAAACTGAAACTCAGTTGAAACTTGGAAATATATTTTAGCTGTTAAATTCCTGACACACACTGGAACAGATTAATAACAGGTGCTGTAATAGTATGATCGACGAGACAAAGACCTGGAAACTGACCCAAGGGCATGCAAGGTTAAAACAACACTTGACACACACGCCGACACATATTAGGGCTGACAATAGGCTAATCTGAAGTCTTTGCATCATACAGAAGAGTCAACTTGACATTGACCCTCTGTGCCTATATCATTTTGACAATGATGTTCCTGTTGAGGATAATTCCGATGACTGGGAGAGTGAACTTATTTCGCAGTTTCATGAAAGCAGTCAGCCTAATGATGAAAGCGATGAATATGATCATGACAATGTATGTTCTGAGCCACCTGGCAGTGATATCACATACCCTGAAATTTTAGAGTTTATAAAGAGATTAAAAACTTTCGCGATTGCAAAGGATGACTGTTATTTGGCTATGGCACAAGAAATGGAGTCATTAACACAAGCTACATTAGTTAGAGAATGATGTAAGAAACAACAGACAATGCTCCATGCCTTCTTCAAGCCAGGCTCTTGAACTGTGAACATTATGAATTATACAGAGTATTTACATATTGTGGAGTATCATTCAAAATTACAATAGACTTATAGTAAAGCTATAAAAGTACTGTATTTCAATCATATGTTTCTTGTGACGAGGACTGTATTCCTATGTGGAGCAACTGTATTTATTCCTGTGAAAGGATATAATTTTCGATAGGAACGTATATTGTTCAGCTAATTCTTCATTAAATGCACGTATTAAAAATAATTACAAAAAAGAACAGCTTTCTTAAATTTTTGCACTTTTACACACACAGACACTGATGCTTTCGTAACTGCATTCTCTCTCTCTCTCTCTTTCTCTCTCTCACCACATAAGAGCTCAGAAAGAGATTTTTTTTCACATCTGCAAAAGCCTCAGTAAACCGAAAACTTCTCAAAACCGGAAAACAATTGGGTCCCATAGGTGTTCAGTTTTGAGGAGTTTCACTGTATATATACATGTATATATAATACAAGTACTTAGTTTAGCAACATATTTTGTGACGAAAATCGAAACAACTACCATATAATTTTGGGGCTATTATCATTCTAATGATGTGTATGTTGAACATTGTCTTATCAGATGTAGCCAGTCAGAAGATTCACATTTAACTGTGTGGAGACCATGGACCGAGCCAATCGTTTAGAACTTTTAAAGACGATTGAGGCGCAGAAGGAGCAAATTCAGAGATATGAGACCAAACTGAGAGGTAGCATACAACATTAAACCATCATATCTGAAATAACAAATTACATTTACATCTAATTTAACTTTAGAAGTTGTTTTTGTAGCTCTACTATTCATTGACCAGAAGAGCTTATGGGACGGTCTGTCATCTGTCTGTCCATTAGCACAAGTTTGTTATTGCTACTCATCCTAAACTAATTGGGAGAATTACTATGAAACTTTACACACACATTCATCCCATGGTGTAGTTGGTGCAAAATGAAAATTGTGCCACTCAAACATCCAATATGGCCACCACAGTGGGTTTTCACTGAAAGACTTTTTATAATGTCTTCTTGGTTCTAAATGAAAATGGTGCTGATCTGACATCCAGTAAAGCCACTATGGCAGCCATCTTGATAATCTTGTTACCGCTACTCCTCCTGAATGAAATGTCATATTGACATGGGATTTTCACCAGAAGACTTCTTATGATGTTCTAGCTGGTCCTAATAAAAATGATGCTGATCTGATGTCTAATATGGCCATCACAGTGGCCATCTTGAAAATCTTGTTATTGCTGCTCCTGAATGGATGGTCATATCAACATAGGGTTTTAACTAAAAGACTTTTTATGATGACTAGTTGGTCATAATTGAAAATGGTGCTGATCTGAGGTCCAGTATGGCCACCACAGCAGCCATCTTGAAAATCTTGTTACCACAACTCCTCCTGAACAAAAAGTCATATTGACATGGGGTTTTCACCAGAAGACATCTTATGATGTCTAGTTGGTTCTAAATGAAAATGGTGCAGCTCACACATCCAATATTGCTGCCACATCGGCCATCTTGAGAATCTTGTTATTGCTACTCCTTCTGAATGAATGGTTGTATCAACATGGGGTTTTTACTAAAAGACTTCTTATAATTTCTAATTGATCGTAAATGAAAATGGTGCTGTTTAGACATATAATATGGCTGGCACATTAGCCATCTTGAAAACCTTGTTATAACTACTCCTGAACGAATAGTCATAACAGCATGGGGTTTTCACTGAATGACTTCTTATGATGTCTAGTTGGTCATATATGAAAATGGTGCCAATCTGACCTCCAATACAGCCACCACATTGGTCATCTTGAAAATCTTGTTATCGCTACTTCTCCTAGATGGCTGGTCATATCAACATTGTGCTTTCACAAGAAGGCTTCTTGTGATGTCCAGTGGGTCCTATATGGAAATGGCACCAATCTGTTATCCAGTATGGCCACAATGGCAGTCATCTTGAAAATATTGTTATTGTTACTTAAAAAGAATGAGTCGTATCAGCATGGGGTTTTCACTAGAAGACTTCTTATAATATCTTGTTGGTCCTATATTAAAATCGTGCTGATCTGACATTCAATATGGTCACCATGGTGGCCATCTTGAAAATCTTGTTATTGCTACTCCTCTTAAATGGAAAGTCATTTGACATGGGGTTTTCATCAGAAGAGTTCTTAATAGTGTGTAGTTGGTCTTAAATGAAAATGATACAAATTGACCATCAGTATGGCCACCATGGTGTCAATCTCGAAAATATTGTTATTGCTTCTCCTTCCAAATGAAAGGTCATGTCAACATGGGGTTTTCACCAATAGACTTCTTATGATACCTAGTTGGTCCTAAAAGAAAATGGGGCCAATCATATGTCCAATATGACTGACATGATTGCTGTCTTGAAAATCTTGCTGTCACTACTTCCCTTGAACAAATGGTCATATTGATATGAGATTTTCACCAAAAGTTTTCTAATGATGTCTGCTTGGTCCTAAATGAAAATGGTGCCAATCTGACATCCAATATGTCAACCACAGCAGCTAATTTGAAAATCTTTTTATTGTTTAATTATATTAGAGATACTTTCAACACTCAGCAGTTAAGAGGAAGAAATGGTCGTATCTTGAGTACCTGGAAATTCTTTTCATCCAGTATAGCATCAGTCCCTTTGAGGGACTCTTGTACTATTTTTCTTCTCATTTTAACTTGAAAAAACCAAAGTAACTTTTCTTGCACTCATATTTATATGCCCACATATTAGTTAGATAGCAATATCATCTCTCCATTTAGAGTGTTACTGATTCTTGATTTACATTCCCAAAAAATTCTAATTGACAAGCTTTGCAATAGAAAATATATAGTAGTTTTTAGCTGTATTATTCTGACAGTATTAATCAGATTAAGATCAAATTATGAAGGTAGCTTAATTCAAAATAATGCAGTATGCTTGTAAATGTATAATAATTTTTGTTTGATCGTGGACAGATTTTCAGCTGCAAATGGCTGTAGACTGGGATTATGGCATAGTGTGGGTCTATCAATATGATTGTTATTCTCATCAAACTGTCTGTTTTCTAAGTCTTAATGTATTTGAACTAATGATTGTTATTCTCATCAAACTGTCTGTTTTCTAAGTCTTAATGTATTTGAACTATGAAATATATTTTTTAAATTATAATATTTTAGTGTTATTAAATTTACGTGAATACACTGAATACAACATGTTAACTACATAACATTTTCATGAATAACTGATTCATAACTCATAATCATATCAATTAAGCAACATATATTTTAGCAAATGTACTTTCCTCACCAAATGTAGTAAAAAAAATTGTGCGTGCTAAATTTGATGATTTACAGTATTGTTATGTTTATAGAATCTATCCATCTGTTTCCTGTATATGTAGATCTGGTGCAGGCCTACAAGGGTGTGGTGAAAGAGAAGGAAGCCCTTGAGTCCAGTATGAAGGTACTTTCCACTGCCCAGAAGAAACCCAAAAAGAGAGTCACTTGGGAAGACTCCCCCAGTGAGAGGGAATCAGATGTTGATTCAGCAGATAAGAAGCAAATATCAGACCCTCTTATATATCCACAGGTATTGTAGTCAGTTTCAGCAGAACTTACAGTGACAACAGTATGTGACAAATTTTCAACATTTTTTATCTCTAAAGTCATGTCATGCATCATTTTTTCTCACTTATGAGATATGCTGAAATCTTGTGAATTTATGATCCATACTTTAATTATTTTGGGTGTTGTCTCAGGTCAGTCTCCATATGCCAGGCAAGTGACTTATTGGAACTAAGTTTTTCAAAAAATCAGAATGGACCTGTTGCCAATCCATCTCATCTTCCACAGATAGATTTATTTGTTGTAAATCAGTGAACTAGCATTGTCTAATTACCAATACAGAGAACATCAACTTTCCACAGTCATGAGAGCATTACATGTGGTTATCCCTTTAGCAGTGTGTTTTGGGGGTCTTTTATTCACAGGGGCAATTTTACAATAAATATAAATTACAATATTCTGCAATCGATCCACTTCTGCCCCAAAATGAAGCATAATGTACAACATTGACACAGACTAAATCCTTTGTTTGTTTAAATCATCTATCAATGTTTGAATCAAACTGTCTACTGAGTTATAAATGTTTCTTACTGGCCCAATTTTCAGACATGGGTTCATGTAGATCTAAATGTTGATGACTCTGGGATGATTTTTTCTGAATTTGCACTGTTACATTTAAAATGCCATTCTTTTTAATGATTGTATTCTGTATTAGTGTTTTACATATGATGTCCAGTGATTAAGACTATAGTGTCTAATTCGTCACATAGTGTTGTGTTGTTATTTTGTCACGAATAGAAAATACCATATTACTCACTTATAAGTCAAGTCCAACTGCAAACAACATGGACCCTGATTTACCATTGCATAATGCACTGGCAGATCAGGGTCTATGTTGTTTGTTCTACTGATAACTCATAACAAACTGCAGAAACCCAGATCTGCCAGCACATTATGTGACAACAGATCTGGGTCTGTGCAGTTTGCAGTTGGACTCAATTTATAAGCGAGTATATACGGTATATACTTTGGTCACGAGACTGCATTCATTATCATATTGATATTATTGCACTGTTTAGAAAACAAATGAATGTAAATGAGTTCAGTACAATCATACCTACACAATGTGTAAGTATTATTTATCTTTCAAAATAGCAGTGAATTGTAAAAACTCGCTCAGCCAAATGATTATTCTCACAGCAGTATACAGGCGTTCCACTAATTTCTTAAGTCCAGGACTTCCTGTGTATCATTTCTGGAAGTTCCAGCCTTAAATATTTGATGTCCCAAATATTTAATAATATTATTGTCTTAAATTTCTTTGGTGCAAACATATTGGTACATGTACACTGTTTGTTATATTGGTGATAGCCAGGTAGTGAAAGAAAGAGGTGAAGATCTTAGAGATTGGTACCGTATATACTCACGTATAAGCCATGTCCAAATAACATAGATCCTGATCTGCTGTTGCATAATGTGTGGGGAGATCAGGGTCCATGCTGTTTGTTCTACTGATTAGTCCTTACAAACTGCATAGACCCAGATCTGATGGTGCATTATGCGATGGCAGATCTGGGTCTATGCAGTTTGCAGCTGGATAGCGGCTTATAGGTGTGTATATATGGTAGATAATTTGTTATCTGTTTTGATTGTGAAGTGAAGGGGGAGAAGTAAAGATTTAGGCAAGTCCAGAAATTAAGTTTTGTCATGATTATGAGTAGAGACAGTGAGAAAGAGAGAGAGAGATAGTTGTATAAGACTTAGTTTACTATGGAAAGAACAGTGTGAAGTACAGTACATTATACATCCCTTATTCGGATCTCACAAGCATCTAATCTTTCATACCATGTTTACTTGACAAGTGCACAATACACTTCTTTTGTTGGTATGTATTGTGTCAAAAGCACTTAGGCTGGTTAATAAAAACCTAGTTTTGCACTGTTTGTTGTCAGTTTTTTTACAATATATATATATATATATATACCGTATATACTCGATTATAAGTCGACCCCCCCTTTTTAGGGCTGCAAAAAGTGATTTTCTCTTTGACCCTCCTATAAGTCGGGATGTATTTTGGAAGTCAGATCCGTCTGAAGGGGTGACTTCTTAGTGAGGCAGAAATGCACTTTGGAAATATAAACAAGCCAAACTGGGTAGATAAAGACAAAACCAGTGTAAAATACAATTATATTATTGAGTGAAATATGTCACAAATAAATTGACAACTTACATTTTGTCCATCTTTGTGTAATAAAGTCCATTGAAATCCATAATGCTTGACATTTTAAATCCATTTATATGGTAAGTCCACGAATTCAATTATAGGTCACATACCAGTATAAAAATAGAAGTTCAGAATGATCCGATTCACAATATCCCGTAATATGTTAATTCCACACGTCGTACAAATAAACAATGAAAGTTAAATCCACATTTTTGTGATTCACGGTATCCTATAAATGTCACTATCTGATGTGATCTGGTACAAAGTCCAAGAATTAATCCTCATTATCTGATAAAGTTCTGAAATCCTACATCGTCGTCTAGTCATTGTAAATCGTCTTCGTCTAGTCATCGTAAATCTCGTCCGACTCCGATTTTCGGCTTTACTGTCATATGCGGGTGCTTATGCAAAGACTGAGCTTGGGCTCTGTAAGTAACACTTTGATCATAAAGTCAGAAATCTATTAAAGGCTGCAACTGAACACATGTCAATTGTGCGGCAAGATCACAGGGAGTTCAAACAGCCACCCTCTGTTACTTGGCAATGAACATGTATCAAACTTGCGGCTTGATCAAAGGGTTGTCACGTGGGAAAACAAAGAGTGTGGTGCCTTTACAAGCAAAGGGATTAAGGTCAAAGTATATGCACAGGAAGTTGTAGAACTCTACTTGGCACTGAACAAGTATAGATTGTCGGCTCAATCAAAAAGATTGTCAGCTTGAAAAGAAAGTGAGTCCATTTACAAGCCAAAGGCTTATCGGCCCACGTGCACTGGCAGATAACTTGGGAAATATCACTTGGGAATTAAATCTGACTTGTGGAAAAGGAAAATACAAATTAAATCAAAACTTTTATTGCATCAAGCACAGTCTTTATACAGCAAAACACAAATATTAATACAAATACAGGTTGTTCGGACTTGCATGAAAATGGAGGCAATATACTTACTAGTAAACACCTACGGTAAACATTCATTTTGCGGTAGGTAGTATTTAATTTACCGGTAATATTTTCAAATTATTAAAATCCAAAAAACTGTTGATACATGTATTGTGTAATGAATACCGTCATGAAACGGATAAACACAGTGCATACCATATATGCATTACTGCATAGGAATAGTGGCATGAAAACGTAAAAATATATGAATTGACAGTATTTTTATGTACTGCAAACATCTAGAGTTTCCAACATTACCCCAAGATTTTTTTATTTTTTTAATTTCGCGCTTATAAGACGACCCCTACTCTGCATGAGTCTAATTCTAAGTAAAAAAACGTCGACTTATAAGCGAGTATATACGGTATATATATATATATCACATTCTTGAAAATAAGACACCAGTTGCTTACAAAGATGACTTCAAAATAGGAAAGTCTTGAAAATAAGATGCCCAATTTTTCAGGCATGTATGCTCTATATACTGGTACCAGTGGCATAACAACCACCCAAGCAATCCATACAACTGCTGGGGTGGTGGGTGCCCAGGCCCAGTTTGGCCCAAATTTCCCATCAAACAACTTTTTTTATTGGGAGGGTTCCCCAGAAGTAAGTTAAGGGGGGGGCAGAACTTCTTGCTACACCACTGACTAGCACACATATAAGGTTACACTGTACATACATACACCAACAAAACAGATGTATTTGTAAATATTCCTGATAACCATAAATAATGAAACATCCAAAGTGAAAATTACAAATAGTGGATTTAAAATGTAAAGCTCAAAAGTCTGTCTGTTTTTCCAAATAATAATTAACCACAATCTGTCAATCAGTTACTCCCTAAGTATTGTTAACAATGTAAAAACATTCTGCTTTTGTCGAAATGGGGAAGGGAGACAACTCTAAAGCCCTTGGTGCTAAAACAAACTCGAAAGTACAACTCTTGAAGATATAACAGATGTCAAAATAAGTTGGTGAAATCATACCAAAAAAAGGAAAATAAGATGCATGTTACTTGGTTGATACAACCTTGAAAAATCCATGTGTATGATGGGTTGCCTTGAAAACTCCTTTTAATTTAAAAGAAGTTGGTTTTATCCTTGAAAAGACCTTGAAATTTGTTGAAAGCTCAATAATTTTGCTGCAGACTACTTGAATGTGTCTGGGGAAATACAGAAAGTTTAAACTGAATGAAATATACCAAGTTTTAAATTCAGAATTTTGCTGGTGTAGTACGTATTTTTAGAAAGAAATTAACAAATAAGTAAATTGGGATACGATTGGGTGAATCAAAAGACACACAACACCAGTAGTTACCAGATGGAATAGCATCCCATGCTGCAGTGGTGTGGTTATGTGTGATTTTTTTGTATTTGTTTTCTTCTGATTCTGTATTTATGCAGTGGTAAACAAAGTAACATATAGAAAAAGTTCAATTTTGTAATAAAAATACTCATTGAAAACTCTGAAACTTTCTGAAAAGTCTTTAAAAGAAACCTATCTAGGGTAGTTAGAACCATGTTTTATTTTCAAAAAATGTTATTTTATATATATATATATATTTATTTATTTATTTATTACTGACTGCTGCTTTTTATCACCAATCATTGACTGCATTCTGTATGTAAGTTAATTTTTTTAGGCTGCACAAAATCCTTTATGCTAACATTTTCTATTTTCTATTGCATTTGTCATTAAAAAAAATCCCATCCAGACAATAACTTGACAACTCTCTTCTGCACTTGGCCACATACTCAGAATATTAATGTTCCTTTGAATGAAAGTGTGCTGTATGTCATATCTTAGTTCAGCTGATGCTATTTTTGTTACGATTGGTTTGAATCAGTTATGGTCAGTATCTTGTTCAGTACAATCTAATCTATGACACCTATTCAAACAGACATATTTGGAATGAATTTGTCACTTGATAAATTACAACCTAACATGCAAATTACTATGTGATTATTTTAAATTATGGCCCCACATCAAGATGCCTGAGATATTTTTAATCACCTTTCCCATCTGTCTGTCCATCTATCTGTTGCATCATCAATTTACACTTCTTGTAACCACCATATCTCTGCAAACCTTCCACATAATTTGGATGCTATTTGATAGGTGAATTGCCCATTAAAAGAAGATGTACTTTTAAAGGTTTTGTCTTTTCACGCTCAGTGTTTTGACTTAGTTATTGCCACCAATTTTAAATCTTCACTACATTTATCATTCAGTATAGTCTGATGCAGTTTTGTGTTGTACATAGTCTCATAGGCTTACATGTGCCTTTTAAAAAAAAAATCTTGTCTACACCATTTTGAAAAAAAAGTTATGGCCTGTTCTGAGCAAGTTCTTATCTTCAGATGGAAACTTAGAATGTTGCTGGCAACCAGCATAGCTCAAGAACCATTCAACATGTTCTGATGGAATTTTTAAAAATATTGTCTCTTAGACCTAGATATTCCTTTTATGGGTTTTTTTCTCATTATTTTGAAGAGTTATAGCCCAATATTGTTGGATACATCCCCTGTTGTTTCCACAAAGTTCCTCTGTTTACTGCCTTGCTGAGCAATTGTAGCTAACAGGGCAGTTTTGTGATTATCCAACACATTTATTTGATTCCATATTGCTTGTTAAGAATTATTGCAGTGTACCTGTCAAACTGAATGCAAATATTATCTTCAGTTTGTTCTCTCTTTCTCTGCAACAGGATGCAGGCCAGGCTACTTCAGAGTTAGAGTCTTTGCAGGAGCAGGTCAAGACACTGTCAAGCTCCTTGCTAACCGTGACTGAGGAGAAGTCCAAGTTAGAGAGCAGTCTTCTAGCTGATAAAAAGAGACTTATGGTAAATAGGTGACAATTTTTTGTCTAGCCCACATTAGTGGGAACGCAAGACATAGCAGTCATTTTTTCACCAACAGCAGCAATATCAAGAGCAACATTTTGCTAAGGTTTTTGGTAAAAGTTAAAAATTTGCTTATATTTACTAAAACTCGAGATAAATTTTCATCATACTTGACGTGTATCATTATGAAGCTAAGACAATTCATTCAGTGATGTGCTCACTTGCCTTTTTTACTTTGGGGTGAAGGTTTGAGCCATAGAAGGTTTTTGTGAATGTTTTGGTTACAGTTTTTTCATTTGCTTATATTTCCAAAACTCCTTGATAGATTCTCATCATATTTTGGCACAAATCATTATAACGCTAAGATAATTCATTCTGCAATGCACTTGCCCACCTCTATGACCTTTGGGGTCAGGGTCACAGTCATAGCAAATATGCATTAAGGTTTGGGTTTAAGTTTTTTCTTTAGTTTTATTTCCTATACGCATTGATGGATTTTCTTCATACTTGGGATGAATCATTATGAAACTAAGGCTATTCATTCTGAGACATGTTCGCTTGTCTCTTTGATTTTGGGTTCAAGGTGACAGTCATAGAAAATTTGCATGATGGTTTTGGTTAACGTGTTTTCATTTGCTTATATTTTTATCCCATGATGTGATTTTCTTCATCCTCTGGATGAATCATTATGAAGCTAAGACAATTCATCCTCTGACATGCTTGCTCAATCTTTTTTACATTGGGGTCAAGGTCACATGTTTTACGGCAGTGCTTTGATTGTAGGCTCAAGATGCAGGGCCAGACCATGTTCATTATTCACATATAAAATGAAAAACGTTCAGAAATTTCACAGGACTTCCTACTTGACCTGTAAATGGAAATAAAATGCAGAAACTCGTATGAGAAGTTATCTGAACAGTAAACTCGTATGAGAAGTTATCTGAAAAATATATATGCTGTCAGTAAGGGAATGATAATATCACAATCTTTTTGTCAGCAGCAGACACAGCCTTATTTCAGAATGTTCAGTTTTATGTTAACCTAAAATCCAAAAGCTGTTTGAAATATTCTTATCATTTACTAAACAACTGAGTAGATAGATAACAGTAAATGTTACAGCATTTTTTCCAATCTACACTCTTGTGCCCTAGATAACAATAAAGGTTATAGTGTTTTCTCCAAGCTGCTACACTGTGCTCTAGATAACAATAAAGATTACAGTGTTTTCTCCAAGCTGCATTCTTGTGCCCTAGATAGCAATAAAGGTTACGATGTTTTCTCCAAGCTACTCACTTCTGCCCTAGATAACAATAAAGGTTACAGTGTTTTCTCCAAGCTGCTATCTTGCACCCTTGATAATTATAATGTTACAGTGTTTTCTCCAAGTTAGTTCTGTACTAGATAATAATAAAGGTCACAGTGTTTTCTTCAAACTGCACTCTTGTGCTCAAGATAACAATAAAGGTTTCAGTGTTTTCTCCAAGCTACACCCTTCTGCCCTAGATAAAATAAAGGTTACAGTGTTTTCTCCAAGCTACACCCTTCTGCCCTAGATAAAATAAAGGTTACAGTGTTTTCTTCAAGCTAAAACCTTGTGCCTTGGATCACAGTAAAAATGCAAAGGGTGCACCTAAACATTGGCAATGCTTTGTAAAGGGCAAACAAGTTTTGGCTTGGTTTTGTGGGTTTAATGCCATTTTTCAGCACAAAAAGGGCAGAAAAAATAATGGTACCCATGGAAGGCATTACTTGAAGAGTTCATATGAAAATGATATAAAATCCTGAATTGTCTCAGTGGATGACTACTGGGTCTAGAAAGTGCCTTCCCTGGGTCTCATGTATGTTTTACTGGAAGATCCCTCTTTTGACAGTATGTACTATGTGTGCCGACAATAAGAAGTTCACTCACAGAGTCATTTAGATGCTTTATTTTATCAGTCAGGTTTTTTTAATAGAGCTCTAAGCAAGTGAACTGTAAGCAGGAGAAAACACTAAGGCTAGTCAGTTTTAAATGTGGTCTAATATACTTTTCAATACTTGTATTGACATGTGGTCTAATATACTTTTCAATACTGGTATTGACATGTGGTCTAATATACTTTTCAATACTTGTATTGACATGTGGTCTAATATACTTTTCAATACTGGTATTGACATGTGGTCTAATATACTTTTCAATACTTGTATTGACATGTGGTCTAATATACTTTTCAATACTGGTATTGACATGTGGTCTAATATACTTTTCAATACTTGTAGTGATATGTGGTCTAATATACTTTTCAATACTGGTATTGACATGTGGTCTAATATACTTTTCAATACTTGTATTGACAGCAAGAAAATGAGGAGTTCAAAAGTAAATTGGAAGAGGTGAACCAGAAGATGCTCATTCAAGAGAAGGATTTACAGAGTCAAATACAAGAGGTAACCAATATTTACATAAAAGTCAAAATGAAAATCATATTATTACATATTATCAAATATTCACCATCGTATGAAATGAATATCTGAATATTATTATGAAAACCTAGGTGTCATTTAACTTTAACAATGTTCAAGAACAATATCCAGCATGAACCATCTTCAGCATCATGGTTCTTATGAATGAAATATAAAAAAACACTTCTAATCATTGTAACTTATTCTACAAAAAGCATTTATGATAACATACATATTCGCATATAAGTCGGATCCAAATGCAAACTGCATAGACCCAGATCTTCTACAGTCATAATGCGCTGGTAGCTCTGGGTTTATGCAGTTTGTTTGGAGTAATCAGTAGAGCAAACAACATAGACCCTGATCACGATCGATGTTGTTTGCAGTTGGACCCCACTTATAAGAAAAAAATCCAGGTCATTAGTATAGTTGCCAGGTAAATATTGGAAATCATGTAAGCACATTTCTTACTGTCTTCCTTTTCTTTAAATGATGATCTTCATGTTACATAATAGTAACTTTCCCTTGCTGACCCTGTTATTAGTGTTGGAGTGAACTCGACAGTCAAGTCACTGGATAGGTTTTGTCATAGGATTGAATTGTACATTCATCAGTTGAAGCATTGTTTTGTACAGTGCAAGATTCTTTTTAAGTATTGTTTTGCACAGTGCAAGATTCTTTTCAAGCATTATTTTGCACAGTGCAAGATTATATTCAAGCATTGTTTTGCACAGTGCAAGATTCTTTTCAAGCATTGTTTTGCACAGAGCAAGGTTCTTTTCAAGCATTGTTTTGCACAGTGCAAGATTCTTTTCAAGTTCCAATTAGAGCACTAATTAGCAGCATGCAGGGATTTTACTCTGCCTTTTTAGGGGACCGAATTGTGGCTTTATTCCCAGTCGAAGAAAATGTGATTATTTTTTCATTTTTGACTTGAAAATTTCCTTTTGAGAGGAGGTTCAGATATAAAGTAAAATAAAAAAATATTTGTTCATTTCTTGTATTTCTAAGCAAAACAAAAGAAAGAACTAATAAAATGATAAAATGAAAAATCTGTTTCACAGTTATTTTATGGAAAAGAAGAAGATTTTTGCCATACTTGATTGTACAATATTGTCCAGTAACTCCTTTATGACATTTAGCCCACTTTGTGACAGTGCTTACTGGCTCCTTTATGATAGTAAGCCCACTATGTGACAGTGATTACTGGCTTCTTTATGGCATTAAACATGCTGTGCATTCAGTCTTGTTTTTCTTTTATTCTGAAAATTCCAAATTTAGCTCATTTAGTCATACAGCATTGACAATTTTCCTTTGCAGATAAAGGCAAAGATCCGTCTGCAGCAGCATGAACGTGAGAAGGAGCAGACAGATCATGCAGTGATGCTGCGAGAACTTCAGAAACTGCTGGCCAGTGAACGTGAGGCCAAGGAACGGTTTGAGCATCAGGTCTGTCTTTATTGCATTCACTCTGTATTACAAGAGTACTGAGATTGGATTAACATTAAGATTAAAATATTAGCATACCATATACCCATATACTAAATGGTTTTGGATCTACAGAAACTGCTGGGCAACAAATGTGAAACCAAGAAACACCTTAAGTTCACTGTAATCAAGTTTCATTTTGCTATAGAGTGAATTTAGTTGTTTTTGCTTGATTAAAGAAGTAGTTACTGCCTCCTTCTCTACATAGTAAATCTCTTCTCCACAGGCAAAATAGCTCACATAGGAGACTTATTGGTTTCATGCTGTCTGTCCGTCTTCTCTGTCCATCACACTGAACTGGTAAGAACAATATTTCCAGAACTATTGAATGAATCTGGATCAAATTTGGTACATAAATTAATGCCTTGAGTGAATTCCCAGACCTTGTAAGCAAGATATCTTCAATGTTATAACTTAATATTTAGATGCCTTCAGCAGTTCTCAAGACTGGATAAGGTTCTGGTGACCCTGACCTGATTTTCAAGGTTACATGGTGAAAGTCTGCCTGTTAATGGGCTATCATTTGCATGCAAAAACAAAGTACATTCCCAAACATTTCAAGTGTCATTTTGTGTTAGTGTTTTGTCAGGTTTGGCTATGTCACATAGGGTGACCCAGCAGAGCTCAAAATGTTTCCATTTTCATATTTGTTCATAAGTATTATTAAGATAAGAAAATTTCCTGAAGAACTGTAGGACAGTGTTATTGACTTCATTCTATTAGAATATATCATAATTTCATCCAATACATATAGTTCAGAGAAAACTTTAAGAGCCAGATGTGGAATCAAACCTGTGCAAAAATGTGATGTAAGAAAGGTCATGTGAGAATGGCTGAAAGCAAAATGTTAAGTATCAGCTTCGGGGAAATTGCCAATTCAAATACAGGTTTTTCAGTGCAGCATAACAGTTTATGTTAGCTCATATTACAAGTTGGACAGGTGATTTCAGGTCAAGAGAAACCACTGGCAAGAACAGCATAGTGTAAGTGAAGTCAAGACAGGCAAAGGTCCTTGATTTACATAATGTTGAAACTTGTGAAGATTTTGGATCTTGGATATGGAGCATTCCAGAGAATCCCAAAGTAGGAAATAAAAATAAAAAGAAATAGAAGAATGATCTAAAGATTGTTTTACAGTTAAATTGCACTACATCACAGAGCGTAACTATAAGCCACTCTGGGTATTCTCAACACATCATTAAAAATGTATCTAGCTAACAAACTAAATGTACACATATTGCTAAATTGTACACATATTGCTAAATTGTACACATATGTTCAGAAATTGTATGTATACTAGAGCTGAAACCAAATTTTCCTATTCAGATATTTGTTGAATGTATTTTAGATAGCATTGAAATATTCATTGCTGTTAATAAAAGTATAAAATCCAACCTTGTTTCTGTGTCTACTTTGGTATTTATTGACACATACCCCCCCCCCCCTTCCCACTCCCCACAAACACTGTAAACTCAGTCATCAAAATCTAAACAAGTCAAGACAGGACTGACTTTTTAACAGATTATAAAGTGCCCAATTGGACATTGGGATTTTCTGCCAAGTCATAAGAAACTCATATTAAGACTTGATAAATAATCATTTTAACTGAAATCCATACACAGGTATTGACCTCATGTTATATGTAAAATGTACATTGCAATATGTGTGAAATGGCCTTGTGGCTTCTGTAAACAGTATAATGTAAACTCTACCAGGGCCAGGTACCAGGGAACTAGTTCCATGCCACTGCCAAGTTTGGGAGTAGACCATTGAGTTTCATGGGTAAAGAGGGATTCCCAACAAACAGATAAGTCATTTTCAAAAAAGCACAGGATAGAAAAAGTGAAATAATCCCTACACAAATTACAATACAAAGGTATTAGAAAAGTTCTGAATATTTTGTTATAACTTTTTTCTTTCTTTGAATCTTTCAATAAATTTAATGCCAATCAACAGACAAAATAATGTTCTATAAAATGATTTGCAGCTGTACGTACAGCACATTGGACACCGGCAGATTTATGTGTGTGATGAAACATAGGTAAATTACAGTGGTGTAAAAATGTCGGAGAAGGAGAAGCAATTCTGCTACTGAGCAAAGAGCATACTGCAAAATCCAGGCACTCTTAGGGTACTCTCAGACTGATATAAAAACTGACTTAGACAGAGTTTAAAGTTGTAATTCTCTGTCATATCATACAATTTTTAGGTGGTTGTATCATTTTAAAGATGTTCACGAATCCATGGCAGATGCCCCACATTCTGGAAGACCATTGTCTGAGATTGGTGAGCAGGAAGTGGCTGCTGTGAAGGGGACAATTGATGAGGATGCTCGATACACAGTGGAAGATATTTATATTATCACGGGCATTAATTTATCAGCTGTTTTTAATATATTCATGAATCATTTGAAGCTCAGAAAAGTTTGTGTAAGATGGGTCCTGCATTTGTTGACAGCTCATCAAAAGCAGACTCAGGTTGAAATCACCAAACAGCTGCTTGCCAAATATGAAAAGAGTGACCAGGGATGTTTGAATAAGATTGTCACAGGTGATGAAACATGGATTTACTTTTTTGAACCAGACTCAAGAGAAAATAAAGTTTGGATAGGAGAAAACGAGCTGAGACCACAAATCACTCAATGTAGTCGGACTGTCATTAGAGTTTATGTGCATTATTTTTCCATGTAAAGGCCTGGTCATCCAGGTACCTGTGCCTGACTCTGCTATTGTCACTGGACATTTTTATGCCTCCAAATTGTTGCCAAAAGTTGTAGAACACTCCTGAACCACTCATACCCGAGGTATCCATCTACTCCATGACAATGCACAGACACATAAATCCACCGTCTTGACATACTTCCTGAAGGAGCACAGCATCCAAACTTTGACACATCCTCCATACAGTCCATATTTAGCTCCAAGTGGTTTTTGGATTAATCCCATTATCGAAGATTCACTGAGGGGCAGACAATTTGAAAGCCATGATGCGGTTGGAAGTGCAATTTTCAAATGTATGAACAACATACCAAAAAGTGAATACAAAATGGCATTTAATAATTGGATAATCAGACTGAGAGAGTATGTAGAGATGCATGGGGAGTGTTTGGGGGGGGGGATACACTGATGTAGTGTTCACTAATAAAGAACTTTGTTGTACAGCGCACTAATATTCAGAACTTTTTCATACCCTCGTATATGCTGTTAACTCTGGCTTTGTATTAATGCCCAGAAAAAACAGTGAGTAGCAAACTTTATTTTAACACCAAACTCCTCAGCCTCTACAACTTAAATGGTTCTCTTCCAAAGTCATGACAACTGACCCATGTACATCTTTGTGATATGATGTATGTGTGCATATAGTAGCATTTCAGGCACCCCAGCACGATAGTGGCTATATGGTCCTAACTGGTAAAGTTCAAAAGACGTAACAATGAAGAATTGCACAAAAACTTTAGGAGTTATGAAGGTGACATCTGCATTACTGACTTTTAAGAAAATAAAAAAAAGGATAGTATCAGATCTTAAGTATACTGATAATTCTGTAGCTGTATAATGAATTCAAAACTTGAATAAAAGACCAAATGTGGAAATATATTGGAGTTAACTTTCTGAGGTAAGATGATTAGTGAGTGGCGGCAGTAATGGTATGCAGAGTAGATACAACTGCCCTGGACAGAACAAATGTCTGATATCAGTTCACAGATTTTTCAGAGCTCTGGTTGATTAGACTTTGTTGAATTTCAGGTGATTTAGCAGGTTTGAAGTTGTTCCCTTGCAAACTAATTCAACATTACTTGTTTTACATTTCGCTTAGTTTCTTTTGCAAAATGCTGTCAAGCTTATAATATAACTAGAGTATACTAATTCAAATGTTTGTTTATTCCTTTCAGCTCTAATGTATACTCTACAGCAGGCAAGTGCAACTTCCTCCAGGGTGCAGGCCAGATAAGCGATTTTTAAAGCCTAAAGGTGCTTTTATATGACTTTGTTCACCTTCTTTATTGCTTAATAAGAATCTCTTCATGAATTGTACTTGCAGATTGGTCTGCTATATAAGGTTTGGTTTTCTGTAGTGTGTCTTTAATAGGAGAAGGAGCAAAATCCAAATAATGTTTCAAAAAGATTTATCATGTTGTTGCGGATTTCGAAAAAAAAGTAAAACTGTGTATTTCTGTATGAAGAAGACTGGTAAATATCAAACCACTTGTTTCTTGAATTCAACTGATATATGAAACACGATGTGATTAGATTTGAATTCATTTATCTATGATGTAAATAAGCGGGTAAAACCCGGTCGTGGTCTGGATCTGGCCTGCAGGTCATAGGTTGCACATGCTTGCTGTACAAAATGCTGAAATTTTCAGTCATGTGGCTTGGTTTAGTTTTTATTTCAGAATATTAAATGTTTATCAAGAAGATCAATGTAAAGGATCACACTTGGTTTTTAATATTTTTATGATGATTGTATGGTACTGTAAAGTTTGTATTTTCAATAAAACAGCTATATTTTTTATATATTTTGAGGATCTTTCACTTTGTATGTTCTGTTTATGACAGGTTAAAATTCTCACTTGTTTGTTAAGCATTGAAAATGGGGCATTGTGTTTTCTTTTGGTTTTTGTTTTTTTTTTAAAAAGTTTAGTTTAATAAACAAAATCGTTGATATGCTGGGGAAATGGTTCATTTCTTTGTGTCTCTTGTTTCAGGGAAATGCAGCTCTTGATTGTCCATTTTGAAGTACTGAAATAAAGTTAGAGAGTATGTAGGTCACCACAGCAGTTGTACCTGTAATAACTAAGTACATGTTTCACTTTTTAGCCTGTTTTTTTCTTCTTCTTTTTGTTTCTCAGTTTATGACATGCAATCCACAATTTTCTGTGTTCAGTATGATGAAGCTCAGTTCCAGATGAAGGAGAGGGAGGGGTTGGCATTGGACAAGTCACGGCAATACAAGGCACAAATTGAGTCACTGAAGCATGACCTTATGACTGCCAATAAGAAGGTCACAGATCTAGAGGAAAAAGCCACTCAGTTGTCACCACATGTCCTTGAGCTGCAGAGAGAAATAGCAGAACTAAAGGTACTTTTATATGACTTTGTTCACCTTCTTTATTGCTTGATAAGAATCTCTTTTCATTAATTGTACTTGCAGATTGGCCTGTTATATAAGGTTTGGTTTTCTGTAGTGTGTCTTTAATAAGAGAATGAGCAAAATCCAAATAAAGTTTCAAAAGATTTGCAGTTATGTAAAATTTATCATGGTGACTCTGATTTTAAAAAAAAAAGTAAAACTGTTTATTTCTGTATGAAGAAGACTGGTAAATATCAAACCGCTTGTTTCTTGCTTTCAACTGACATATGAAACATGATGTGATTGGATTTGAATTAAACACTGGTAAAAGTTTTTTGTGTATACTTGCAGTGACAGTTGTGAATTAGCAATGGGATGAATTTTGCATGTCTCTCTCAAATGCATGTACTAAATACTTTAAAATGGCAGCTTCTGTGTTGAACTGTGTGACAAGGGAGACAAAAACTACTGCACAGTTCCTAGTAATCTCTATTACCTCCCTTTAACCATTTAAGTGATGAACTGAAGGAGAGAGAGCACAATTAATTATAACATTGTCTGTCTGACAGGCGCAGCAAAGGCTTCAGGTCCAGACAGAGCAGTGCAAGGCTGATGATGTGCAAAACATGATAAAGGACTTCTCTCTGCAGAGTGAGGAGAGGGTGTCGGAGTTAGAAGCCAAACTCTCTGAGCTGTCTGAGGTGGTTGGAAACTATGAGCGCTTGCGTCACCAGGACCAACAGACCATCATGAGACTGAAGGAGCGTGTGAACCAGTTGGACCTGGAGAACACGGCTCTTGCACAAGCAGCACACTCATATGGTCACAACATGGAGGAACCAGATCAGGAGCTTGAGAAACTTGATTCTTCCACTCTTGCTGCAAAAATTGTCAAGTTGAAAGGATTTCTCAAACTTGCTAACCAGAAGGCTCAACAGCCAGTATACATTGAAGGTACAGTTAAATTGTTGGTTGATTTAGGTTTATTATTAAATTGTTGCATTTAGTTGGTAAGAAAATGCAGTACAGTTGCCAGTGTTGCTCAATAACATTCCTTATGTTTAAAAAAAATCCTCGAATGCATTGATCGTTGGTTCTTTTCTAATTCAACTCCTTCTCTTTTAGCCACATGTTGTATACTGTCCTGATTACAGACCAGTTTTCAGAATTCAGAATGGGATTAGCAGATTATTATCTTTGAATGATTCAGAAGGCCCAAGAGCTTAAGGCATATAACACCAGCACAAACATAATTATGAGAGTGAGTTTTGTACAGAAAGTGGTTTATTTTAATAACAGATTCAATTGTATTATGGGCATCATGGTTGGATTTAATATTCAAATTCAGCTGAATTATTGTATCATTACAAGGTTAGAAAAATTTTGAAAATCCATGGTTGTCCCTGGGCAACCAGCTTTGAAAATCTGGTTGCCCAGCAGATCTTTCTGGTTGTTTGATAAATTAATGCAGTTGCCCCATGATTACTGTAATCAAACTTATTCAACAAATGTTATCATATATATATATATATATATATATATATATATATATATATATATATATATATATATATATATACATACATACATACATACATACATACATACATACATACATACATACATACATATATATATATATAATGGCACAAATACAAAACAGTTTCCCAACGATTCGAGCTAAACAAGCTCTTTATCAGTGGAAGAAACAATTTACATGCACAAAACAAACACCAAACACAAAAGCCAAGAAGAATCATTGACACCTAAATGTTTAAATGTCGAGGGAAATAAACAAACCAAGGATAAACAATAGAAGAAAGAAAGAAGACAAAATTGAAAAACGGTCTAAAACAGGTAAACTACATATCTGTGTTATTCAAACAAATGTTTATCGTGTGTATCACACAGAGGACCAAAGTGTTTTGACCTAATTCCAGGCTTAGAACAAAGGACTTACATCATGTGCGGCAATAAATCAACACCATCATCAAAATGTGCAAAGGAAATTATATCCTGGTAAATTTATGCATGGAGGTACTAAGGAAGCATGTCAGGAGCATGGTATAGCGCGATAATGGACAAGAGTTCAAATAATAATAATCATAATAATAGTGATAATAATAATAATAATAATTATAATAATAATAATAATAGTAATAATAATAATAATAATAATAAAAATGATGATAATAATAACAATAAGAAGAAGAAGTAAAATACCAATAATACATGGAAAGGGTCACAGAAAATTTAATTGGGTAAATATTATCAAAAAAATATGTACATCTGAAAAACTAATGCCTGACTGTAGTTTTGATAAGATTGCAAAAGGAAGGTTAGACTTTTTCATTTAGGCCAAACTCCCCATGAGTTTTCAATTGAAGTATCTAGTATTATTCCTTATGTGTGTGTTCTATATTGGTCCACCCCAGGTTAGAATCAATCAGTAGCATCTTGAGGGACTTGACTGAATGTCCAGTTGAGTTGTAGTTGGTGAGTTTCGGATTGATTTTTTTTTGCAAATGTGGTTCTTTTGGTTATTCATTCGTTTTCTGAAATCAATGGTTTCGCCAACATATTGAGTGCCACAGATCTTTAATGTTACATATATATAGTTAGTCTGTACACACTGAACTTAATCTATTTGAGATCAGCAAAGACAAGACAATCAAACAATTTGTTTTTTTTGGATGGTGTCTTGTTGTCCATCAGCTATCTAGTAGTTGGTCACCCCTGACCAGAAACTTATCCATATTTTATGTTTATCTAAATTTATATCATTATGGTTTACGTTATCATTAATCTGATACTATTAATTTTGTGTCTAAACTGTCAGGCAACTGTACACTTTCTACATTGGATTTTTGTTTAGTCATTACCTCGCAAGCCGATATAGTATGCAACAACAATTCTGATTGGTTTGATTCTTTAAACTGCCCATATTCCTTTAGCTAAAGTTAGCCAACAAAAACAACTGTCACATGCACTACAGCAAATGCCTATTTCTGCAACAGACCAATGAGAAAGCACAATACAAGATCATGGGCATTCAGTGTGGCAGGCCAGAGATGAAAGATTCTGCTACCATATGTTGTGTGAAAACAAAAGATTAACATTCGCAAGTCTTGTTTCATCAGTGGTTCACCCCAAGGGCCTGGTAGTATGGACTGTGAATACTTAATCAAATAATGAGTAGCCGACACATATTGATTAGTGTGGCCTCTAACCTATAGCAATCATGCAACACAACTGCAGAATTATATGGAGATAATTTAGCAACTCTGCTGTAGGTATCCAGAGTGACAATTTAATGATCAACATTTTGTCACTGGAAAATATATTAAATTCCATTATAATTTTTAACTACCATTTTATAATAATATTTTTTGGTTGCCCGACTGGGTTTTCACATTGGAAAAAATGGTTGCCTGGCTTAAATTTTTATTTACTCCCAGGCAATGGATTTTTCTACCCCTTCATTAATATATTGTACTGTTGTTTTAGCACATTTCACTATATACAATATTCATTTTTGTTGTCCAGTATCTTTAAAGCAGAACTTGTTAACCTGATTGGCAGTGGTGTTTAAATTACTTCATTTCATGGACCACAAGTTATTTGTTGCATAGCTTGATGAGAAGGATGATAATTTCATATGATTAAATGGAACATCTGTATCTTTCTTGTATAAAATGTTCAATAGTTCCATCAGTTGTTTGCTATATTTCAAACCTAATTGTTAAAAGAAAGTCCAAATAATTTTTTGACAATTATTTTTTATTATGCAAAACATTGAAAAAGGGACAAAATAAACACAAGCTCTGAAAATTGTAAAAGAAACAATTGCTGATTTGTGATTGGTTGATGTGTTGTTTTTAAGTGGAAGTTTTGACCAATCCCTAGTGTTTGTGTTCAAGGTATTATAATAAGGTCATATTTTTTAATCCTTTTACCATCTCCAGTTGTGACTATTCTAGACCTTGCACGAAGAGCAAAATATTTAATCTAGGATTGCACTCCAGTTGTATACAAAAATGGTATGAAATCGGTGAACTACTAGTGCACAAGGGTGTAAGGTTTAGTTTATGCGCCACTGTATCTCCCATGTTTTGATTGCAGACTTACTGAGGGATGAGAAGGAGGGAGATGAAGAGCACCCTCTGTGCAGGAAGTATCGGGAGGAGCTTGAACAGTTACAAGATGAATTTGAGAGATACAAACTGCGGGCTCAGTCTGTTCTCAAAAACAAAAGTTCAAAGGTAAACTTAGACTGTTTAATAACAGTGTCTTTCATGGAAAAGAAACCTTGAAGTTTAACTGATACATTTGTTACTTAGATGATTCTCATCAAGAATAAAGCCTTATGATTTGAAGCTTCGGCAGAAGTATTGACTATATTCTCATGTCAGAATAGGATATCGGCTAAGAATTTGACTTGAAGTAGTCCATTCTCCATTCGAAACTCAGAAGATAAACTGAGGGGTACTAGCAAATAAAATATGGGGATATAGAATAATTTCAGGTAAATAAGACAAGTTTCATACGTTTCATATAATATATAGTGTAATTCATCATCAAGTGAAAATTTATGAGAAGTTTTACAAGTTAAGCACGGATAGTTGTCTTTAAAAAAAAAGGAATGAATGGTAGCTCATATGTTTTGTCCCAAAATATATGATTTTGTTGCTTGTACATAAAAATACCAATATCAAACACATTTTTCCAGTTTATATCGATCTATAGCAAACTGTTTAAATTTTCTGTATCATGTTTTCAAGTGAAAAATTGTTTGTACCTTACATGATAAATTCACAAGTTCTGATTGGCTTACTACAGGGATTAGTACATCACATGGTAAATTTGCGAGTTCCAATTGGCTAACTACATCAATTTAATTTAGGACACTACATATTTCTCCACTGAATACATTACCCAATCACATTAATATTAGGAAATAAACTCCTCTCAAATTCAGCACTCCTAGTTAGACAAACAAATTTGTTTTTCCTATCTATGCATTATATAGACAAAGGGAAAAAACTCTTCCAGATTACCTCCCCTGGCAACCGCTATTTCGCCATCCATATACTAGATGTTATTCAATTTAAGCTTTCACTGCACTTTGATCAAGATTGCATTGCATCATCTAACAATATCTGCCAGAATTCATCATTAATTCTACCAATCCACTTGTAAAGTAGGTATGGTATACTTAACCAATCCACCTGTAAAGTAGGAATGGTATAGATAATTAAGGTTACTTGAATTCATCATGAATTCTACCAATCCACCTGTAAAGTAGGTATGGTATAATTAACCAAGCCACCTCTAAAGTAGGCATGGTATAGGTAATTAAGGTTACTTGAATTCATCATTAATTCTACCAATCCACCTGTAAATTAGGTATGGTATAATTAACCAATCCACCTGTAAAGTAGGTATGGTATAGATAATTAAGGTTACTTGAATTCATCATGAACTCTACCAATCCACCTGTAAAGTAGGTATGGTATAATTAACCAAGCCACCTCAAAAGTAGGCATGGTATAATTAACCAATCCACTTGTAAAGTAGGTATGATATAATTAACCAATCCACCTGTAAAGTAGGTATGGTATAGATAATTAAGGTTACTTGAATTCATCACGAATTCTACCAATCCACCAGTAAAGTAGGTATAGTATAATTAACCAAGCCACCTGTAAAGTAGGTATGGTATAGGTAATTAAGATTACTGGAAGACATTGGTAACTTTATTTTTGTTGTGCATATTTTTGAAGTTTGTGGACTTTGTCACTGACCTTGTAGTTTCACATGGTACCATTGATACTCGCTATTTTGTGTGTTTATCTGTGGACACTGCTCTGATTTACACTTTTATTATAATTATGAGTGCAGTTGTTGACAGTTTACAATTTTAGGTTGTCATTCCCATTATTTTGTCAGTTTCATTATCATTTGAGATGTACAATGTAAAGAGTTTAAGGTCTGCAAGTACACACATGAGATGGGCCTCGCCTGCACCAGGTGCACATCTTCTTCACCTTGAAGTCTGTACAGCATGGGCAGAAGGGATGTGGTCCACTGTTTTGCAGAAAAGTTTATAAGCAGTGGGAGATGGGCCAAGTGTGAATCTGTGGAGAGTGATATCAGGCCAACTGGAAGTGGAAGAACAGTGTGCAATTGATGCATCTATACTACACCTACACCAGCTATTGCTCAAGTCCCAGATGAGGTGATTTGTCAAGGATACAGTGATGACAAAGTTGTTGGCTTTGATGGAGTTTGTACCCCACTTTCATCACCTTTCATCACATCTCTTCAGTATGGTCTTGGAGATGACAGGAGATTTTGCTACCACATCTTGGCAGTCCAGTGGATGTAAGTCTGCCACATGCCTGAGTATGGCGAAAGTGTATATAAATCTGGGCACATTGGGTTTGATGCTGACCTCGTAGGCTTGTATTACCAGCTGTCTTTGCTGTCCACCACAGTTCAGTTGCCAACCAGCCAGTCCAGCCTGCCCATAGCCTCTAGCAACAAGAGGTCAGTCATATTGATGAGTCATGCTGCAAAGCAGCCAACTTCTGTTGAATATGGCATGCTGCAACTAGTCGATTTGCATTGCTGACTAGCCATTCATCCAGCTGGATGTCCCAGTGGCATAAACCATGTAGGTTGCTTGTTTGCCAGTTCAGACTACAGGTCCAATGTCAATGTCATATCCTGTGGGCAGGTACCGCAATATGCCCAGGGACAATGCTGCATTTTCTTCCCTAAATCTGGTGCATTTATTCATATACAGTTTGCACCCTTTTATGGTTCATTCATTGACTTATTTGTAATTGTCAATACAGCTACACAATAGTGACTAGATGAAACAAGTGTAAAAGGTTCAAGGTCTCAGAGGGCACTCATGAGACATGCTTCTGAAGTACTAAATGTACTCAATCTCAAGCTTGCAGTTCCTGCGCAAGTAGATCAAAAGGAACTTAGCTCACTGCAGAAGCATTAGATGGTGGAGAAAATGCTCTTCACCCAACCATTTTACATGGATGTGTTGCTCCCTGCTTTGGAAGCCCACTGGGTGTAATAGCCCCTACATGCCAGGCAGGGGCCGAGTGCCTGTAAGCCTCGGGGCCCGGGTTGTTTTCCACTGACCTTGCTGAGTTTTCTGCTGGCTGCACCAACATTCTATGCCATCTCTCTGCTGCATGCCTAAGCAGGACTAGAGTGCCCACAAGTCCTTGTGCATGGCGTTTGATTCTGATTTTCCCTTCCATGCCTTTTGCCGCCATCCTGGCTTCTGACCAATCTGTCCAGCCAGCCAACTGAACATCCATTACTGCTAATGACCAGATGTTGGTCATTACAATGATACATTCTGCAAACCGGCCAACCATCCCATCTTATATGGTATGTTATGGGGACTTGTACAATCCATCCATCCACATGGCTGTCCACTTGGCTGCTGCGACATTCAAAAACTATATGACCATTCCAACTTATACAGCATGTAACAGGACCTATACAACTGGACAGCCATGCATAGATTTTCCATATCTCTGCTCAAGCTCCTGACCAGCATCCCATCCCAGTGGCAAAATCTTTACCAGTTGCCCATGTTACGGAATTATGTATCATTTTGTTTTTAAATAATGGTATAGTTTTATGATCTCTGCATAAACATCTAACAGCTGTCGTCTTGCAGAAAGTACATATATGGTACATGTGACTCAATACATTGACCACTGGGAAAATCAATATTTCGCTTGAAGCATTAGTTATGTCATGTGATCCAGCATGTGAGGGTTTGAACTTTTGCACTTTTGACCTGAATTCCATGTTCAATAAGAAGTCAGTATGTTATTGACTTGTAATAACGTCAGTGCACAGGTACTTTAGCGATGTCACATATAACCTAGTTTCTGATTGGTTCAGAGAAGGTTGTTTTCTAGAAAGATTGAATTGTTTTTAAGTCGCAATACAGGGAATGATTAATTTAGTTGACCAGAAGTTAGAATAAGATCGTAGTAATGAGATGTTGATTTGAGACGTAGAATAATTGGGTTTTTATTTTATTTGCGCAGTCAGAGACTATAAATAAGATATAATCACAGCGTTCGTCATTCTTTCATAGTTTGTTCAGCCTGAGAGGTAAAAACATGATTGGATCATTTTGTGTGTGGTATTCTGCTTCAGTGATATTATTATACAGTACATTTTGGATTTAGTATTGCTACTTAAAATTTAAGTATTATTCAGCTCTGTTGGAATTATCGGAAACATTTCTAGAACTTGTGTGATATTCCATATTCACAAGGATTATTTGGAATTAATAATATTTGGATATAACTGATTCTTGTTGGCACTCCAGCACATTAGAGGTTTCATTCAGAACGTTCTTCATTCGGAATATTTGGATTAACTTCCGGATCAGTGAACTTTAGAACAATTTAGGACTTTTAAGGATATTCTATACTGTAAGTTATTTTTAATTCTTTCACTTTGATTGTTTGTTCAAATATTTTAATATTTTAGGAAATTAAATATTTATATTTTAAATCTTGAAAGCTTGTTTGAGTCTTTTCTTTTGTTACATTATCCCTAGTCATAACACCTGTCTGCCAGTTGAGTCAATGGGTTCAGTATTTATTGCATATCCTGTGGGCATTTACTGCAATATACCCACTGATGATGCTGCTTCTTCCATGATATATGCAGACATGGAAGCTGTGCCAGAAGAGGATAAGCCCCCACCTCCAATTAGTGGCTGTGGGGAGACCTTGATCAGCTGGCCTACTCCAACCCTATGATGGAGCAGACAGAATTTAATTTTAGAGGGGCATTTAAGGATATTTACTGCATTTTGTTTCCCCCAACCCCCAACTGCCATCCACAAATTTGGTCCTACAAGGTCAAGACCTTGGTAGATGCATATGATGAGGTCAAGCACACCTTCTGCCTACTGCCACAGCCAGTGAAGATTAGGGAGATCTCTGTTGGACAAAATTCAAGATGACGTAAACTTCAAAGCCTTCTCAGAGAGCCATTTGCTAGTGTCCTTCTCCTCCTGCAGGTACAGTACCCACTCAAACACCTGCCATGCAGAGGCCCCAAGCTTCAATAAGATATTGTGGCAGTGACCATTGGTGCATTAACTGGTGTACAGTTTGAACCCATTTCTCGTTCATTACCTAACTTAGTTACTTTTCATTATCATTGCAGGTACACAATGGTGACTAGCTGGCAACTGGCTTTCTGCAATTCCTTTGTTTTGTGTTTGTGTACCAGTTTTGTACACTCTTATTTGGGATCAATCTCAGCCACAGTCAGAGGGGGCACAAAGACCATCAATTATGTTGTAATCTGCTTCAGATCGACCAGATCAACAGCTGCAGTGGTGTACCTGAATGACATTCTGTAGAAATGTATGGTCAGTGTAACTCTAGTGCAGGATATGTATGGCCTTCTCTTACTTCTCTCTGAGCTGGCTTTTCTTGTGAACAGGGAGAACTCGGATCTCACTCCATCCAAGCATTTTGTCCATCTTGGTATGGAGTTTTATGCTCATCTCAACCTTGTTTGATTACCGCCCATGCACATTCATGAATTGTCAAACTCTCAGAGCTGACTTCCTACAGGGAGTGGATTTCTGTGAGTGAATTTTTGCAATGTAGCAGCAGAGCTGCTCCACCTTGGCTGCCTCTTCATTTTCCCACTGCAGATAGCCCATGCTGACCCAGTGGTGCCCCTTTTCTGGTCATCTAGATCATTGAGTTATGATCTCAACTGAGACAGTTGCAAAACAAACAATGGCTTACACCTCTAATTCCTCTGGGGGAAACCCCAATTGGATATTATGGTACATATAGACAACAGATCATACAGTTGGGGAACCTACATGTTGCTGTGCTTTACAATGGTCATCAGCAACTGGGGACTGGATTAGAGGCCCTTCACATCAAACTTCTGGAAACGAAGGCCATGATCAGTCCCTTTTATGCCTGGAAGGATCATATAATTATAAGGTTAATCCTCTTAATGTCTGACAACTTGGAACAGAAACGCACAGAAAACAGTCATGGGTCCCAACAATGCCTCTTCCTTTCAGTAGACGCTGGGATACACAACATAACTCCTCAAGTCTTGGTGTCTTGGGTTAATTGGGCAATACACTTAGCATGCTTTGAAGTTTCACAAGACTAGTTATATATCGTGCAAATGAGTTGTGAGTGATCTCTGCGAGCTTCATGTTCGAATTCAGCATTTTGATCTGTGACATCATTGAAGGCTGATATGCACGGTCAACCTTCTCAAGCTTACATCTTCAAGAACCTGCATCACAGAGAAGGGACAAAGACCACTGGACCCCATTAATAACAGCACAACCTCCTCATGGGCATTATTTTATAACTTTTTCTGGATTCACTAGGTATTTTTCTTTGTAACAAAACACCACTCATTTCTCATTTCCTGTGTGTTGATAGCATGTGTCATGTGACCTTGAATTGTGATGCCTTTATGCCAGGGGAACAGTTTTATCCTTCATATAGGGGCTCCAACCATATTTCCACCAAATAATACCTGTGGTAGAGGTTGGAGCTCATGCATTTCCTCCTCCTATTACCTATTCTCCTAATGTTAATGTGATATGGTAATGTATTCGAAGGAGAATTTTTTTAAATAGTAATTATGTTTTCTCAGAGAATACTTACCCAGTCATATTACTGTACACACCTGCCTGCAAATGCAAACATCCTGATTGATGTTTTGCTCAAGCTTAAATCGAATAGCATCTGGTATACATGTGGCCACCTAGTGGTGGCAAAGGGATGTAGTCTGGAAGAGTATCTTCCCTTTGTATGATGTATAGATGTAAAAGACATAATTTTTCTCTTTCTGGGAAGACTGGATTCAAGAGCTAGTGGAGTATATTTTTTTAATGTTAATCTGATCAGGTAAAAACATAATTTACTATAAAATTTCTTTTCTCCAGAGCTTACAAAATCAGATAGACCAATGTATGGGTCCCCTCTAAATCGATATTAAACCTCTCTCATATTCTAAGGGAGTTGCCCATTGAGCTTGTCAAGATAGAGTGTTATTTGCCTGAAAGAAAGCTTGAGCATGCTGACAGAATGCAGCATTTTCATTTTGAAGTTTCTTGAAAACTGGTAAATTATTAATATTCAACCCCCTGCTGATCCTTCCACCTTATGAAGATTGTCTGCCTAATCTGTAAATTGTGTCAAAAGCTATAAACTTTGTGTAGAAAACAAAGCTTATGACTGATGAATGGGAAACAGAACATTTCTGTTCTCTGTATTTTATTGGTTACATATAATTAGTGCCCACTTGTCCTGCATGAATTATAATGAGCTGTCCCTTGCTCATGCTGACTTGGTAATGCATCACTGGTTAAATATATAGAGCAGGACCTATGCGATTGTTTGACAATTAAGCTAAACTCGGGGGTTAGCAACCTATAAAAGCCTCCAATACAATGTTTCTCACCCTAAAGGAACTGAGATAATTGCAATGTAATTTAATCCATGTAGTTCAAAGAGTTGGTAGCTGCTGGTTCTATTGATATACTTAGTGAGTGTCTTCTGTAATTGTGACACATCCACAGTACTATGACATGCTGTTACTGATTGATACTAAAAAAGACCAATGCTTCTCCGACTTCGTTTCTATTCTCAAATTTGATTGAGAAATGCCTTTTTTTTGCAGCATTCAGAAAATGAAACTACTGAGTACTGGTTTTACATCTGGACCTGGAATAAACATTGCTTTTAATAAAATCAATCAAATCAGAATTTTAGTAGACAATGTCACACAATATTTTTTCAGCAGTACGCTATTATGACAGGCAAATACACACAGAAAATTAATCAAGTGAAAGCATTTTTTTATTTAAAGTATAGCGGTTTCAACATTGTGTCAAAATAATAATAAAGTGTAGCCTTGTTGAGCAAGTGAATTTTGAATCAGGGTAAGTGATTTTTTTTTAAGCCACATACCCTGGGCCTGTGTCTCAAAACAGATTCTTTGAGCACTGCTTTCCCCCTTGACTCTTCGATATTATACCTTGCAATAGTCGTTACAACTGTTCCAGTGGGCCCTATTGCCCTAACATCATGTGACATCATGTGGTGTACTCAATCTATAATTGTCTTCTCTCTTGTGAACTGTCCTCCAGCAGTGTTGTCTGGTGGGGATACTATTCCCCACCAAACAACACTGTAGGAGGACAGTTCACAAGGGAGAAGGCAGTTATGTACAATATATGAAATTCAATGAAGTTAATCAGGAACTTGGTCACAACATCATTTCAGGAGAGTACATCATCCAAGGAGACTGACCTGTTGAAGGAGCAGGTGTCAGACCTGCGGGAAAAGATGAAGAACTTACACTTGCAGCTTGATGAAGAGCGTGATCAGCATGCACAGCGAGAGGAAAACCTCCGTAAAACCCTGCTTTCTGTGCAGGACAAACACCGGCAGGAAGTGGTTCAGATTCATGGCGAACATCATACCCAGATTCAGGAACTGGAGGAGGAGCTTAAAAAACAAAGGGATAGAACTATATCCATGTTGGCAGAGAAGGATCGAGAGTTGGAACTTCTCAGGGCTACATCTTCGCACAGGCTGGATACAGACTATGTCTTAAGGTACAGGCATAGTCAAGACTTTGGTGCTGCATCATCAGAGTTACTGAGACAAAATTCGGAGGAAGAGGCATTAGCTAGACTCTTAAACCCACCCACCAGTGGGCAAGGGGAGATTACTCTCTTATATTTTGCTCAAGAACAAGCCAGGAAGGATGTGGAAATTGGTAACTTGAGGAAACAGAAGCGTGAGTTAGAGGGAGCCTTGAGGGAGCTGCAGTTATCATCCAGTACAAAAGAAGAGAACCTCTATGAGGAGATGGAGAGCCTGAAAGAGGAGATTCGGAAGTTGGAGAGGAGCAAGAACAGAGAGGGAGCCAATCTGGAGTACCTTAAAAATGTCATGTACAAATTCCTTATCTGTCATGATGCTGCAGGGAAACAGCAAATGTTGAATGCCATTACTACAATACTCCAGTTCAGCCCCCAGGAGAAAGCCACTGTTCAGACACATGCCAGAGGCTGGTGGATCAAATGATAATTTACAAAGAATCTGTCTACACTGAAATTAGATTCAACCCACATTTACCTCTTTTCAGCAAGGGAAGCTAGATGCTTCATTTGGATCAATGCAAGTTTTCCTTGATCAAGTTGATCAGGACTATAATTGAAGGCCAAAATGTTGATGAAATTTTAAGAGACTCCTAATTTTCACAGACTTGGAGAAGCCATTTCACAATGGAATATCTTCAGATGCTTTTGCATCCCCATGAATGGCAGTATTGAGTCATTTAATGAGTAAACATGGGATTTGTTACTGTTTAGTCCTGCAACCCCATAATAGGCAGTAGTGAGCCATTTAATGAGTAAAATTGGGATTTTGTTACTGGTTTAGTCCTGCAACCCAACAAAAGGTAGTATTGAGTCATTTAATGAGTAAACTTGGAATTTGTTACTGGTTTAGTCAGGCAATCCCATGAAAGGTAGTACTGAGTCATTTAATGAGTAAACTTGGGATTTGTTACTGTTTAGTCCTGCAACCCCATAATAGGCAGTAGTGAGCCATTGAATGAGTAAAATTGGGATTTTGTTACTGGTTTAGTCCTGCAACCCAACAAAAGGTACTATTGAGTCATTTAATGAGTAAACTTGGAATTTGTTACTGGTTTAGTCAGGCAATCCCATGAAAGGTAGTATTGAGTCATTTAATGAGTAAACTTGGGATTTGTTACTGTTTAGTCCTGCAACTCCATAATAGGCAGTAGTGAGCCATTTAATGAGTAAAATTGGGATTTTGTTACTGGTTTAGTCCTGCAACCAAACAAAAGGTAGGATTGAGTCATTTAATGAGTAAACTTGGAATTTGTTATTGGTTTAGTCTGGCAATCCCATGAAAGGTAGTATTGAGTCATTTAATGAGTAAACTTGGGATTTATTACTGTTTAGTCCTGCAACCCCATAATAGGCAGTATTGAGCCATTTAATGAGTAAAATTGGGATTTTGTTACTGGTTTAGTCCTGCAACCAAACAAAAGGTAGGATTGAGTCATTTAATGAGTAAACTTGGAATTTGTTATTGGTTTAGTCTGGCAATCCCATGAAAGGTAGTATTGAGTCATTTAATGAGTAAACTTGGGATTTATTACTGTTTAGTCCTGCAACCCCATAATAGGCAGTATTGAGCCATTTAATGAGTAAAATTGGGATTTTGTTACTGGTTTAGTCCTGCAACCAAACAAAAGGTAGGATTGAGTCATTTAATGAGTAAACTTGGAATTTGTTATTGGTTTAGTCTGGCAATCCCATGAAAGGTAGTATTGAGTCATTTAATGAGTAAACTTGGGATTTATTACTGTTTAGTCCTGCAACCCCATAATAGGCAGTATTGAGCCATTTAATGAGTTAAATTGGGATTTTGTTACTGGTTTAGTCCTGCAACCCAACAAAAGGTAGTATTGAGTCATTTAATGAGTAAACTTGGAATTTGTTACTGGTTTAGTCCCTGTGTATAGATGACTTTATTTCACCTTTCCATGACATCTCTCCAAAATATACTGTATATTTATCACTAGATACTGCCAATTTACAGCGTTAGTGTGCTAGTTTTTCAAAAACATTCCTGTTATAGAACTTTTCCAGACTTAATGTAACTAATTATGTAGACATTTTAAACTGTGTCATTTGAGTAGTAATCTCACTTTATCTTGTTGCTTTGAAATCAGCAATCAGAGTGTCAGACATGTTATAAATGTATGCATAAACTTAAAAAACAAAAGTTGTTTAATTGTACATATAAATTGACAGCATGATTGCCATGTTTAAAAAAATTTGGACCTGTAAAAATCTATATTGCACATGTCTATGTGTACAAAATTACAAGATAGTTTGATTAATTTGTTTCTGTTGGCATGATCACACTCTCATTTGTTTTAATAGGTTTCACTTTGTATGGAATATTGTCATTTCTGAAATAGGCTCCAGGCTCATTAAACATCTGATTGACCCTAGAAATCTAATGGAATGGAACATTACTGTTAGCCAATAAAATCATTAGATCTTTGCCCCGAATTTGAGGACAAGTCTTAGATATTTTTGGTGAAACTGGATTTTTTATTTTCTTAATATTCCTTGCTGCCTAACCCACATATTTATGGTCATTCTTCAGTGATATTGTATCATCGATTTTAAAACAAACAATGAAAATTTAAATGGATGTCATGGAAGTAATGACCCACATATTTATGGTCATTCTTCAGTGACATTTTATCATCCATTTTAAAACAAACAAGGAAAATGTAAACGGATGTCATGGAAATTATAGAATATATGAGAGATTTGTACAAACAAAGGTCTGTGACAAAAATGGAAATCAAGTTAGGAGAAATAGAACAATCGATTGCTGTTCACTAATGTAGTTGATGGAGTTTTTTGTAATAGATACAAGTATTTACCATATGTATGGAAGATGGTAGGAAAATTAAAAGACAGAATCGAAATTTATCTGTTATCTGTACGATCCTTGATAAAATTGAACTGTATCTCTACATTTTAATTTTTAAAAGAAACTATTCTATTGAAGATTTTAAAATATTTGGCATTGAAAGAGTAAAGCAAGATAATGTATTCTATAGACATGAAAGAGAGTCAGTATATATTTCCAGATATGGAACCTGACAGGGAAGGTGCACTTGAAAAAAGATATTAGGATTGCTCAAAGAAAAAACAATTTAATGTTTTCATGGTATTGTTTTTAAACAACTTTGTAATTTACATAATATTGCAAAGAGATTTTGTGTAAGCATCAGCTACAGCAGCCTTGAACATGCACTTAGAAAAGGCAGCTGTGATGCCAATCTAGCAATGTAGTGTCATATTAAATATATATATATATATATATATATATATATATATATATATATATATATATACACATACACATACACACATGTATAAATATATATCATGTCATTGGTCCTACAGTTCTCAAATTGTGCTCATTTAAGAATCTTGAGCTGCAGTGTTTTCTAACATCTGTTAAGTCAGTGTCACCTATTTATTACACAAACATAAAAGTCATTGGAAATGCTGTTTGTTTGAATTTATTAGCAAGTATTGACTCTACAGTAATCAAAACTTGAATGTATAAGAACCTTGAGAAATATTAAACTACCATACATTGAACAAGTCAACATGACCTAATTTTTCCTAAATTATTTAAAGAAGGGAGAGACTTTATTCCGCTGTGGCATGTTTGTTTTATTTGTGTCTTCATAAAAGCAACAAAGAAATCATTCAAGTATAGTCTGGAGTAACATGTTCAGATTGTATATTGTGCATGCATCCATCAGAGGGTTAATTTTGTGTAAGCATCCATCAGAGGGTTGCTTTTATGCATGCAGCCATGAGAGATTGCTTTTGTGCATGCAGCCATCGAAGGGTTGCTTTTGTGCATGCAGCCATCAGATGGTTTGATTTGTGTGTGCAGCCATCAGAGGGTTGGATTTGTGTATGCAGTCATCCAAGGGTTGGATTTGTGCATGCAGTCATCAGGATTGCTTTTGTGCATGCAGCCATCAGAGGGTTGCTTTTGTGCAGGCATCCATCAAAGGGTTTCTTTTGTGCATGCAGCCATCAGAGGGTTGCTTTTGTGCATGTAGCCATCAGAGGGTTGCTTTTGTGCATGCAGCCATCAAAGGTTGGATTTGTGTATGCAGCCATCAGAGGGTTGGATTTGTGTATGCAGCCATCCAAGGGTTGGATTTGTGCATCAGTCATCAGGATTGCTTTTGTGCATGCAGCCATCAAAGGGTTGCTTTTGTGCATGCAGCCATCAAAGGGTTGCTTTTGTGCATGCAGCCATCAGAGGGTGGCTTCTGTGCATGCAGCCATCAAAGGGTTGGATTTGTGTCTGCAGCCATCAGAGGGTTGGATTTGTGTATGCAGTCATCCAAGGGTTGGATTTGTGCATGCAGTCATCAGGATTGCTTTTGTGCATGCAGCCATCAGAGGGTTGCTTTTGTGCATGCAGTTATCAGAGGGTTGCTTTTGTGCATGCAGCCATCAAAGGGTTGGATTTGTGTATGCAGCCATCAGAGGGTTGGATTTGTGTATGCAGCCATCCAAGGGTTGGATTTGTGCATCAGTCATCAGGATTGCTTTTGTGCATGCAGCCATCAAAGGGTTGCTTTTGTGCATGCAGCCATCAAAGGGTTGCTTTTGTGCATGCAGCCATCAGAGGGTGGCTTCTGTGCATGCAGCCATCAAAGGGTTGGATTTGTGTCTGCAGCCATCAGAGGGTTGGATTTGTGCATGCAGTCATCAGGATTGCTTTTGTGCATGCAGCCATCAGAGGGTTGCTTTTGTGCATGCAGCCATCAAAGGGTTGCTTTTGTGCATGCAGCCATCAAAGGGTTGTTTTTGTGCATGCAGCCATCAGAGGGTTGCCTTTGTGCATGCAGCCATCAAAGGGTTTCTTTTGTGCATGCAGCCATCAGAGGGTTGAATTTGTGTATGCAGTCATCAAAGGTTGCTTTTGTGCAGGCATCCATCAGAGGATTTCTTTTGTGCATGCAGCCATCAGAGGGTTGGATTTGTGTATGCAGTCATCAAAGGTTGCTTTTGTGCAGGCATCCATCGGAGGGTTGCTTTTGTGCATGCAGCCATCTGAGGGTTGTGTCCTTATTATACTTGTCCATATTAAGCAGAATAGGTGGGTCATATATGGCAGATCTCTTGTTTCATTTAACATTTGTTCAGTATGTAAAGATTAAAAGAATTATCTAAATAAGCAGTTGAAAACAGATATATGATAAAAATAGTTTAGGAATATATTTAAGGTACATGTAACCATATAGTATCCACTATAGTGAGTGTTATGATTTCTTCTGCAAACAGTTCATAGTCTTGATAATTGGATTGGACCAAATGCACACATTAAGTGTCTCAGAGCCTAATCTGTCATCAATGTAATATACTGGTAAAAGCTAGGTAATATGCTATGTGATTTTCATCACACTTTTTACACACTGGCCTTTCGGTGGAGTGTAATATGCTATGACCTTATCCATCTATACATTAACTTTTCCTTTTCTGCACCATAAATTCAGTTCTACAGCACCTACCTTTGCCAGATTGTAATTTTTACTTGTTGAAAGAAAGAATTCTATCAATTTTGGGATCCAAAGGTTAGAGTCACTGTGACTGAAAATAGAAAAATGATTTCTACACAATAACATTGGTACTAAATCACAGACCTGGACCAAACTTTGTGGATGGCTTGCACATGTGGTAGGGAAGAAGTCTATTGATTATTGGGTCAAAGGTCAAGGTCACTGAATGAAGAAGAAAATGGATACTGTACAAAAATTAAAGTTCTTGACCTTGTACTTTCACCAATGTTTGTGGATGACTTACATTTTGGATAAGAAAGAAACCTATTGATTTTTAGGTCAAAGGTCAAGGTCACTGTGACTGAAGAGAAGAAAAAATGATTTCTTCTTCAAATATGCTACCCAATTGTAATACCTCAGGAGAACTACTACTACCTCGCAAATCCAGCCCTCCAAGGCTACAACTTTTTAGCTAAGAAGCTAAAAGTTGTCTGCCCACATAGGTGGCAGTTAGATAGAGTGATGACCCCTTGATACACTGATTGGCACCAAATCCTGTGAATACTTCAGTTACTACTTCTGCTTGTGCTGAGTAGCATGCTCTCTACAGACAGAGAGGCATTGCAATCCACATAAGTATTCTGGAAGTTTTTCTCCCTTAAAGCAAGCTGGAGGAGTTTTCTCTTCAAAGGGAAGTATACTCCATCTATAATTTTCCATCTTTTCTTGCTCCTTTCTTTCAACAACATAGTTTTTTATCTTTTTAGAGTTAATAACTTTGCTGTCCTCACACACTATGTACCTGCCTGGGTTGCTTGTGCATTCCCTCACATTGTTTTAGCTGTATTTTATTTGCAGGTATTGTGTGTTCTATACAAAACTCAAATAAAATTGCTGTATAATTTACGGTGTGGTTGGATACATACAGGTAAGTTTTGTATTCATAATCTACCCACAGCGTCCACTTCATAGTTATTATAAGTGATGCTTCGGTGATTTTACCTGTATAGGCAGTTGGCCTTTCCTACAGGTAACTTTTTATTAGAATTGATACTATAGTGTCCACTTCGAAATGTATTAGTAGCAACGCTTCAATACGTTACCTGTATCAGCTGCCACATGCACCCTTCTCACAGGTAAATTGTCACATAGCGTGTAGCTCTGTATGTTCAGTCCCTGATTTCATAAAGCAGGACACATGCTGGGCTACACCCGTATATATTGTCTGCTCTATGTTTATCTTACAGATTTAGACCATGGACAAGACCAAATGTAAGCTATGTAAACATTGGAAACATGGGAAAGACAGCCATCTAACATGTGCAGTTTGCTCCGGTTGCCAGTCTACGAATACATATCAGATATGTACCTTGTGGACAGAAAGTCAATGGCTGCAGTATTAGGGGCACAAAAAGGGAAGGCACAGAACCAACCTTTGAGAGACAAAGACACAATCAGTATACATGCTGATGTCAATTTGGTGAATAATTTACTTTTCAATGGGTATCACAGTCCTCAAGGTTCATCAATAACAAAGCGATCCAAGTTATCACAGTCAGTGATAGCTACAGCTCCTCTTCACCGCCTCATCATGATAAATCTTATCAGAACCAGTTGTCTGATTACCACAATGGTTCGCTGACCAATTGCCTTTATCACCTGCAATCTAGCAAGATCATGAAAAAAGCAAACCACATCAGTTACCATCACATACTTCATAATTATGGACGGGTTACATGGATCAATAACCCATACCCCTATGATTGCCTTGTTCATTCACAACCAGACTACCATATGGCTCTGATCACAACGAGTCACCACCACAGCCGATCGACATTGTAAATCAAAAGATACAAGGTCTTTGTCCAGTATGACGAACCCATGTCATACAGGCACTCGCCAGATCAGCATAACCTGCATAGTGCCAAAAGTCACTCAATGCACCCAATACCCAGCTTAGTGCCTTAGTTCACATGGGATGTCAATTCACATTGTTCTCAAGCCTTTCACACTTAAAAGGAGCATTTACTTAGTGATCATTTGGAAGTAACCATATCCCATTCAGGACATTCTGCGAACATGGTTAGCTGCCACCTTCAACATTCTTCTCATGCTACATCTCAGATAGCACAGGAGACTCCAGTGCTGCCACATTTGTACAGAGATGATGAAATCTGCTCTAAAACTCCCTCATCTTTGCTAGATCTCATTATATTGAGAGAAGACTCTGCCTTCCTGGCTTCAGTCGAGGAAGTCTTCCACTTGTTGCCATGGGGGTTTTGCCCTCCTCCTCCTTCTTCATCAATAACCTGCGATAAAGTTCCGGTATCTGTTGACTTATTGATTAGAAAGGACGAACCAGCGTTTAAATTGCTTCCACAATCTGGCAGAGTCACTGACCTTTTGGACTGTATACATCGACAATTACAGGACATGAGTGTCAACTGACTCTTTTTCTCATAGCGACACCTTCCCTCAAACTTTAGTAGGAGGATCTATAAGACCCACACTCCAGTTTTTCATATAGACACCCCACCAGTCAACCAATATATTGCAGCATTGGGGATGACAAAATCATACTCAGTAAACATGGACTAGAAGTCTTTCAACGACACAGCAGTTGGTGCAGAATGTCATGACAGTGGGTTCTGTGTTGGATTTTGTATCAATGGCTGTTTTCCAACAAGCTAAACACAGCTTATCATCTCCCACCCTGAATCCCAGAGGACATGCATGCGAGTCTGTTTATAGATTGGATGCATTTTAAACAGAGAAACCCAGCACACCCTGGCCAATGCCATAACAGCAGCTACTAACTGCACTGCTCTCCACCTTTCCTAACAATCACCATAAAGCCAAGTTATGATCACAGCCATTGTCGTCTAATCTCCTTCTCAATGGCCAGATAAAGGAAATCCAAAAACAAGCCACAAAAAGAGACCATTTCCCCTCAAACTCAGCCTCATTCACAGAGAAGGGACTTTCAGGGACATCAACAAACGGATAGAAAGGACTCTCCTACGACACAGCACACGGGGAAGCAGTCCTACTGACCCTACAACCGGAGAAGACCACTGTTCTCAAGAACGAAAGTTGACAAGAGGCAGAGAGAAGGCAATCGTTTTCGCCCACATTTCCCTCCAAGCCAACCTCCCTATAACGAAAAATGACATCGTCTTCACACCACCCATGTCAGCTATCCCAGTGGAGAGAAGGCCCTATTCTTCAAAGCAACCGCTCTGCAGCAAGAAATCAATGTTCCTTCTCCAGACAAGGGTGGTACAAATTGCTCACAACGTAAATTCACCAGGTTTTTATTCAAGAAAGATGGGAACACCAAGAAGGGTTTTGAATGCTGATCAGGAGGGAGACTGCTCAATCATTGTGGACTTACAAGATATGTCTAAACGTCCCCATTCACATAGCTTCCAGGAAGGTCCAGCAGTTTGCTTACAAAGAAATCAATAACCAGTTCAGGTCACTCCCATTCAGTTGGTGGCAGAATGAGCTTAACAAATCCACTGTGGCAAATTATCTCAAAAGCCAAGGGGGAACCAAGTCCCCAGATCTTTGCACTCTTAATTGGGATTTTCTAAGGTGGTGTCTTCAATGACACATCCAAGTACAAGTTCGTCATATTCCAGGCTGACTAAATGTATTAGCGGACTCACTGTCCCGGAAGAATCAACTAATACAAACGTAATGGTCTCTTCATCCCTCGGTTTTCACTCGCATATGTGCCCGCCGGGATCGACCAATGGTGGATCTATTTGCGACAAGGTGGAATGCAAAACTTCCAACCTTTGTCTCACTAGTCCCGGATCCGAAGGTCTGGGCAGTTGATGCTCGTTCCATAGATTAGAATGGTTTGGATGCATACGCTAACCTTCCAACACCTCTGATTCCCAAAGTGATACAGAAAGCAAGAGAACTGGAGTTTCACCTCATCCTAATTGATCCACTTAAGTGGGAAAATCGTCGGTCAGTTACCTATTTCTCTCTCTCTAAAATACTTGAAAGCCTATGTATTCCAGTTCATAAACAAACCATACCAGTTCCATTTCGATGTTTAAAGTGCCCTTTTACAGAAATATGAACCATACTGGATAGTATCGATTGGTGGTAGTTTGGAACTACATAGGCGTCAGCTAACATCACAATGTACCATTTGATTACAGAGGAAATGTAGTTTTAATCATTTTATTCACTTTATTACCACCACTCATCCCATCTACAAACCTTTTTAACATTCACAGAATAAACGTCCTTAGGTTATGACTGAGACAACTGTAAGCAATAACCGATGGATTTGTATAAATGTCATATAGAACTTATTTTTAATAAAGTATATTTTACTCAATTAGTGCTTTTTTTTCTTTTTCTTTTACCTTGAGTGGATGCAAATAATTTGCAAAATTGCAATTTTTGTCATAAATTCCCCTCCCAATAATACAGTTTGCCCCCACTCCTACCCCCAGCTATGCCGAAGAGGGCATGTTGTTTTGATACCGTCCATGCGCCCTTTCGTTTGTATGTATGTTCAGAATCCATTTTTGTACCTTAGCACAAAATTATCTAACCTACAGTCATGACATATACACACTGTATAATGGTCATAAGCGGATAAGATGATTTGATATTCAGTTTATTAAAAAATGTTAACTTTTTTGACATATATTTGCTTTATGGTCTTGTTAGCACGATTTAGCAAAAACCACTTGAAGTTGACAAATGGAATTTGATGTGCATACTTGTATGATTTTTTTTTGTTGGTCTGCAGTGGGGACATATGTGTTTTCTAAAACAAAAATCTAGTTTAATGGATGTAGTTATTTCTGTTGAGGGTGTACTGGTAAGACATACACTATTCTGTAATGGACCTCTACAGCACAGGAAATTATTTTATAATTATTTTTCAAGTTGCCTGGTATAGAAGCTGGTGAATTATTGTCTAGGGTTGGTCTGTCATGAAGGTCTAGTTCTTTGGGGGTATGTGTGCTTTTTTTAAGGCAAAAATTAAGCATTTACAAAATGACTATAGTAGTATGATAATGGCAGATTTGGATTTCGGTTACTGATCTAGTTCAAAGCCTTCTACGCCCATGACTTTTCCTCAGAAAACACACGCGAGCCCGCCAAGCAAAGTTACCACGAGGCGCCCCTGCGAGAGGAAAGTCATGTTGGGTAGCAGACTTTGACCTTGATCAGTAACCAACAGACTGCTATTATCATACTACTAACATGAACTTTGTTGTGGCGATAGTCGCGACTACACATACACGATTTTTTTTATCATGATTGCTTATCGCGATTACTTATCATGATAATTTATCGTGATTACTTATCATGATTCTTTATCACAATTATGATTTGCATCAATGCTCGCGTGGTAAACAAACCGACCACTATTATTGGAATTGTATTACACACACACACACAACCTATGCACACAAGTGAAGTTCTTATGAGCCACCTTAGTCAGGCCAATATTTTTTATTGTAACTATACTGCAGTGGAGATTCCTCTTGTGTGAGACCAAAAATACTACTACAGGAATAGGATTATTGATCATGACTATACTGTATATAAAATATTCTGCTGATATTGTTTTCTTTGTGTGAGAATATTTTATATTGATTGTGGCTATATATTTTGCAGAGACTGTGTCAAAATATTATATTAAAAAATGACAGCAGAATATATAATAATGGCAAAAGCTTCACCGATTGATATGTATAGTGTTTTGAGAGAATTTATGAGCATATCTAATGCGGGAATCACATTGCCCGAACAAGGTCGTGTTTCTAACGTCACAGAAAAGATTAAATCATTATTTCGCCTCAATGCGTCATACCAATTTGAAAAAGAGGCTCAAAATATGTTATGTGATTTTTCAAATACGTATCCGGAGCATCTTGATAAACTAATCGACTTAAGATCGTCTTGGAAAAAGAACAGCGGAAACTCGGTCAAGCATACAACAAAAAGCGTGAAAAGTCATTGTATGATATTACGCAAGAAAAGTTTAAGTCGCTGACGTTAACCGAAGACATCGAAACGTCCAGCATATACAGCGAAAACATCAAAGATATTGACAGTGACAATGACAGTGAATGTTGTAATGAGCAAATCAATCAGAAAGATACTTTTGACAATAATATAGCAGTGGCATATACACTCGACTTCGATGAGACATATCATGAACCAATCTACAACGCCGCAGAAGTGGAGCAGCGTAAACAATGACTCACTATTTGACACAACTTTAAAGTAGAGTCATAGGCCAAAAGTTTAAGCACACAATAGATTCCATATACATAATTCCGTAACATCAGTGATGGGTCATTTGAGCTTATTTGGGCTGAAACCGACTTTATGGAAATGTTATCCAGGTTTACAATGGAATTTTAGGATGTTTCCAAAAAGAGCAAGCCTGTTTATTTGCAACAGCCTGATTTATGATTTCAAATTACTTTAACACCATCGCTTGATGGACTCCGTAAAATTCCAATCTATGCAGAAGGAGATAAAATGGCGGCGACTGGGAAAATCAACCAATTAAATAAAGTTTTCACACACACAGATATATATATAACAAGTTCAGTGGCATTGGCTTGGAAAACGTGAACGATGCGGCAGAACATGTCATCACGAATATTGCAAATCACATTTGCTCCCGTTACATGTTAGCCTCGGTGCTCGACCATGTCTTAAATGTAGTATCAGAGTAAAGGCACGTAATCAGCTTTGTTGACCATGCGGATCTGTTTGCAAGTATTATCGCGCGCGCCGGCAAAGACTCCCCGAACCTATAGTTATTGAAAAACCCGATGTCGTCAACGATACAGAAGTCAATGAAATAATAGCCAGGATTGAAGCGATTGCATTTTCTCATTCTGGTAAAGTGAAAATATTACAAAACATTATTGACGGAATAAGCAATTAGACAATGATAAGGGAACAAACTTTCTTATCAGCTCACATTATTTTCCATTCGAAAATAGCTGCTTGGAAGCACCATAGCTACAACGGTATCCCGGGTAACTGGATGCGACTTGGTCATCCTACACAATGTTTTGTAAACAAAATCGAGTGAGGAAAGATATAATGACATTACACAGTCACACCGATCATGATATCGATGTTACTCAAACTCTTACACAAGAAATTGTGCTTGGTCTAATTTAATGTGACGGGGGCAGTTTGTCATCTACTAATACTACCAGCTTAAATTAACGCACAGGCGGCGAAAATTAAATGGCAGAAACGGAAACCACAGAATGGGTATGTAATCGATTTCCCTGATATATCAGTACAATGTCATACGGAATATATAAAAGAGTAATTTTTTAACTTTTAATTTCGGTAATAATACATAATTTAGGGTTTTGTTGCAAAACCGATCATAATTTGACATTCATGTCGTTAAATTGGCGGAAAAAAGAAGATTTTAATTTTTCGAGAACAATTTCGAAACGTAGGTCGCGTTTCCATTTTCACCAAGACACAGCACATAATTCTACATTATCCTAGCAGTTTTCAGATATCGAAGACTTGCATTTATTACGACTTTCTTTGGGCTGGTGAAATACAAAAAGCATCTATGTCAAATATCCCTTGATTGTTATGATTTGAAACTGTTAGATGGTTTCAGTATTTTACAACCCAGGAAATGTGGTACAGGGAGGCCGCAAAAAAATTCTGGAGAGCAGGTTGCCGTATTTTCAGTGGTAAATTTCTTTCGATTTTGTTTGGACCGCAAAGTATTGAAATGTTTATTTCTAGAGAATCCACAATAAGATAATAAGTCATGAATGTTCTGAAGTTATTTTTGTTGGCCCATCCAGGACATCAATTTTATGCCAAAATTCCTTCTGTTCTAAAGCCAACAAACGTTAAGTGGCTAAATGGTATGCTGAATCACAGGGTTGTCGGTTCGAATCCTGCTCAGACCGGCCAAAGTTGGTTGCCCAGGTGTGTCTTGGCAAAGTAATTTACTCCAATTGGCCCACCACTAAACAGTCTTCCATGTGCTAATGTGTACAAATGCACCAATCAACCAAACAATCAATCGATAAATCAGTGAGTTCTTTTATATAGTGATGTACGAAATATCGATTTAATCGAATAAAATAAAATTCCTAAAGACACTACCGATTGTCGATTACTAATTCATGCCATCATGTTACAGCTGGAGTTAAGCAGGTCGATATCACACATAAATGAAGTAAAGTCATTATAAGTGGTCATGGTATCGCATCTTTGCTTGAGATCGAACACAAGTTATGTCAATGAAATTATTCAAACTTACGTGAATAACTGAAATAATACAGCAACACATACTTTGAAGAACGTAAAATTGGTTACTTGGACACAGGTTAGACATACATTCCAATAATAAAATGAGACATTGGCATAACTTCTCTTCATGAATGAAAGCAACACAGATTTTAACAAAACCATGTAATTTTCTGAGTAACTGCACTTCTTAATGCATTTAGCAATACTAACATTTGTTTTACTTTTGATTTCAGTTGATACAAAATCATTATTAGAATAGCACGTTGATCAAGAGAGCTATATTATCTCGAGCGTGTATGTGATATTTAGCAAATCTCAAGAGTGTGATCCACTGATGTCACATTCTCACGAGAGATCTCCCAATGAAAGTACTTTACTGATTATGCATTTATTATATACAAATTTAAAAGTTGATATTTATTGAAAGTAATTGTTGCAACTACTTTTTATAGCGTAAGAAGGTTAATAATAGGTGATGAGGCGCTGCATAACTAATGCAGATATACTATCCTATTTCTGAATACATAACATGTGTATTCTCATGATGTGTTTCTTGGATTTACCCTTTGTCGGTGTCGTTGATTTGAATTTGCGTTCGTTGTGAAGAATTTTGTTGATACACGTGGTTGACGAAGATGTCGCGATTCACGAGTTTGGCGCACCTTGGCATTTCAACTGATTTCACTATTCTAATTGGATGCAGACCTTGTGAAACTCAAAGATGGTTTTGGTGTATTACGACACTGCAACACAAGTAGGTTATTTAGTGCCGAAGCAATTGGAGTACACTGAAAAAAAAAAATCCTGGTTCGAAAGAAAATTCTAGGTCTCCACATACATTCCCACTCCCCAAAATTGAAATGGTCAGTCGGAGTCCCTTAGTAACCTCTTACGACATCAAGAGTGCATTGGGTGTATTCTACATCTCTAAGACCACAGCGGTCTTAAATATGGAACTTGATCTCCAAGAGACAACTGGTGGGTACTTCAGTGTGCCTTTAAAAAAGACTATTTTACTTTTTGTTACTTTATGAATTTCGAAACTTTACATAATTATTTGAATTATGCACTTATTTCGATTATATAACAAATGTTAACTTCTCGTAAATTGGGGGTTAGGAGGGAGGGGGGTCATTTCATGAGACGTTATACAGTACTTCCACTAAACGAACTGAGATATTTGAAGCTATGTATCATTTATATGTATATAATAAAGGGATTTTTCAACCGCAGAAAAATGGTATTCACCTTTGTGTTGATAAATTCCTTGATTAAACCAAAATTGAAAGTCAGTAATTATGTTATTATTTTACTTTTTATTTCATGTTGTTTTTGTTTGTTTTTTAAACTGAATAGTAATTAGAAAATGCTGGATAAAGTTTGGACTGTATAAGAAATGCGCAGCGAAAGTTTAATAAAACATAGGCTCATTCATTTATTAGGTGAAATATTTATAGGAATTTAACTAATCCAAATTATAAAAACGAGAAAATAAATCTCAAATTTTCCGAATCATTTTAATTTTCTCGATAATCTGTAGTCCATAAGGTGGCACTCTCCAGTTTCGTACTTTGCATAGGGTTAGATTTTTAAAGAAAAAGAATTACCAGGTTTTCCTCACTGATTGTCCTGGCTATTTAAAAAAGATCTTGTATATCTTAGGTATTGTTAAAAGAACTTTGAATTCCCTTTATTTTGGTGTATGATTGATGGGTGAAATTTGGGTTATAGAGTATACAGCTTGGTCTTACTTAAGATGTGCACCTCTCAAAAAACTGCTAGCTCCGCTTGGTCATTTTTACTTCCTGGACTTCAAAGGTAAATATAAAAAAAAAGAGCCGATAACTTTTTTTACTTTTTAGATATTTTGCAATTCATTCATAGTACTTTCAGAGGCTGGTATTGTCTGCTCTGACAAAATTCGTTTCCCTGTTTTAATAACTGATGAAAATAGTGCACTTTTGACTAATTCAGTCTGATTATTCCGGTACTTTGGATCGGCCATTTTGTCTGCTTTGTGCTTAGATCATGTCCAGTTTCCACAAGTACAATATGTAAAGAAATTTCAGCAACAGTACATGAAAGTAACATAGAGGTATGCCAACATTCTCTCCATTGTGCATGTTGCAAATGCAAAATACTTCATCTTACACCTGTCACTCTCTCAGAAGCATTTATTATCTGTAGAGCGCCCCCTAATCTCTTTCATTTAAATAAAATTACGCACAGACGAAATGAAAAAAAAGACGGACACATACTGACGAACAGGAAGTCATGGGTGATGTTATGGCCATTTTTGTTTCTTATGAAGTAAATAGTCAATGACAGGGGCATCATGGTGGCCGCCATTTTTCTCGTCGGCATACCAATCTAAGATATTTTATCGTGTGCTTTCTCAAATCGCATTAGATTAACAAAATGTGATATATTCCAGTAGATTAGACGCTGCTATTCCTAACTTTTCTTCCTGTCAGCCACTTTTTGCAACATTTTCCAGATGCTTCCCGATGCTTCCAGTCTTGACTAGGAGCATGATAGAGCTAAGTTCAGAGCTAGAAATATTTTGAAAATCTATGTGATTGACCCTGGGCAACTGGCTTTGAAAACCTAGTTGTTCAGCAGAATTTTCTGGTTGTACAGTAAATAACTGCGGTTTTCCCCAAGATTGCTGTAATCTTCCCCAAGATTGCTGTAATAGAAATAATCGACTAGTCAAAATAAATATTTCGTATAAAATCCAACCATCGTTGGACCTACGTTAATAAAATATAACGTTATACATTGCGTTGCAATGAAATCACAGTCATACAATAATAAATAGAAGTCCTCTGTACTCAAAAACTGCTTGGCTTGTGTAGATTTTTGTCATAGTGTACATGGAAATGCGCCACAGGTTTCGAAATACCGCCCCCACCCCCACCCCCACCCATGAATTCGTTGTGAATCCGGCTAATATAACAGCACAAATGTCGAATTGTGATCAGTTTTACATCAAACCTCTGATGTACACATTTTTACAGATATTACAAGTAAAAAGATGAAACTTTTAGACATTCCGTGTGACTATTATCAGTAACAGGACTGTTATCTTTATGTGGATAAAGTAGAGAAATCGATCACATACCCATTCCATAGCTTCCATTTCCGAGATTTTGTTCGTCGCCGGAGCGTTGTAAAATCGTTTCCTTTGCTTCCGCATCGTTGCCAGTACGTTATGATTGATCAGTGTGCAGTTTTGCTTGGGAGTGGTAACTACGTGCTAATCGGGTCAACGTTTGCAAGACAATTTAACTAAAAGGGGAAATTAGGATTTTAGTGTCAGATGTCATAATAATTTAACATTAGTTGCAGGCTACCAAATACAACAAGCAACCCTCGCGCCGCCACTGCCCTGATCTGCAAGTGATTGATCGGTAGCTTCATATCCAGTGGTGGCGCTAGGGTTCGAGGTGCCCAGGGCATCGTACTTTAATGGCGCCCCTATCTTGCCACAGAGAACAGTTTTTATGTCACTTGCCAACCTCCATCCTCCTCCCCTCCCCCTTCTAAGCCCCAGTTACCACTAAGGTGAGGTGAAAATACTATGAAAATTTTAGCTGTAAAAAAAAAATCCTGACTGCACCCCTCTTCACCTGGCGTCCGAGGGCAATTGACCCCCGACCCCCCTCGCGCCGCCATTGCTCATATCGGCAAAGTTAATCATGGCAAAAAGTACTTAGATTCCGTACTAAGTAGATAAAAGATAGAAATATTGGAGAAAAGAACAATATTTGATAGAACAAGGCAGTTAAATGTTAACATATGGTTTTTCCAGAGAAAACAGCGTTTATGATTTAAATTTTGTGAGTGTTTAGTTTTCAAAACCTCTTGCTTGGAAAAATTTAGGTCAGGAATTGTAAGTATTACTAAGGAGAGCATTGGCGCCCGCGGAGGTGGGCAGTTTGATTTTGGCTTACCCCCCCCCCCCCCCCCCCCCGCAGAAAAATGGCTTTGCCCCCACCCCCACCCCGGGAAAAATTCCTGCGGACGCCCATGATAGAGAGCCTGTTCCATTGCAAGATGGTCCTAAGAGAGAAAGTATATTCACAAGGATAATAGCTAGTAGCTTGCAACTACATGTATTTGGCGAAAAGAAAGAGGGTGCATGTATTGGGTTTGTCTCGTTGACTGCTGAGCTGCTGGAGATAAGAATGAAGGACTTTTGCAACTAAATACTGGAAAATACTGTAAAACATAATGGGTCTTGCGTCAATGCACATGTTTTCCAAAGTCATTCAACCTACATCTGCTATCATTTGTTTGACACTGTCAGTGGTAAGTACAGCAATTGTTCTTAACCCATCTGGTAACCCTGCGTTGTACTATTTCAATTTGTGTGTATGTGTGTGTGTGCGTGTGTGCGCGCGCGCGCGCGCGTAAGAGGTCCAAAAGGGTAAAGTGTACAGAGCCAGGGGCCTTACCATTGTCTTATGTGCATTTCTGTTAACCCTTCATGATTTGTTGTGATGTTTCCCCTGAGGAAGCCAAGTGTATTATTAAGAAAATAAATAGTTTATGTATAATTTACACTTGTGTAGACTTTCAATATTGTTATCCAAGTTAGGTCTTTATTGAAATCTACACTGATGTATTTGTCGCTGTCAACGACTTCCAGGACCTATAGCATGGAATGTATAGTTTCTGTGATTTTTCCCGTTATGGTTGGACAAAAAGATTTTTATGAGAGAGAGAGAGGAATCGTAGAGTTATGAAATCAAAGTTTTACTCGGCAGAGACCTTTACTTACATCAAGACTATGTGTCTGTATCTTTTATACAGAGACAATCTAGAGATAAAAACGAGAGGATCGTTATTTTCTTTCTTTTTCTTTTTTTAATTAAAAGAGAACATTTTGTGGATAAAATGGATGCTGTACCATCTTTAAAGTCACCTGAAAAGTCATCCCAGTTAATGTGTTTTTTTCTTCTATTATTCAGCTATATAACTTCATGTACATATGTATTTTCAGTGGTTCAGTACACTAATATATTTTCATCTCCCTACTTAATTCATCGAGTTATAATGCACATTAGATTCTTTGTTGACTGCAGCTTCCACCAAATTGCCCTAAAAATAATGGCTTTGAAAACCTCCAAATGCAATCTGCTTAATACAATTTTCTTTACAGATATCTTAGATAATTGAACGTTTTCCACCACCAACTTGTGTAAATTACTGATTCTTGTACGAATTTGTCATCCCCGGGTAAAAGAGAGAGAGAGAGAGAGAATACACTGAGAATATACTTATGAACAAGCATGTGGTGATTCATGTCTCCATATTTAAAAAGATAATTATATAATTTAGTTACGTGATTTTAAGAGATTATGTTGCTATTGTTATTTTTACATGCATCACCACATTGAGTAAATTCATTTGATGTAAAATAATTACACCGAGAAAGCAGTTAAGAGGATTACTCTCATTCATTTTCTTTGGAGTTTCAATGAACTTTTAGGATGATGGATATCTTTTTTTTTTCTTTTAGAGTGGATTGGGTAATAGATTATTGTTTGAAGTTTGAAGTAAATTAACTTTCAGGATGATGGATAATAAAATTCTTCTCTAAATTAGATTGGGAAATAGATTATTTCCTTCGTCAGATAGAAACGTGATTAAAAGCATCAATCAGCCAGCGAATTTGGGTTAATTAGAAGCTAATCCTGAAATTCAGTTTCAGTCTTAGATTTCAGTTATTAGAAATCATGGCTTCATGCAAGTTCGATCCTGGAAAACTGAACAGTTTATGTTTAATGATAAAACAAGAGATAGTGCTGAAGATTTCATGCTGTTGACTTAATTATATCTTATGAGATATTTTGGTCAAATGTTTTAGCTGAAAAGTTTCCGACTTTGAAAATTGACTCTTTTTTCTCAAAGCTCCTTGAGATAGATAATATAAATTTTTTATTTCAAGTCGGTTTTTCATCTTACAGCAACAAAAAACATTAGCTTGTCGGAGCTGTTCACCGACAACAACCATAAAATAACAATTAGCTTTAACATTAATTTATCATCAAATTTGGATTTTAATTCCTAAGTTAGATGTAACATAAAACAATCTAATATCTTACCTAAAATACATGCAAAGTATGTAAATGTGAAAGAAGATATTTCTAGTCTAAAATTACATGCAGAAATTCAAATATGTATGGGTTAAGAGTTAGTGAAAGCAATATGCATTATATACAAAGTGAAAATATAGGACACAGTTACATATCTCATATAAATACCGAATTTTAAGGACAAACAGAGGTGCATGGATTTAAAAGCATAATGCTGAACTAAAAACAAAACTGAAAAAAAACTGTGCATCTTTAGAAAAAAAAAAAAAACCCACCCCCTAAAAAAAAAATAAAAAATAAAAAATTTAAAAGAAGTTTAAAAACTGGAAGCTTCAAATATAGTATTGTAGCAGAAGTGATTGTCATGTATGTTTACAAATTAAGCAGGGCTAGACTTCCAAAGTCAGACCATGTCACTGAAATTAAGTGTTCAAGAAAAGGAGAGCTTTAATTAGAATTATAATCTTTAGTACTCTGAGAAAAGACTGAATATGCTCATAACTGTGTGAGCTTTGACTTTTGTTTCCCAAAAATACAGTATCTGGTTTTAAAATTTAATGCGTGGAGTTTGATTTTTGTTTCCCGAGAGTACAGTACCTGGTTTTATATAATAAAATCTCATGTCCTATTTTTTTTTTTACTTAGTGGAGTCATCTCATAAAACTCTAATGAATTACGACAATATTTAATTTTTTGGTGGAATGACTATTTTCAACAATTTCTGGACAAATCTTCTAAATGCGTTAGAATGAGGATAACATACAAGTGTATTTGAGGATTTTAGAACGTTACTGATGGTTTTACCGGTGACTCGAATTTGCGACAGTAAAAGCAGAATGAACATCTTCAAATCTTCAAATACAAACTTGTATATTCCTCCTAATGGATTTGGTTGGTATTTAGTATCTAACCATATTGGAATTCAATATCTACCTAACTCTTTTTCAATGTCTTAATACGCTTTAAATAGTAGGATCTCGCTTTGGAAATCAATAAAAGCCGTTATGAAATAATTGAAAATTTGATAGAATTAGACAAAAATCTCCACAGTATAAATATTGATTGTTGACAAAAAACTAATTGTTCTTTGGTGGGAGAAATGTGAAGGGCAATTAGGATCTCACTGTATATATTAATGGTCTTTATTTTGCCCATAATAGAAACAACAAAAACTATGACTGCCTGCAGCACTGGGACAATCCTTGGAAAATGGGTTAGCCACTTGACTTGCAAGTTCATAGTGGATGTTTTGTACAGATTGTGATTGTCCGATAATACAGTGGGCTTCAAATGTTCGTATCTTCCTTTATTATCTTCAGTGACAACATTTTGTTCACCATAATATGCCTTGAATTTAGCCATTCATTTTGTTTTTGTCTTCTTTTGCTGAAAAAAAATCTGGAATGTAAAAGATTTTATTTGGCGGATATCTGCTAGCAGTTACACATCGTACCAACTAACATTATGTTGTGTTTTATTGAATGCATGCAGCGCTGTTTGCTCATTCTTAAAAAGGTCGAAATCTTAATTTTATTGCTGAGTATTCAAAAAGCTGCTTGAGCACGACGTCACGACTTTTTGTTTTTATTTAGCCAACACGTTCTTTTCATGATTTATTAATAATGTTTTTTGACTGTTTAAAACAATATATAGGCATTCAAATTTTAGAGGAAAGAATAAAATTAATAATCACAAAAGCTCTAATTAGGAAAAATCGAATTTGACTAAACAACATGACATATTGGTCCCCATGAAATGAAATTGAAAAATACAAATTATGGCGTGACTTGTAATTTCAAACCCTTACGCATTTAATGAAAGTCTAGCGCCCTTTCATGGTTTTGTGTGTGTGTGTGTGCTAATCAGAGGTAATCTAATTCTTCACGCCTTTGTTATTTTCCAGGAACAAATTGACAACAAATAACATTTTGAGTTGAGCAATGAATATATCTAGCGAATCCAATATGCTACAGACGACACAATCAAAGTTTTCTTTCAAGCTGGTTGTCTTTATGAAAATCCCATTTCTCTGTTCATGGAATGTTTGTAATCGAAAACAAATGTTATATTTAGCACAATTTATGTAATTTGTTCTTGGTACGCCTAGTCGATTAAATTGCAAATACAAAAATCCCTATCTGTTCCTGAGTCAAATTCCATTGTATTTTCCTGCTTCCTATTGGACTCTTCCCCAATTTCCTTACTTGATCATTGATTTCATTTTTTTTCAAGATGTAACTATGTGGGGCCGGGGGGTAGTTTTTAGCTGATTTTTAACAATTATGATCAATGACATCCTTATATAAAAGATACAAAATTTGCATAAATGTGTTATTTAGTCGGGACCCCTTGAAAACTGTTATGAGTGGGGCAATAGATCACACGTAACAAATGGAAAATTAGATAGAACTCCTACGTAAAACTCAGAGGGAAGGGAGTCTAATAACATCACAAACTTTATTTCACACGACGCTGATTCGCTTGTTCATCGACTTATTTGTTGTAATTTTTAAAAAGTGAACATTTTTTCAAACACTTATTGGACGATAGAAAGAGGCAACACGTGACAGGTTTCCAATCCCATACCAATACGACTGTAGGAAAAGGACATTTCAAATTTACAGGAGACTTCACAAAGGCTGAAAAATTTATCTAAGTTGATTTACAATCGTTGTTAGTAAAGAATAATCAGTTGTGGATAAATCATGCTTCAGGCTCCTACCAATACAACTTCACTAAAAGGATAATTTAAAATTCACAAACGAGTTTAATAGGGTACAATTTTTGTTGAGTGCAATCGTTGTGAATCGAAAATAGTAATTTATGGGTAAAACACATATATGGTCTGGATTAATTTATCTCAAAAGCTAAATAGCTTGCACCATACTTCTTTAATTAAAGTCAGAAACAACATTATAATGACGCCAATTCTTTTTGTTCGCACTAAAATTCGATTTAAAATTTCCAAGTAGCTACTTAACAAATGCGTTTAAAAGAACTACAAAACGTTGCGACAAAGAAATCGTTCAAATACGGAGATAATATCTTTTTATGATGAACATCGCACTAGTATCGTAATATCTTTTGATGATGAACATCGCACTTGTGTCGTAATATCTTTTGATGAAGAACATCGCACTTGTATCGTAATATCTTTTGATGATGAACATCGCACTTGTGTCGTAATATCTTTTTATGATGAACATCGCACTTGTATCGTATTATCTTTTGATGATGAACATCGCACTTGTATCGTAATATCTTTTGATGATGAACATCGCACTTGTATCGTAATATCTTTTGATGATGAACATCGCACTTGTGTCGTAATATCTTTTTATGATGAACATCGCACTTGTGTCGTAATATCTTTTTATGATGAACATCGCACTTGTATCGTAATATCTTTTGATGATGAACATCGCACTTGTATCGTAATATCTTTTGATGATGAACATCGCACTTGTATCGTAATATCTTTAACACTATTCTGATAAATGGGATCTTAGTCTAAGTAGCGGTCAAAATGAAAACTCCTTGAGAGGGATTAAAACATTTGGGACGCAGTTCCTATAGCGGCCGTTAGACCATTTATATGTCTGAATCTCAGCACGTTATACTAATAAAGCACAAATGCAATTTTTCAGCGTCTTAAAGACGGAGATCTATGTAGAAGGACACACTATACTAAATTCTTCTTGGCTTCTCTATTAATGAAACATATAGACCATGTATAAATTACTGTCATCTCAAGACTATGGTAAAAGTCCCTTACTAAGTAGAACAGTTCACTGGTTTCCGAAATCGATGTGATACTCTGTTAATGAAGTACAAGGTTCTTTCTAATATAAACCCCATTAAGAGGAATCACAAAGTCATGCACAGCCTCTATAATTAATGTTATTATAAGTAGGGACGATCTTGATTCTTTCGTTCAGCCGAGAAACAAGGCGAGGAATACCGCCTACAACGCTAGATAAAGGGAAAAGGATATATATATATATATATATATATATATATATATATATATATATATATATATATATATATATATATATATATATATATATATAACTCTGAGTATGCGAGCATAGGCAAATTGAAGGCCTTAAAAAGAGGGAAAATCTGTTTGACAATATGACACAAGAATGCAGGAAACGGCACAAAGTAAAGTTAGTGAGGGACAAACTGCTCATCAATGAAAATTTCTGTATAGCCCCTGCTTAGGGGCATCACGAAGATAATACATCTCTGCTCTGTTGGAATGTGTGTCGACTAAGAAGAATACTTTCAGATGTTGACTTTTTAAGTTTCTTGTCAAATTAAGATTCTTTGTTTCTAAGTGAGACATGGACAAATCCTGATGATAACTCAGATTTGGATATAATTAAATTTGAAAGTGAACATATCTATGCAAATAAATCACCTGGGGAAAAGAAAGGTAGATGCAGTGGTGAGATCTCGGTTCATTGTAAACACAGGTTCAAAATTTCATTATGTATTCTTGAAAAATCAATGTGTGGTTATAGCTGTATAAAACTAGATAATAGCCCTTTTTTATTGTGATGTTGCTGTGTTTGTGGATATATTTATTTCTCATTCTACTAAACGAATTAGCCATGTTAAAGCACGATGATACTGACCAAATTGAAAGTTTGGAAAACTGTGTTGCAAAATATTACGAATTAGGCAAAGTATTACTTTGAGGAGATTTTAACGCAAGGATTGGAAACAGAGATGATTTTTTGGACATTTTAGAGCCAAGCAGACACATACATACTGATCTAAGTACTTTATTAGATATCCAATATTATATAACCCATGATAAATGTTACTTTTTCCGAGGCTGATCTGAAACCTTGTATCATCTGATACATAAAGAGTTTTATTATACACCTACCAATTTTCTACCCAAGAAAGAGCCTGAATTTTACCGTCATTTCCTAGAAGCAGGAAAACGATACTATCGTTTTCCAAACCCGTATCACCATACTCTCAAACGAGACTGAGACTACTTTATCCTCGAGGTTTCCTGGTGACAATAGCAGCGCCCCTAGCGATGGAATGCCAACACTAGCAGTAAACAAAGCTCTCACAGCGACGTTAGTTAAGAAACCTTGCGTTATATGTAAAATATCTGAAAGGTCTAAACCATGTTTTTGTCACAACAACAATAAGAAAGCATTTTCCCTTTATTTTGAAGTAGTAAAATATTGCCAAAATGTTCGTCTGAAACAAAATCATATTCGGAAATCGCGTACCAAAACATTACAGTTGTACAGTACTACCCATTTACGGAAATTCATAAATGGTAACATTAGTGAGTTTCACGCATAATGGATGAATTTGAAATTATAAATGAGTAATATTCACAGCAACAAATCTGTACCATTAAGTTCCAACAATTTCTCCAATCCTGTTGTAAATAACTGTCAAAATAATGTTGTCATTCCCGTGTCAAGTTCCCATCGGAGCCTCTCACAATGTCCTGCCCGAAACAGTTTAACCGCATTCGATCTGGCCTCTAAAAGAAACTTCCAGTCATTCAGCTGGTGAAAACTTCCGTGATGCAAAATTTCAGAACTGCACAATGACTGTGAATAACATATATGAGTAGTCTGCCCTCAAGCGTCGAAGAATTCGTGTTATTGACAGTGATGGTAGTCAAACTGAGCGAGCGTTGTTTCACAAACTTTATTCATAAAACTAATATTCATGCGCATGTCAGCCTTTTAAAAAGTAATTCGGTTTATGCTTTAAGATGAAGTTCGTATTATAGTTGTTGAAATGTTTAGCAATTTCTTGTGTTTTTCAACTACATATAGTGATTTTATTAAATTATCTGAAAATTGAAAGGTATATAACAAAAATATCATTATCACAGTAACGCGATCTTGATTGCTAGATCACGTCTCGTTGTCAGCATCAAAATCCGGATCATGACTCGACGCTTCGCGTCTGGTAATGATCCGGATTTTCTAATGCTGACAACTCGACGTGATCTAGCAATCAAGATCGCGTTACTGTGATAATACTATATATAGATTACTCGCTGTCTAGGATGACGTCACCTAGCAACGGTCGCGCGAAGGGACTACTTTCGTGGATCCCAACCGAGTACCATGACCTCCAACACACAAAGTTGTTGCGCCGGCATTAGATTCTAATATGTGGTATTAAAGTTGGAACCCTGCCAAAATATCCTAGCCCTACCCAAAAAATTATATATTTCTAAAATCCCTTCATGAAAAATAAATAAATTTTGTAGTAACGAAGGTATAAAGAACAATTCACAGTACAATATGAAGACCTCGAACATTTTACAAGGTAAACATACAACGATTCAACAAAAACACAGATAATTTACGGAGAACAAAGTTATATTTAAAACAACATATAGTGAATCAGTATATGAAGTAGCTGTATTTGAATCAACCATACGAATGGCGAAATTTGGCATAAATCTGAAATCATTTATAGGTTTGAAAGAATTAAAGAAACATGGCAAAAATTGATGAAAATAAATGTACCTGTCGTTGATGGATCTTTTGTTGGATTGTTAATAAGGCCCAAAGACAATCCACCAGGAAGAAAAAAAAAATAATAATAATACCCTGAATTGAAAGAATTGATCAAAATATCTACATGCACATGACACAATCAACCGACACAAATATTTCCTTCCAAAGAGTTTATGTTAGTCATGTGGATGACCAGAGGTAGCCAGATATTGTTGACATGCACACATACGAACGATATAACAATGGATATAAAATACATTTTAACAGTGACAAAATGAAAACGAAAAAGGGAGATGACACACAATGATATTAAATACATTTTTAAAGAAATAAAACCTAAAAAGATACAGTCTGATGAGGAAAAAGAGAAATCAAAGTGAAGATGAGGTTAGAAATAAACATTATACATATAAAGAAGACATCGTATCCTTACCATCGGTAAAAAATGTGATCAGAATCTGTCAAGCAGTATTAAAGGTATGAACGTTTTAAAAAAAATTTCCGGGGACACAACTCATTACAAACGTATTATTTTTTCCTGATTATGATGACATCACTGATGAGGAATACTTCTTTATAATAATTAAAATTTCTTTAGTAGTAGTTAAGACCCTTTCCTTTACTTTCAATTTCAATATAATACTCTTTAATTAACATTCATCTTTAGATAAACACAATTGTAAATGAGAAGGAATGCATATTATTTATACTACTGATAACAATTAATGTTTAAATTTAGTTGTTAAAACATTTTACTTTAAGTTTTCTGGATTAATGAAGTAAAGAAAAATCTCGTTTCAATATATTCTTCGTAAGCATAACATTTCAAAGGTATCTAGTGATATACAAATAATGTTAACCAGATATAATTTCGAGATTTTTAGAAAATTAAATTTTATTAAATCATTGAAATTGTAATTTTTATTGCTGCTAAAATTATCCAAATAACTATCTGAATGTGTGGCACCATCCTCCACATATTTCTACTTAATCTGAATGTGTGGCATCCTCCTCCACATCTTTCTATATAAACTTAATGTGTGCCACTATCATTCACATCTTTCTACTTAAACTGAATGTGTGGCACCATCCTCCACATCTTTCTACTTAAATTGAATGTGTGGCACCATCCTCCACATCTTTCTACTTAAACTGAATGTGTGGCACCATCCTCTACATCTTTCTACTTAAACTGAATGTGTGGCACCAACCTCCACATCTTTCTACTTATACTGAATGTGTGGCACCATCCTCCACATCTTTCTAATTAAACATTGCAACAAATTGCTATTAATTTGTATTAGAAGAGAGGAGAAAAGTGCAAAACCTATGGTATTCACAGATAAAGATGAGAAACATTTAATTCGATTAGTACATGTCGTATTTATGAGAGTAAAATATTAAAAAATAAAGTTCGCTACCATGATCACTTGATTGGAATGTGGAGAAGTTCTGCTGATAGTGACCGTGATTTGAATTTCAGATACCCAAAATACTTCCACTATTCATTTATAACTTGTCAGGTTATGAATGTCATCTGTTCATTAAGACGCATGTAAAAATGAGTCAGATGATTGAGAAAACATAATACCAATCAACGACAAAAAATACATTTCACTCAGCAAGTATTTAATAGTAAATAGGTTTACTAAGCATGGCATGGAAATAACAATTTCAAGAACTAATACATTTGTAGATAGCTTTATGTTCATTTATGTTCAGGGGTCAATCTTTACAACAGAAACATTTAAATGATGATAAATTTACAGAAGCACTGAAACATTTAAACAACATGAAACGTTCGTTTTGGAGGAAAGACATGTACCAATATCAATACATGGATTGCTTTGCACGATTTAACAAAACATCTGTGCCTCCAAAAGCGAAGTTGTGTTCAAGTCTGAGTGATTTTTTACATATCAGATAAACATTACCAGTATGTGCACGATGTAATGGCACACATTAAATTGAACACACTTGGTGACCATCACGACTACTTCGAGAAGAAGGACACATTAATGCTATGTGACATTTTGAAAGAGTTTAAGAATGTATGTGTGGCACGCTGCAAACTGGACCGAGATGACTATTACAGTGGACCTGATTTAGCTCATGATGCCAGTTTAGGTGTATAATTTGAAACGTTGATACACTATGACATGTTTTTGATGATTGAGAACATTTGATACACTGTGACATGTTTTTGATGATTAAGAAAGGAATTAAAGGTGAAACTAGCACAATGCCACATAGATACACCAAAGAAAATAACGAATACTATGTCGATGATGATATAAATATATAACGTGATGGGGAGTATGAAAGGTCAAGGTGAGGCTATATACAATGTAATTTACGGTCATAATTTATATGATTAGACATGAGCCAATACATTCCAGTTAAACACTTTACATGGAGAAATGGTGCACAAATCGTGTCTGTAGAGAAAAGTCTTGTTAAACATCTCTAATTTTAATGACACAGGGTGGATTTAAGAAGTTGATTTGAAGATACCAACACATATACACGAACCTTTCAAGAACTACCAACTTTTACACGAGACGAAAATGATTTATCAGCGTTGAAAAAGAAATTGATAAATGATTGCAAGGGAACTAGACCAGATATACTAAAACTACTGTGTACATTGAAAAACAAATATAAATATGTGATACATTACATAAATATAAAGCTTTACATACAATGGATTTTGAAAGATTTCGCCAAATTGAGTAATAGTTCATTCCTGGATACATATCAACCAGTAACTTTAACCACTTATCTAATTTATATTCTGGATCTATTACTTTCACATTTTATAATTGAATATGCACTTTTTATCGTAGATCTTTCTGAAGAGAAAATGGACAGATGATGAAGATTTGATAAAAATGAAAACTTAATACTCAGTCTCTTACACATTTAATGCAAACAATGTGTACCAGGAATAGCCACTTCACAATGGTAATGTTATGGGGTTTATTCAAACACATTTATACATGTCTCAAAGAGAATTGATTTACGCTGACTGTTTTGAATGTTAACTTGTCCAAATATAAAAACGGATACCTCATTGCACATTCTCTAATTTGAGACTGCTACCATGAAAACAGTTATCTGGAAAACTTAACAAGCATGTGAGCTACAACGAATATCAGTATAATACTTGTTGACACTTGTATTCCTAATTTACGTGTGCTTTTGTTGTTTATTAAAGATATACTTAGCTGCTTCTGCAAACTGTTGCCTCAATTTAAAACCCTGGGAGTTATGTAGTTTCGTATCTCGACATCTTCACTATTTATTGTGCTAAAGCAAGCTTAAACAAAAATGTAAACAGCATACACACAACACCCATCACAACTGAACTCGAAATGTATTCGTAATTTACTTATTCATTTTAAGGCTAGTTAAAATGAATCATAATGGTTGCCTTGAAATATTGACTTATCATTTAAACCATAATCACTATGAGTAGACGAGTAAAGAGAAAAAGCATCGTCCAGGTTGTTAAAGTATTGTGACCAAACCGTGTTCTCACAGTCTTTCATTTAAGTAGCCAAGCGTCTTGGTCCTGTTTTCATTGAAGTCTTCTGTTTTTCTTAGGCAGTCCTCCTTCATTTCGAAGTGTCTAATTCGTTCCACATCGGATCCATCAGAATCAAATAACTCACCCCCACCCCACCCCCAAAAATGAAAAAAAAAGACATGAACGCAAAATAAAAAAACGTTTCATAGAGTAAGTTTTATTTTCAGCTAGACGGTTAAAATGATGCCCTGGAAACATTTAAAATCCTCTCCCCTTGGCCCCTACCATGGGTTCCATCCCACAGACTCCTTGCCTACTTGACCCCCCCCCCCAACAAAAAACAAGACAAAAACAAAAACAACAAAACAAACAAAACAAGAACGACAATAAACAAACAATATTTCTGGATCCGCCCCTGCCTGTAAATGCTGAACCGTTAACTATTGCTCCTTCAATCATTATTGCTGCTGTTAGCATTTATTGTTCCGTATTTAAGAGTAACACATTTTGATACTGCTGCCAGTGTTTAATATACATCCTAAATGAAGACGTCAGCTGTTGTGTTTCAATTCAGTGAGTAAAATATTGCTTTCTTCCAGATAGTATGTATGTGTTTCCTTTACGCTATAAAGATTTGACACAGATTCATGTTTAACGTTTAATAAGTAAGCGAATGTTGCTCGTTTACATTTCACGCAATGCCAAAGTCAAATAAAAGTCCAACAATCTTGTAACTGGCAAAAGACAAAGTATTGAATCTTTTTCATTGTTCTCATCATCTGTTTTTGTAGCTCTGAGATTTGTTTAACTCTTTCATTACCATTCTGCTCAATATCAGTCAATTTATTGTCAACGGCTTTCCACCACTTATTGATATCTTTCAAATTGTTCGCACTAAATATGCTTAGTTTCTGGTTATAAACTCTTCTCTATACAAATCCTTTATTTGATGCATCAGCTAATTTTTCGGGGTCACGTAAATTGCTTATACAGCTATTACTAAGGACTAAATCATTGTTGATCGTTTGACCCAGTGCTGTATCTTTTTTCCATGTGGTTTTGTGTCAATATTTAAAGGTTCACTTGCACCTTGAAGTTGTACATTTCCAAACATTATATACTTACTCTATTTACTTTACGTGGAAAACACACATTACAGGCTCACCGTGAAAATCACTTTTCCGGCTTTATCTCTTATGCTTTTATTCAGTCTGTTAATTGTACCCCTCTGTAATTGTTTGTAACTGCAATAAACATCGTACGTAAGAAAGTATCATTGAAACACATTGTTAACTGGTAAAGACTTGAGTAAACACGAATATTAGCCATCAGTGTACGTTTTGTTATTGATATGGTCTAGGAAAATGTATAGATTTTTGGGTTCCACAATCCTGCGAACAGCATCTTTGTCAGGATAATATTTTGTAGTTCTCTTACTATTGAATCTAATCAATTTAGTATTGAGGTTGGTAATGTATACTGAGCAATTGTTACTTGGGATGATTTTAACTTTTGAGTTGTGTTTCAAACATTCAAGATCAATACTTTCTTCGTTGTCACCATTTGCAGTCATTCCCCCTTGGATATTTTCATGTACATTTAGAAGTTTTAAGAACCATAAAGAATTACGACAGGCCTCGTTTCATTCTTGACATGGATGCAAGAAAAGATATTGGTTTAAATGTTGTAATACCCAATAACAAAATTTATGTTATCAATTGTACTGGTAAAAAATATTTCGTCTTCATGGTGTGATTCAACTGTAATGTGGCTCTCGTAATTTGAGCTGTCAATTTTCCTAGCCGTATTTCTTTTCAATTTCTTCCCTTCATGTATTTTTCCTGACTTTGTTTTCATTTCTTTGTATTCGTTGTACTCGTTGATGATGAAAATGAACTCGTCATCGCTGTTTTCATTGTTGGCTCTGCCAACAAGGTGTACCGAAGGTTCATCGTTCTCAGTAATCGCTTTGTTTATCAGTTCATCGATTCAGTTCAATTTAGGGACGGTTGATATTACAATTGCATCATGTTTCAAAACATTGTTGCAAATGATCTTTTCATTCGAAACATTTGAAACAATTCATATAACCGTTGTGCTAAATTTTGTGATTGTTAATGGAACATCTATACCATTAGCTATTCCAGACAAACACAATACGGCTGTTGAAATACATTCACTAGCTGAAACTGTTTCTATACTTGCCTCTAACATTTCAAAGCTTTGTATACCATTTCGCAATTTTTGTCTCATGACTTTGTAGTATTAAATGTCCTTAACCAAAGTAGTTTTGATGTCGTTAACTTCCCGAAGATTTTGTGTTACCATTTTTACTCATCTCATTGGTTATTTACCTACGAACAAAAGCTACTTTATCTGTTGTGAAGCAATTTGGCCAGGAAAAGTGCATTTGATATCAGTTAGTCTCTTGCGAACTAGGGGAAAGAAACAGAAACGGGAATGATCAGTTTACAAGCTTTTCAAATATCTATTGTTGATGGGGAACTGATTGTAAACTTCAATAGATTCCCTAAAAGCATGCTGTCTGCAACAGACAGAGGAGAGCTTAACGTTGCGTGGTAAATATTAGCAATGGATGTTTGATTTAATATTCGATTGTACGGTGTTAATAATAATTCTTCAGGTATAAGTCCATGTGCTATCAGCTATTACGTTATGAGCTGTCTGAGTGTAATTGGGATAATTACCTCTGCAATTTCTTCAATACCTTTTTCATTGGTGGATCAATTGCAAACTTGAATAGCTTATTTTAAAAAAAGTTTATGCAGCTGTGAAAACAGATTTAAGGGCCATGATGTTAACAGAGTTAATAATGTTTTTGTCTTGACCGACATGTTAATATTTATTACCTGTAACAATTATAGAACTGGAGTCAGACTTAAAGTTCTGTTATAACATTTCTGGTATTGGATTCAACGACATCGAGGCTGACACTATGCGTCTGCACTCATCTGCTTCGCTGTTGTATGATACTGTCATGGTTTTATCTTCTTGTTGTATTTGGATCGATTGACATTGCTATATCCAACATCTTTTACCACTGTGTGCTTAAGTGTTAAAGCAACTTTACCTTTTGACCAAAGGAACAAGATTCCCAAAAATAGCTGCTACACCACCTATCAAATAATACATTTCAGATAATGTTCCAGCATCTTGTGACTCTTGCTGTCAATTTGGCTTTGACTCATCTAAATACCTATGAACGTTGACCAAGTTGCCTATCAAATTCAACTCTATGTGGATGTTTTGTTGTTTGTCATGATATTTTCTATGTTTCTTTCCTGAGCTTGTTTTTATCTTGCATTTTGTCTTCGCTACTTTCCATTTAATTGACAGAAATATTGAAAGTTATATCAACATCAGTTAAAGATGACAACAAGTTTATTTCAAGATGACTTTACAATGTTACAATGTGTAGTAAAATATATACTGAAATATGTTTGTCAGATAAAAGAGATGGATTCCATGACATAGTGTCTATGTGCGGAAAAGAAAAAGACATAATATAGTTTGAATACAAATGAAGTAAATGTAAACGTTGCCAAAGAGAGTATACAGGAAAATAGAGAGAAGGAAGCAGAGAGCTCAATAAAGAGTGCTCAAAAAGATAAGATAACGAAAACAAAGAGCATCAAAAAGAGTATAATAAAAATAAATGGCAGAAAACAGAGTAATAGTACATGACAAAATGCATGAACAAAATACTACTGTAATGAATATTTTAAATTAATTCACGTGGCAAAAACAGAATTTTACAAGCACTGAGGCAAAATATTAAGTCGGACACGATACTAAAGATTGTAGGTGTACCAAGAACTAAATCGTACCGAAGGTGGTTAAATTTTACAAATCCTGAGTACGTGAAGATGAACTAGACATACATCTTGTCATACTGTGAGTCTCTTGTGATTTTTCTGATCCTGGACAAAAAAGGGGACAACAAAGTGGGGTTTTCCTCTGGACAAATGCTAGAAATATGTTAACCAGCGAAAACAGATCAAAATATGACAAAATGCCATTAACGGATGAGACAGAAGAGCTCAACAAAAAATTGAATCATTCAAGAGATGGCTAAATTTATCACTTATTGGATTTTGGACAGTATTGACTGATCTCCTTTTCCCTGAGCAACTTCATTGCAAGATAAGTAGCTACAATTGTAATGGCAATCAATATAACGAGCACATATGTATGAAAAAGAAAACAACCGGTACAGAATTTAATGTCAATCATTTTTGTCTTCACAATCTTTTATTTACCCATTGCGTTTGTATTGTGTTGTAAAATCTACATGCTTAAACGTTATCGAACTAGCAGTCGACGCGGATAGAGACAAGCCTAGCTGGAATGAGAAGAAAATCAGGTGAAATATCCAATTCCATGGGGCGTTATGTGTTCATCTTTCAAATAATTTTGTAAAATGTCCAAGTTGTCTATCGGCAGAATTTTGCTTATCAATGATGTCACAGTAGAAATTACAACTTCGGAAAATGATTTGGAGATTTTTGCAGCTCTGGCATTGATACATATTTTTACGTATGTTTGAAACTTTTCCGATCCATGTTTTCCAACTATTTTTAAAGCAAGCTTTAACTGGTTTTCTCCATGTATATTCCATATGCTATTGTTATTTTTAATTTCTATTTGTATCATTCGATTTCAGGTACAATTCCTGGATAAATGTACATATTTTGTACTTCAACAGATCACGAAGCATCATGCTAGTGTATCCCAATTCATTTTCCAACTGTGACCTATTTGTTTATTTGCTATTAAAACTACCCCAAAATAGTTTAAAGTGGTGAAGAGTTTGAAGCGAAAGAACTTGAAAAGTCTCAGTGTTAAGTTAGTGATGTGGTAGACACGCAAATTCAAACAGGAATTAATGATCATGTAAATATTTTTTTGCTAGTAGTTTTGAAGATCAAATATTATAAGTATTAATCTTATTCTACATACTAAAAAGCATAAACAAGTTACAATAGTAAAAATAATAAGATACGTTATTTATAGAAGGTGACAATTCTCCTTTGAGGCCCTTTTAAGAAGAAAGGATAGCGATGTACATCATACAAAAGCTAATATTATAGTTTAACATTTTAAAAAAATATTTTTTATAAATACTAAATTCTGTTATAATTTATTAGTAAAACGTACATGATCATCATATCTCTGCTTAAATACTGTAATATTTTCTGAAGATTTTAAGGCAGTGGAAACTTATTCCACAGAACTGTACCAGAGTATTGGAAGTTCTTTCTTAACTTGATCTGTTCTTGGTTTCAGTGAATGAAGGTTTCTATGTAATGTTGATCTTAAATGGTACTGTTTTGAATAAGACCCGAATAAACCTTGAGGGACTCTAGTACAGCTCCATGCAGACATTTATGAACAAAAACTGCGTTGTGAAAATCAATCCTTTTATATATTGTAAGCCATTTTAATTCTGTAAACAATGGTTTTGATGGAAAATCAATAGATGCATCTAAAATAACACGTACTGCTCTCGCAGAGAAATTGTGGTCAAAATGATAGACCAGATATCCATTTGCAGTTGCTATGTTCAATACCGGTTTGTACTCTTTAATATCGGGTACTGTTTCAAGTACTGTTCCAGAATAAATGCACCTTTTTTCGTTTTTGATAAATCGCAATGCAACACATGAGGTGAATCCCAATTATTTTTCCAACTGTAACTTACACATTTTCTTAGTTATTTAAATAATGCAACAAAACAAACAAACAAAATATGTTTAACTAAAAGAATTTGATGATCCTAAATATGAATTTGATGAACTCTGTATAGTAGATCAGCGACTAATCTACGATCCTGTAAATGTTACTAATGGTTTGGAAGATCAAAATAGCGTAAGTGTTTATACTACACAACAAACTGTAACAGAAAATGAAGTCAAATTACGAGACTTTTAAAAAATCGTGCTTACAAAACCGGCTCAGACATTGTAAGAAAATATGCGATAGGTATGCGTAGAGATCGCAAGCAAGAAATAAATATGAAATCCACAGGCATATTCGGTAATCCAGTTGATTTAAAGATCCGTCAAAATCGTGATTTAATATGTTTATAACTTTGTACAATAGCAAGAAAAGCAGGAGAATCTCTTTTTCTCAACAGATCAGTATGTTGCATACGAACAACTAGTTCCTACTTTCACACAACAGGATGAATTTGAGATGAGATTAAGTAGAATTATATCCAAAAAGGACCGAAAGGTCCTTAGGATAGTATTAGGGAAAGTACAACTTTCACCGTAAAATATGAATTTTGGGGTAAGTTAAATAGACTTAAAGACACAAAAGAAAGATAAACGGTTGGGAAATCAGCATCATTATCATCGTCATCATCGTCGTATAGTTGGAGATGTAACACAGGTAGAGAGAAGTTTTGGAGAAACAATTGAGAAAAAAAAATATTTAAAATTAGGGAAAATTACCATTGGGTGAAGGCATGAAACAACTGTTCAAAGAAAATGGTTTAACAATAACAGCAATTGTTTCAGCGATGCATTGACAATATTAGCAGTTGCTCTATATATAGCAAATTTGGTATAAAGTAATGTTTTTCCTACTCAACATACTCCTACTATCCCAACTCCACCTACTCCAGGTCAATCATTTTTTGAAATAATCAAAAAAAAAAAAAAAAACCTTGACAAAATTAACTGATTATTTGTTTGATTTAGCCAAAAGAGTAGCAGCAGCATTACCTGGAATTATTTGTAGTGTGATAGGCTGGTTGCATAGGAGTGATGGACAATTTGTTTCGTTCCTATCTGAACACGGTATGTTACTTGTCTTGTCATTAGTTGTTTGGTTATTCGTATTTTTGGTCAGAGGTGTAAACAAAGCAACGCGAAGTGTTAATGGTTCATAACCTATTTCAAAAAGTAAACTAAACCAACTCCCACAACCGTAAGTATCAAAATAAACGATTGTTTGTTTATTTCATGGTCGATATTTTGTTTTGAGGTTTCTAAATTGCCATGTTGCCATGTGTCTTTTGAACGTCAAATAATCTGATAGAATTAGGAGATCTGACGTTGACGCACTCAAAATGCAGATTACGTATAATCTAATGTTTTGATTTAACCTTGAAATACCTACATCTGTAAGGCCATTACTATCCTGCAGACAAAAGTATGTCCAACCCGTTGACTCTTCTTTGTCTATCATATAATTCATTTCATCAGGAGGCAATGCTCTCCAGTATTCAACAATACCTGCTCCCTAATTATATTTAAGTTTGTCATTGGTTAAAACAATAACTGATGCAGGTTCCTCAAAACCTTGAATTACAGTTTTATGTTCAACCCATTATTCAGCAAGCACTTGTTTTGCAATTAGCAGTTCCAACTACCATAAGGATCAAACTAAACGATTGTTTGTTTATTTCAAAGTCGTAAGTGTTTTTGTTTTTTTCTAAATTGGACTTTGTCCACACGTATGCTTCCCGTACTTGTTTCACAACTTCTTGGTCATTCTTTTCTGTGCTGCGCAATTACCATTTGTTGCTTTGAACTTCGCAGAATCTGAAACAATTAGCAGAGGTTCTATGCACAAAATCATCATATTAGTTCTTCTTTTCTAGACGATTGTTACTGGCTTTGTCTTCATGACATGTCCTTTATAGTTTCCTATTGTACTGTTATTAGTTGCTCATTTAGCATTTGAAAATACCTGTCATAGTTAAAATTGGGTATTGATGTTAGGGTTAAACCCCAGTAGAAACGAGTAACTGGATTTTTGCACATTGTTGTTTTATCCAACCATACTACCCATTTTCATTATCATGTCAATTGGAAATAAAAAATATGCTGTCAGCTCCAACAGCACTGTCCAATTTCACTTATGAGTCTGTAAGATACTGTTAGACTTTTATCATTATGTTTTCTTCCGTGTCGTAACCTTGCTGTCCTAATATTAGTAGCTCCATTAGCTTTTTAACACTATCTAATACTATTGAAACAGACTGCGTACCTGTGCACCTAAAATACAGATTACGTATAATTTGTTACTTTGGTTCAGTCTAGATATTCCCTCATCTGTCTGATCATTACTACATTGAATAAAGAAGTAATTCCAGCCTGTTGACTCTTCTTTGCCCGCCACATTATTTATTTCATCAGCTGACAATGTTCTCCATTGCTCAACAGTACCTGCCCGATAGTTATATTTACGTTTATAAGTGGCTAATACAACAGGCGATGTAGGCTGCCCATAACTTTGGCGTACAGTTTTATGTTCTTCTGGCCCTTTATCGACAAAGTAATTGTTTTTGCCCTCGATGTATCTCCAGTCAAGCCGTGGTGGAATGTAAATTGCCTCAAATCTATGCTGCTATTCGATTTTAACGCATCGTCATCAGGCAGATGTATCCTATATTCATACCGAAACATTGGCATCTCGAAATAAACTAAACATTTGTATACTGATTTGGCCAACTCTATAACAGTACCTGGGACATTTTTGTCGATCAAATGCCAGTATGAAATGCTGGAACCAGATGTTGCCACCGACACTGCCATGTTTAGTTGATTTAGCCTAAGTTTCATGTCAGACTACGATTTGTAATTCATCACTTTCACGTTTTATAATGTAGGTTTTAAAAGTGTTTAGTAGCTTGTATCTGAAAAAATGAGTTTCAGTGTAGTAAGTTTGTATCTCGTCTAATAGTTATGAAATATCCTGGTGCATTGAAGAGTTAGATTGAGTTGTAGGAAAAGGGCAAGGTGATTTACCGGTTAGTTTCTTTTTTAATTCTTAAGTCCATTAATTAAAATCAAGAAATTATTGTGGAATTGGCTTCTCCTGTGCAAATGCATCGATCCTCTATTGGCTGTGTTTTCCCCCACAGTTACATGTAATTCTCTTTTGATTTAGAACTCAAAAATCTTTCTACTTCCGTCACTCTAAGAACCATTTTATTATCGTTTGTTTACGCAGTCTCTGCATCTCTGGTAAAATATAATTTGTTTTCCATTTCCTCGACCAGCTTTACTCTGTGGCATTTGTAACATTTCACAATTGTTGGTAAATAAAATTGTTCCATTTATTTCATTAATTACATTTCAATTACGACCGAATGTGTGTGAAAAATAGACCTTAAAATCTGTATATCCGCACTCAATTAACAAAATGTACTCTTTTTTACTTCATGGTGTGAAAGCTCTTCCTAGTTCAACTGATTTTGGTTAATTTTGTGATAATTCTTTCTGACTGACAATTTTATGGATCTGCAAACCATTTCATGGTAAACATTGTATACAGGAAAAATGCATGGTTGATTGAGTAGTTGTGTGCTTCGCTGCTGCTATACCTTTTTTCAATGAAGTTTGAAAGAAGTTTAAATGTCCTGAGGATGGCATCAGTGTCTGTTCGATTTTCATTGCCTTTTATTATGTTCAAAATCTCGTAGACTCTTTATTAGTCTATTATGCTGTATTTTGTTTCCTCAGCTTTATGGAAATGTAGTTTGAATCAACTTCATATGTTCAATGTTATCTATTCTCATGTCTTCTGGGATGTCATTTATTTATTACCTTGGCATGGCATTACCTACATTGTAGCCTCCTTATCAGGTTTTTCATTTTGCTGTTTAAATGCAATGTTTTTGAACATTGTTTCCTTTGATCCCTGGTTTCGTCGTGGAGCGCAGCGGAGCTGTATTTGAAAGAACCTCATAACATAATTATCTGTGGAGTGACGAATTGTCAAAAAACTGTTTGCACTAAATCTGATAGAGAATTGATAATATAGACTTTTCAATTACATCGTTATTATCTGTCCAACTCTTATGTTCAGCAAGACTTACGATAGAAAATGGTTATTGAAAGATGTAAATATGTATGATCGTTAGGATAAATTGGATAACTTGTTGGAGTTACTGGTTGATGTCTATCAAGATGCAAATACATTGTTTCCAATTGATCATTGTATCAATCTTGAGGATGTAAAAAGGAACGCAAATAAACCTGGCTTTTAGTGGTAGTCATTTGAAATATCAGTATGCGTGATCGTGCAAAAGTACAAATCTGTAATCAAAGATTTAGGAGAGAACACACGTTTATAAGGTTGTTTTTAACAACAAGGACAAAACGGTAAAGTAAACTGCGTTTGAATAAAATTATGTTATTCAGGACGAAATGAAAAGAGAAATTGTACAAACTTTGAAACAGAATAAAATAACTTTTAAATATACTTGAATACCTTCTTTATTAGAAGATATAGACTTGACCGTAAGAAAATGTGTTTAAGTTATTAACCAAGAAACACTTGTAGTCATGGCTCGACACAATGCTTTTGTTTTTATTTTAATGTTGTACATCTCGTGATTGATTGATCTGAATAAATTCATCTCTTTGTAATTTTGCCTTTGACGAAATAAGCAATTTGTGTACATTTCAAATTTTAAATTATGTTTGGTCACATATGTTTTTATTCCTTTACAAACTTTACTTCGTTCTGGTCCGTTTAAATGGAATAGAGTTTTGATCTTATTCCACGAAACGTTCTAACTGGGTCACCGTTGAACTCATCCTTAACATGTCCAGGATCTTTAAAATTCATTTGTGGGATACCAAACTCATTGTCCTTTTGACAGTCGTTTGTGCCGTAGAACTTCATCTTGTGATTCATGTCAATGTATACGTTTTCTGTCTCAACGTTGATACACATTGAATCAGTATCTATCATTAACCGTTTCAATCAATCATCGAATTTTGTTTTTGCAACTTGTTACAGGAAATTCATATATCTATCATTTGGATAACTCTTACACTGCAAATCCACCGTAAAGTGGTTTGGTAAATTTGATTTTCTTGTTTTTAAGACCGACAAAAGCTAAATCATCATAATAATTGTCCTCCATGCAAAGGTAGATCTTTCTGATTTATAAAAATTTATTTTCATTTGTACATATTTTGCCGTAGTTCTTTTCCTAATATTCTCCATCTGTTTACCAAACAAACGTTCATTCATCAATTTGAAGAAGTCCTCGACGTCCGTTGAAGCTTTTTGTCTTAAACTCGTATTAAGCTCGGCTTATGATTTCAACCAAGTTTGTTGATGAAACAAGACAACTCTGCATAACTTTATCACTTTTAAACTAAAATGTATGTCAAGCTTCAGTTGTATGTAGTGAACGATATATTTCTCTATGTTTTTCATTTTATATGACACTTTTAATACTGTTGGTTTTGTATCCTTTTAATCATTTATCGACCTCTTCTGCAACTCTAATACATCATTTTCATTTGGAATTAATGTCTCTGGAGCTAACGGGTAGTTCTTAAAATGGTGATGTAAATTTTGTCTGTATTTCGAAATCTAAAATGCAACCGGTGCCATAGTCATCTAATACTACGAAGACATTAATTTTACCAATAGAATTTGTTCACCATTTCCCATTTAATTTTTTTTTTACCGGCATGTATTGGTTCATGGTACTTTAGTAAAGAGTATTGATATTTAGGTACATGATTGACCTTTCGTAGTCACAATAATTTATTATTTTACCACGATTGTCGGAGTAGATTTCATGATTTACTTTTGTAGCATATATATTTTGCATCATTCTCGTTTAATCTCTTATTCTACTTTCAATCATCAAGAAACATATCATAGTCTTTCAAATGTTCAAGTTCAACACCCGATATCTTCAACTTGCATCATGAGCTAACCAAGTGCACTGTAATAATGTGCTGGATCACGTTTGTAGTTTTTTGTATACATAAATTCCTAGATTCTTAAAATAAATGTTACATAGTATCAAAGTGTTCTTGATGACATGCATGTACTAGGCACGTAGATCTCTAAGTGTTTTCAGGTTGAAATGTCCTATCATATCTTAAACGCATTTGTAATCGTAAATTGATATGTTTGAATCATTAAGTCATAAGTCAAATATAGCAGTTTTATTCGACTTGTCAAAATCTTCCATGTAATGATAGGGATAAATGTCTTTTTTTACATGTCTAAATGTCATGCCATAAACGATTCAGTGTCTCTGTAAATTTGTCATTACTTAATTTGTTTAGCCAACTGTTATCCCATGAATCAAAAGCTATCCAAATACCTGACTGTACTTTTTAACTATTATTTGTGTTCCTAATTGCATGATCCTATTCACTATAAAATCCTTGCTGAATGCAATATATTTCTCGTCGTTGTTCGGTATACTTTTTACCTCTTCATCTTGATTGTGTTTAACAAGTGGCTTAACAGATGGCGTCCTAATCGGCCAAGTTATGATTGAACAATGGATGTATTTTTGGATATTTAAAATTTATATGGCACTCGTTGTCTGCTAGATCTCTGTACTTTCAAAAAAAGTGGTTGTTGAGCTTCGCTGTATATAACTTTATCTTTCGTTACACTTTTTGTATCGCACACATTATTCAATTTAAAACTCTGTGAATATAGTAGTCCTCATTTTTGTTTGTTTGTTTGTTTGTTTGTTTTTTGTTTCTTTTGTTTTTGTTTTTTTTAATTTTTTTTCTCTCCATAACTAATTTTGTAATCTTATCCAGCTTATCATGAAATACTCCGATAGAATCTCTGATTATGTAAACTATTGGTTTATATCTCTTACGGGTTGATTTGAGTTATAAACAAAGCCTTGATGGACCTTCATTTAGCTGTTTAATTGGCGTTGAAACCTTTGGTGCAACCCTTTTCGTCCAGAGTTTGTACCGTACATTTTGTATCCGTGCGGAACACTTCGTATCCGTGTGCAGTAGTAACATCTCAGGGACACTCGGGTCTGATGATGCTCCCGAAAGTGCTATGAATAATATACGGAGATTTTAATTGATGCATATATTTTTAACATTTTACAGCTGAGCCTTCCTCAGTCATTATATCTAATGAATTGCTTACACTGTAACATAGTCTAATACGTTTTTCTTGTGTATTACAAAAATTCAAGTATTTCATTTTACACAAGGATTTTTTTTTTTTTTTTTTGGTTTTACTGGTGATGATACAAATTTTTAGAAATATTTTATTCCAAGATGGTGGTTCCTTCCATCTTAATATTCATTCGGATCATCACACTGAAATATGATTTACATGTCAACATGTCTTTTCTCTTTTTCTTCATTTTCAGCTATTCTAACAGGATTAATGACATTTATATCATCGATTCTAACATAAATAATGACGTTTATATCAGCTATTCTAACAGGATTAATGGCGTTTATATCAGCTATTCTAACAGGATTAATGGCATTTATGTCAGCTGCTCTGAGCTCCGTGACGTGGACGTTCATACATTCATTATTATTTTTTTAAATATCCACAAACTGAAACTAATGACTGTATTTGTATAAACTGTATTTTGATGGCCTATTTACACGATCACTTGGTGTATTTACACAGATTCCAGAACATAAAAGAAACACCTACCGTCTTTATTTTACACTTTATGCAAGCCTTTATGTTTTTTACGATTCAGGTAAATCTAAGTATGATCTTACTCTGAGCACTTTATAATATCTATGTACAATATTAAATATTCAATCCTGTCAAACATAAACTTTTTACCTGACTTTATCTATGTATCGTCAACCGCCCAGTTTCGGTGATCGACCCATTTCGGTGACCTTTGCTTCACGCAAGCGTCTTACTACTCGCACGTGTGTTTAAAAAATAAACTCCGCTGTCATCTTTCATAACCTAACTGGAAAATGCGCATAAAACTGGCGAGTTAAAGAAATATTTTCCATACCACCCGACATATAAGCATTTTTTACTAATACCTTTTTCTGTCATTAGAATTTAATACCGTAAACAAAGAAAAAAGAAAATAATCCACCAATTCTCTATTAGAAATGACTTATTCTCGTCTGCTCTCTATGATCACGTGACTGTTGTATATTTAGGGCATCATCCGTACAAAATATAGTGTTCGACAAAAATGAGTGATATATATGTGTCGTTCACTACAGAGAGCCCACCAGAAGGATTTACTGTTTCTTCTCTCTGCTTGTGTATTTCCATTTACATACACAAATATATTTTCACATACACCAAAAAACAAAAAGTTTCATTTATAGTATTCCTGATGCAGTCAAGAAGAGTTTTTTCAAGCAACAAATCAGTTTATTGCAAGAAAGAAGAGTTTTAAGGCAAAATCTAAAAGAATATAATCTAACATCACCATTAGTGGAGTATACATCACAGAATCAAATGTGAACAAGCAACTGGAAAGTACATACAACAAACAGAACATAAATTGTAAAAAAGATTAAAAATGAAAACTTGAAAAGGAAATCTCTAAGAAAGATAAGAAAACCAGCCATAAAGTTAAAAGAAAGCCATGATAAAGAGTCATCATCATTTATTTAACCAGGCCCTTCGGGGTTACAGATGGTTCCTGCGTCATCAGAAAGTGAAGCAGAAGATGGGATTGAGGTCAGTGAAAAGTGATGTGTCTGCAAGGAATATCAACCAAAGGAACTGAAAAATTGCATATCTTTGGTTTTCACAAAGTGGGCACAATGTGATTTTCGTAACTGCAAACACTGGACCCATTTAATATACTGTTGTAAGTAAAAGGTGATAAGGAGTAATAGATGTCCATGCCATTTGGAAGAGTAAGAACCACATAAGACATACGATCTTGCGTAAATATGTTTATTTTGAACATTTCATACTTCAAGTTATCGTTATTTTCAATTTACTTGAAGTTGAGTCCCTATTTTTTTTACTGCACTGTAAACGGACTGGTTTCCAAAACGGTGACCGAAACAGGTCCATATAGTGTACGTGTGTCTGTGACGACATGGATTCTCTCATGACGATTTTCTCAGTGATCAGGTGGATTTGTGTTTGATACACTAATGGAGCTATAGTTTATATAAAAGTAGGTATATGCTTGTATCTTTGTTCTAGTCGCGATATCCTGTAATTTTACCGTGACGCTTAAAGTCACCGAAATTGGGCGGACCACGCTACAATATTAAATATTCAATCCTGTCAAACATACACCTTGTACTTGATAATATCTATGTACAATATTAAATATTCAATCCTGTCAAACATACACCTTGTACTTGATAATATCTATGTACAATATTAAATATTCAATCCTGTCAAACATACACCTTGTACTTTCGCGTATTTCACGTCCAGATTTGGTATATTATATGTGGAATACATGTTCAGTGACATTATCAATTTCACCGCTGTTTAATATATTTATGGTCTTTGTTCTGTGGTAAAACATTTCTAAACTCAATTTGCTCTCCACCCTAGATGGGTCTATAAATAAGTCTGATATTTAAGTGTTAAGTATTAATCTGCTTTCATTAAACGAAATTGTCAATGGGTTTTTTTTTATGAATTATGATCTTCTTCAAATATGGTTACATGTCATTAAAAAAATAATACAAGTATTTTTTATACCGTCGTAAAATCTGAATTCATTTAAAATGCGATTTAACAAACATCTAAGGATTTTTGTTATGATTTTGGTTAAATTTTGCTTACTCATACGTGTCAATTCTTTTCTATTAAAACGTAGTAAAGGTGGTTAAAAAAATTTCTCACTTGTTTTGCTACTTGTTAATCAATTATAAAAGTCTTCATTTTTATTTTTTAAGTAGGAAAAGTTTGAATATATATTTTTCTATTTTGATTTATTGAAGAAAAAATACAATGTATATATTTCATCATTTAACTATATATTTTTTCGATATATATTTCATTATGCTTCATTTATTTAACTAAGAAAATGTTTTCAAAATATATTTACCAACAATTGTTAGAGATGAAAAAATATATCTTGAACTAGTGTAAGCTTGAACCTTTAAACTTGTGAACTTTGGTATAAATTTTTATAAAAGCCCAAGTCTAGTAACCAGGTGCCTAACTTTGTTCATTATTTTCCTTCCACAGTAGTGTAGGGGAAATAACTGAATTGCAACCACCGATTTCGCACCCAGTAACTACTATACCTAGAAGATATACTCAATTTATGGTTGAAACAAATCATAGAGTTTACTTACTTGCACACATTTAAGTAAGTCATTAAATCCCAGTCATACCTTATCCAATTGCAATCTCGTTTTGCTTGTACTTTTCATTCACAACATCATGCTGAGCACAATGTGAAAAAAATCGTCTGCTTCACAATTTAAACAATACAAGCAGAACTGGTAATATAACTAAAGCTATTCGATAAAAAAAATTGATATCTACCTTGTTTGGGCCAATTAAGGGTGCATTGTCAACTCGCTAGTTTCGTTTCAATATGGGTTCTAAGATTTGTAGTATGAAGGCAACTTAATGAACCCAGTCATCCCTTCAAATTCATAAAACGGTGCTTTCTAGACCTGGGGCATACAATCTTAGTTTACATTTCCTAATTTATTGATTGATTGATTTATTTTTTACCATTGATACCATACTACCAACGGTCACTGCATTTCTCAATTGCGGCGGTAATAGGATATCAAAGATTCGCTAAATGCATCCTCTCAAAGTACTCCTCGTGTACCTGTACACACTTTCTCAGTCTGAGTATCCAATAATAAATGCCATTTTGTGTTCGCTTTTTGGTATGGTGTTCATACACTGGAAAACTGCACTTCCAACCGCATGGCGGATTTCAAATCGTCTACCCCTCAGTGAATCGTTGATAACGGGATTCAGTCCCAAATCACTTAAAGCTGAAATCAGAGAGGGCGGAGGATGTGGCAAAGTTTGGATGATGTGCTATTTCAGGAAGACTGTCACAACGGCTGATAAATACGCCGGTGCGTTGTCATGGATTCCTCTGATATCAGTACACGAAGTGATACAATAGCCGAGTCAGACATAGGTACCTGTACGACCCGGCCTTTAAAATAATCCGTATGAAACTCTATTGACAGACTAACTACGTCTAGCGATTTCTGGTCTCTATTTGTTTTATTTTATTCAAACTCTATTATTTTTTTCTTGAATCGGGTTCAGAAAAGTAAATCCATATTTCATCATCTGTGACAATCTCATTAAAACGTCTCTGGTCACTCTTTTCATATTTGTCTTGTAATTGTTTGGCGATTTCAACCCGAGTATGTTTTTGATCTGCCGTCAACAAATGCGGGACCCATCTTGAACATATACGTTTCTGAGCTTCAAATGATTCTTCAATATATTAAAGAAAAGTTGACGAATTAACGATAATGATAATAGAAATTTATTATATATTTCATAATGAAATACATAAACATATCAATAGGAGAAAAATTATACCACAACAGTGGTGATACCACTTTTATCGCCACCGTGGCGATATAACTTTTGGAATTACTTTCTTTTCCCATTTAGGAAATATATCTGCCCTTATGTATGTTATTCAAATCTCTATTTCCATATTTAGGCTTATTTAAAGTTTCTTCCTCTTCTGCTCTTCTCTCTCGCGTTCTCTCTCTCTCTCTCTCTCTCTCTCTCTCTCTCTCTCTCTCGATGAATAGATTTTAAATTGTGTCAAAACTATGGACCCTCAAGTGTACATTTATTTAATCAATAAGGAGGCTCCATAAAAAAATGACTAAAAACGAACTCCAAACAACAAAAAGTAGGCTTCAAGCAACAAAAAGTAGGATTCAAGTATTAACTTTTTTAAAAATTAGTTTTCCACATGAATTCTGCAAATTATTAGTGGCCAAACTTATATGAACTGTTGCTATTAAATATGCTGTCACACATACAGTTTCGCATCCCTTTTACACTCTACGACAAACTGACAATTTTTAGGAAAAACGCTTGGTTAAATATAGTAATAAAATTGTTTTAGTAGCGATTCGAACTCTCAGCACAATCATAATCATGTTTGAAAACGATGGGGAAATCGGAAATAGATGCGTGTGTTGATTGCAAACCGAAATTAAGTGACAATCAAAGTTTGGGTGCAGCGTCTGTTACCGAACTAGACTGCAAGACCAAAAATTCACGTTTGAATGCAAAAATGAACAAAATAAAGAACCCAAATTCATACAAGTAAACTCACAATCAGTAAAATCTTTTGTTTAAAGATGTTTCGTTCTGAAGTCTGTTCTATGTAACCGGTCTGTGATGTTTCTAAGGCACCCCTCCCCAAAAATGTTCACTGTATCAATACGCGCAAGACATGTGTTAATGAAAAAAGAATCTCTTCGTTTTCGTTTGAAAACGGTGATTAATTTGACAAAGTACACAATTGGAAGCATTATTTGTACAAGCTAAATCTGTAACCGGTCGCTGTCCTAAAATTATTGTAAATTTCGGAACTTCTATTTTATCGATGTAGTAATGCAACCGTTAATCACATTGGCACAGAATTGAAAAACAATCACGCACATCGACGTTTATTTCCTTTAAAAATTGTTACGACTAGGACTAGGGGTAATGTTACAAAAGAAAAGACTAAAACAAGCTTTCAAGATTTAAAATACAAATCTTTAAGTTCCTAAAATATTTAAATATTTCAACAAACAATCAAGTGAAAGAATTAAAATAACTTACAGTATAGAATATCCTTAATTGTCCTAAATTGTTTTAAAGTTCACTGATCCGGAAGTCAATCCAAATATTCCGAATATAGCATTCCGAATGAAGAAACCTTCACTGTGCTAATGTGTTGATAAGAATATGTTATATCCAAGTAATCCTTGCGAATATGGAATATCACAGTTCTAGAAATGTTTCTGATAATTCCACGGGGCTGTATAATTATTCAGGTTGAAGAAACAGTACTAATCCAGAATGCACTGTATTAAAAATAAATAGATCTTTAAAGAAGAATATCCCACACACAAAATGAACCAAATTCGTTTATAGCCTCTCAATTCAATGTAACTATGAAAAATGCCTGAATGCTACTATTAATTCTATAATATAAATCCTTAATACGCAGAATCGAAATAAAAACCCATTTAATGCTTCTAGAAACAACCTTCTCCAAACCAATCAGAAATTAGGTTATGCGTGATATCGCTTAAAGTACTTCTATACCGACATTTTTATCAATAACAAAGTATTTACTCTTAGAATCTAGGTCAGAAGTACATACCTCAAACGCGCTAAAACCACGTGATGTACTAATGCTTTGAAATATTGATCCAAAATACCGTATGTTATCACGGCAAGAGGACAGCTGTTTGGCTAAGAACAGAGATCACAAACTAATAAACTATACCATTATTAAAAGAAAAATATATATAATTCCGTAACAAAATATATAATAAAAAGAAAATCTACGATGCTTTTTTAAGTAGATATAAGGAAATATTTCACTTGTGAAGTGGAAACATTTTGTATTGTCACTCGTGGCTTCGCCGCTCGTGACAATACAATGTTTCCGAATTCACTCATGAATTATTGCCTTCTATATATTCAAAAAACGTAGATATCCTCCTTATTTTCCACTGTGTATCGAGCATCTTCATCAATTGCCCCCTTACCAACAGTCACTTCCCTCTCACCAATCGTAGACGATGGTCTTCCATAACGGGAGTCATCTTCCATGGATTCGCAACCATTTTTAAAACGATCAAACCACCTCAAAATTGTAGGATATAGCAGTGAATTACATCCTAATCAGTAAAACAAACAACATAGACTCTGATCTGCCGGCGCAATATGCAACGGCAGATCAGGGTCTATGTTGCTTGCATTTGGATTCGCCTTATACGCGAGTATAGAGGGTATTTATCAGTCACAAATGTTAGTTTGTTGATATTCTGGTTGGCTCTGGGTTAAGTTATTTCTCAGAAATTTGGGGGTTCAATCCAGCTAGTGATGTCTGTAAAATTCATAAATATTTTTAAGGAAGAATTCTTGTTGTAAAACTATGGAGAAATGTGAATGCTTTGTATGGGGATCGTGGGAGATACCCATTCGGGCAGTTAAGAAAAATACGAATCTTAAAATATTGGAATAAAATCTTGTCAAATAGAGATGTGTTAACTTTCATCTATATTCGACACCTAAAATTGATGTTGATAATAGTAATTTGTTATAGTGGGAATAACTGGGTTTTTGATGTTATAGAGGCTAGTTGCTTGTATCAATTGAATAGTGGATATATTTCATGAGTTGGTGAAAATACTTGCGTTTTCCACCGACGAGATGAAATATATCCATCATTCACTCTGAACGAGCAAATTTTCTTTTTATTTTATGCTCAAACGTATTTGCTAGCTAAAGTGTATAACAGAATGAAGTTGCAGATTTCTTACAGTATCACGCGTGTTATGTCAGTTATTTACCGTTTATGTTCAGCTGTGTTTTTGTACATTAACACTGAAAATACGAATAGTAACATCATTCTCTTTCCTAATTCAAGATAAACAAAAAGCACATTATAAAAAAATAAAAAAATAAAAACAAAGTACTTAGTGAGATTCGATTCTGGTACTCCTGCGTGACAGGTGAATTATCAAAATTATTTCTCTTGGAAAATCCACTAATTCACAGACTAGCATAAAACAAAAGCTTTATTAAATGACCTAGGATTTTCATGTGAATGGAATAACCAATATAATATCACGACGCAATTTGTTCAAGTAATTGAAACAATTTTGGAGCAATGTAGACAAAGTTGGTTATCTGCACTGTATTCATCGAATAAATTAGAACATTATGCATGATATAAAATTCAGTTTTATTTGAAAAGTATTTAGGTGTTATTAGGATACCTAAATTTAGAAAAGCACATTGTAGATTTAGGTGTCACGAGGATACCTATATTTAGAAATACACATTGTAGATTTAGGTGTCACGATGATACCTAAATTTACAAAAGCACATTGTAGATTCAGGCGTTATGATTATACCTAAATGTACAAAAGCACATTGTAGATTTAGGTGTCACGAGGAAACTTAAATTTAGAAATGCACATTGTAGATTTATAAGTTATGAGGATACCTAAATTTAGAAATGCACATTGTAGATTTAGGTGTCACGAGGATACCTAAATTTTGAAATGCACATTGTAGATTTAGGTGTCACGAGGATACCTAAATTTAGAAATTGACATTGTAGATTTAGGTGCCACGAGGATACCTAAATTTGCAAAAGCACATTGTATATTCAGACGTTAAGAGGATACCAAAATTTACAAAAGCACATTATAGATTTAGGTGCCACGAGGATACCTACATTTAGAAATGCACATTGTAGATTTAAAAGTTACGAGGATACCTACATTTAGAAATGCACATTGTAGATTTAGGTGTCTCGAGGATACCTACATTTAGAAATGCACATTGTAGATTTAGAAGTTATGAGGATACCTACATTTAGAAATGCACATTGTAGATTTAGGTGTCACGAGGATACCTAAATTTAGAAATGCACATTGTAGATTTAGAAGTTATGAGGATACCTACATTTAGAAATGCACATTATAGATTTAGGTGTCACGAGGATACCTAAATTTAGAAATGCACATTGTAGATTTAGAAGTTATGAGAATACGGACATTTATAAATGTTCTGTGTAGATTTATAACTATTTGTCATAGAATAATAATAGAATTCGGACGCTATGATGAAATATCAAGAGATCAGCGACTTTGTAACTGTTGCAATTTAAGGTCAATTGAAAACAAATATCATTCTCTACTTGTGTGCCCGATTTATAGGGACTTAAGAAAAACGTATCTAGCAAGATTGTACTGTACTTGACCGAACAGAGGATAGTTCACACATATTTTGTCAGCAAAATCTTTTAAAATTCTAGATGCATTATCGAAATGTATATAATTTGCAAAAATAAAATCACAGCAAAAAATATCTTGGAGACATGAGTTGCGTAACTTAGCTAATACATTTTTATTATTACATTATCCTTTATTTACATACTTGGTTGATGGAATATAAGTTATTTATCGATGATCTTTATTTTTTTTTGTCTATCGATCTATGCATCGATAATTTTCGTTACATCCTCAGACTCGCGACTATACATTTCAATGCACAGTTTAATGCTCAATACACTTTCTGTTCGGTTCCTTAAAAACACATTATATAATCTTGTAAATCGTTTGCATACAACAGTTTGAAGTCTACGATGGTTCATGCAAATCTAGACAATCTGTTCATACATATAGGTATATGTATTTTAAAATTAATAATTACTGAGAGAGAGAGACAGACAGACAGACAGAACAAATAACTTTTTATATTTTATGTTGCCGTTATTTGCCTAAAACACCAACTGCGTGTATTCTATGGCCTGTCCTTCGCTTACGTGACATATTACCTGTATTACCACATAGTGCCTTTTTTTTTATAGCTCTTACGTTTTTTGATTACACTGAAAATCGACGTATTTTCATTTTTGGAAGCGTAATTAAAATTTTAAAGCGTTTTTGGCCATAGATGGTTTCTTACTTGAAACAATAACTCATGACAAGCTATCGACCAACACGATCTGTATTTCATAAAAGCAAAGCCTTGCATTCAGTGAACTTCTTGGCAGAAACCTCTGTCGAAGTGTTAAAAGAGTACCCACACCCCCACCCGCCAACTCAGTTTTTAGTTATCTGGCTTCTTTTCAAGCATAAGCCTGGGAATTTTCAAGAGTTTACAGTGTATCATTTAGTGGGCTTTTATTTTTATTTTATATATTTTTTCTTCTTCAAGGGCATAGGTTGCTTTTTTCTTCTTCAAGGGCATACGTTGCTTCGTTATAAGGCTGTGCTTGTGTGCAGTGTTGAAATTTGCTATAGAACATCTGCTTATTAGCTCGAATGAAGTGGAATTTAGCTTGAAACCCCCACACGTATAGAAACTTAAACACATATGTGTACCTAACGTCAATAACATATATGTGTACCTAATGTCAATAACACATATGTGTACCTAACGTCAATCTGATTCTCAATTTAGAGTTGTTGTGTCAATCAAAGGTAATTGTGTCCACCCTTCCCAGTTATTTTCCAGGGACAAACTGACAGTAAATGATATTGAAAACAGTGTACTGAGTAGATTTAATGAATCGATTTTGTTATCGAGGAGACAATTCAACAAAGCAAGCTAGCTGTCTTTCCGTCTCTAAGAAAAGTATGGGTTTCTTGTCATGAAATGCTTTTGGGTCTAGAGAAATTCTTGATTTTCGCACATTTTCTGTAATTCTACACGGGATCCATGTGACATTCTTATTGAAAACTTATGAGCTGTATCTCTTCCAGAGTAATATTGTGTAAGTTTTTCTAAGTTCCCTACCCCCGGCTTCTTCCCCCTCCCTGTTTATCCCCTTTCGTATGGTTGTCCTTTCTCTTGTTCATCATGTACCTATGTACTCTTACTCTAATAGTTTCTCATTGTATTAATCATACTCTATAAATATACGGGATCATCAATGAGGCCAAACATTTGTCATGAACTTGAGCCCACTAGACGGCATATGCCATGTACTTGAGCCCACTAGACGGCATATGCCATGAACAGGAGCATCGAAATAATCCATTTAATACAACGAAAGGGCTCCAAATTATTATATTGCAAAACTTGAATTTCAAAACATGACGACTTCAAACCCCATACTTCTTCGCATCGCGTGATGCAATCAAAAGTCAAAAGGTGATACCCCTGTCATGAACTTTTGAGCTAAACAGAAAGACCTTATATCGTATCTGTTTATCAAGCTGATGCCTCACTTTCCGTTCTTACAAAACCTGAAGAAATGTAAGTGAGAAACTAAATTTACAACAAAGTAAAATACTTGGAAAAAAATCCGTTCGATGATATGCAATTGCAGTAAATGTAGTCAATCTATAGTATTATAAAAAATTAATAAACGCACTTTTACAGACCTATATAGAACTACTTGACAAATCAAAAGACAACTTAACTGTTTTCCTGCACTACAAAAGTAAATATGTCACGTGTACCGATTAGACGGCTCGGATCGATTGGCCGGTAAAGTACCCTGCCAGTGCTATGGAGATCCGGGTTCGAGTCCAAACCAGCCTTAAAAATCTTTTACCTTCTCGCAGTGACATTTACTGCCAGCGGTGGGTTGAGCCATATTAATAAACAGACCACATATTTTTTTTTTTTTTTTTTTTTTTTTGGGGGGGGGGGGAGTGAGGCTGAAAGTTTCTTTTGAACCAGGCTTTTTTATTTTTCTTTTTCTTTTAACTAAAGGTAAATAATTTATTTCAACTAACAGTATTGGTATACTTAGTTATTTTTTAATCTACAAGTCAAAGCAAGAATATTTTTTCGAAATTATTTGATTTTTTTTTTTTTACAAAAATCACAGTATCCTCAGCCCACCCACATGCCCTCACCCCACCCCATCCGCAAGATCTCTCAGATGTGAATGTCTATCACCCTGAGCTGAAAAAGAGTCGGTGTGACTGACGGAGACAAATGTCCTGTGTCAAGGGTATCAGTACTAATAGAAATCATTCGGACCACCTCGGTTATTTCTGCGAGACAAAAATGTGCCCCGTTATTATCCGTATGATTGGCCTCTAAGTTGCGAATGTATTACATATCTGAAAATATTACATATAGGACATTGAAAAAAAAAAAAAATTATCCGTTATACTTTCCTTTCAGAACTCAAATAACTTTTCTCAGTTTTTACAAGACTAATGTATGTTTCCATAACCATATTAATGGAACATCTGCTTAAATGCCGTACTCACCTGAAATAATTCAGACTCCAGTTTGAACAACGTAGTCCCAGATCTAACGGCGCATAATGTACCGGCAAATTGGGCTATGCTCTTGTCTCTTACAATGATAATTAGAATGAACAGTGTACGTAAGGCGGTTAACCAGCGAATGATGAAATGTTAAATCTGGGTCTTCGCCTTCCGCATTTTAGCGCGTGTTTTGCACGAGCAGATACGATATTCCCATATCCGATATCTATTCAGTAATCTGTACCCGCAGGAGATGACTAAATGTAAGGGTCTGTACCAGGGATTTAGCTGATTTATTCGGGTATTCTTTGATCCGTGTGAAGATCTGCAACAGTGATTGGTACTCATGAAGAGGGATTTATGTCCTAAAACACGCAAAGGCTCTGCAAAAAATACCATATCGGATCTTCATTTATTCGATGCCGCACGCAGGCTTCAAGAAATAAAAGGGAAATGATGGAAGTCTAACATGGCAAGAGTTTGTAAGCGTCACTCATTTGAACACTTACATTACAATATATATATATATATATATATATATATATATATATATATATATATATATAAACACCGTTTACCCATCCTCTTTACTAAGGACATTTTATTTTGAAATAAGTTTTCTATTACTAGTATTATGTTTTTTAAAAATTTTTTTACCATTTTGCTTTAGTATTATTTTTCTTGATTAGTTGTTTGGAAGGAGACCTACATAGATAGGCGAATATTAACTTTCCACGACAGCACCAGGATGTTCTGCTTAGAATACTTTCTTAATGCTTCATGTACTGTCATACATTTGACGTTGTATGACCTTCATGACGTAATGGACGGTTTTTAACTAATTTTGACATTGAGACATTAGTTGGGTGTTATATATTAACTTTAAGTTAGCTTCAGGTTATTGAGACATTAGTTGGGTGTTATATATTAACTTTAAGTTAGCTTCAGGTTATTTATATTTGAGACACTTTAATCTTTGGTGTATCTTTAACGAATTTTCCTATATCGCTTATCCTTAGATGTTGCATGTCCTTTGTCAGCAACACACATTCGTATTACAAGAGTTTGGGTTTATATATTACACTTAGTTTTAAAATATAGATCTTTCATGAATTTTAAGAAAATAGATTCAGTAAGGTATGTGCAAAGCTAACTAGTATTCAAGTTTTAATTAACAGATTAAAAAGCAAATTTGATACATAAAGTTGATTGTTAGTTTTTTTTAGATGTGCAATGCTTGAGATGTTGAAGGCATGCTTTTTGAGAAAATTTTGTTCAGGCTAAACTCTATGAAAAATGTGTTCAGGTAGATTTTTTTAAGAGGTGGCGTAAATTGGGTTGTATATTTTTCTTCTATGTAACCGTCATCACAGGGAAGGGGGTCCTTATTTTTTCTTAGCTTTATTTTAACCTTGTTTGTTTCCTTTTGTCTTTGATATAATGAGTACAACAAATAGCGACCCTGAGAATGATGGCTGTGAGTAATTCAGCCATGAGCTAGTAGATGATATTCCTCCCAGCGTTCCTGTTTAATTTCTATTGACTATTGTTGGTTTCTGTCACTTTCTCAAAGTGACACGTGCCTTCTTGTTGAAGGCATCTTTGAATGGGATGCAATCGTTTCCGTGAAAAAAAAAAAGAAAAAAAAAAAGAAAAAAAAAAAGATATTAGGTCAACTCACTGCGTAAAAAGCCCACAAAACTGATTGCTAACAAGCTCATTTGATAGACTTTTGACATAATGAAGTTGGGAACAAGATAATGTATGTTAGTTTGTATCGATTTCTCTATCATTACCACTCGCATTCGTGCAATGGAACTCAGTCTCTAACATAATTGGGTGCGAATGGCGCAATTCATTGTTCTATATTGTTGGAAGATCCATTTAAGGCCTAAATTAAGTATGAAAAATACTTTCCATATGTATTTCTCTCCTGAGATGACAGGATACGCATGACTGTTTCAGTACGTCGCCAGAATGTGCGAAGAAAAATGCTTTGGTGATACTCGAAGAAACAAGGTCATAGTTTTCACGATACAATTAATGTTCACAGGATATCGTTTTATTAGACCTTAAGCTGTATGTGCTTTGATTTCTTACGATGTTTCGATATTAAGAACAAAGAACAAACAAAAGAAAAACTGAAAAATCGAAAAAGAAGACATTGATTGAGACCTATTGAAATTATGTACACAATCCCCTTAAATCCTATATGTTGCGGAACTAATGACGGCTTTTACAGAAAAATATAATTCTGATATCGTAATGTATTTACCTTTGCACAATATATGCTTTCTTTGTTATAACATGCTACCATCACCAGCGTGCAATGTAACGTAAAATTCACCACTAGATTAGTGTACGCTATAGCATTAAATAAACAGAGTACATTCAGTGTAAATAATCCTATTTTGTGTTTGTTGTTCATGTTAGAATCAAATAATGACTTGAAAGTGGTATCTGTTTCAATAGTTAAAACGTGTTTCCAAATGTTGCAAATTTTCCACAATTCACGCAACATTGACAACAAGTATTCCTCTATTTAAGTATATACATGTTTTAAATCATTATTTCTTAAATATTCGAGTTTTTTCACATGAGAATATTTTCTTAAACCATTTTAAAATCTTTGTTTGTCGTCTTCTAGACTATTTACGATTGACTGACCTTTATCCAGCCCCTGTCCCCATCTATTTTGATTTCTTTTGACCTCAAGTCGTACTTAAATTAGGTTGCAACTGAACCCCCTATTATAGACGCGTAACACGACCTGAAACCACATCTAAATTTTCCCTTCAGCATGCTTTAAATTAGCACACACACACACACACACCAAAAAAAACAACAAAAAGAAAAAGAAAAAAAGAAGAAGAAAATGACAAGCAAAAAAAAAAAAAAAATTTTTTTTTAAATTTACAAAAAAAAAAAAGGTCTTCATCTTTATAATAATACGTTGAAAGTTTGCAACTGATATAGAAAAGAGGTCAGTAAAGCAGTTATTGGAACCTTGCCTAAGCATTATATCGTACATGTTGTTTTCCCGTCTTTACAAAAGACCTAAGCCAGTATAATTTTTTGGGACATTTTCTAATTTTTGTAAATGAGAAAAGCAGATTCAGACAAATGTTATCAACACGTAGAACTGAAAGTTTATTCCTTTAACAAATACGGTATATCAATAAATCAAGACGTAAGTGGCAGTCATCTCAAGAAATATGTCAAATTGGCATTGAGAAATATTGTTAGTCAGAATACGGTTATATTGATGATTGCTCAGCTCTGGAGATTAATGACAGCTTTGTTTTAAGATTATATTTTTGGGGGAGAAGTCTTATGGGTATTCTCTATCGCTGGACCAGCAGGGATTATTTAAATACAATCAGTACTAAGTCGCAGTTTTATCTAACAGCAAACCTCACCCAGCTTTCTCCAGTTCCTTTCAAGTGAACAAAATGACATGACATTTAACGATTTATTTGTGCAAAATATCAATGCGGATTGCAAGTCTGGCTCTCGGCAGACACTATCCATCAAAACTCCCAGGAATCCAACGCCGCCCAAGGCAATCTGTTTGATAGAAGCAAATAAATTTGGATGATTTAATGTTCTCTTGAAATCATGCACACGAAGGTTCCTGTCACTTCCTTGAAGGTTTGTTTAATTCTCATGAAAATGTGTGAATCCTAAGTGAGAGATATTAGAGTCACTTTGACAATAATACTCGTAAACAAAACTTTAAGTTGTCATTTCTCTTGGAAAAAGGAAATCAGCTGTCCAGTTAATAAATAACTTTAAGCGATGAATTTCCTTGTATAATATTAATCCTGATATATATATATATATATATATATATATATATATATATATATATATATATATATATATATATATATATAGAGAGAGAGAGAGAGAGAGAGAGAGAGAGAGAGAGAGAGAGAGAGAGAGAATTCCTCATAGATGCGGCGAACAACATAAATCTACTGCAGTGCGCAGTATGTTGTTGTACGCTCTTGTTTTATCTTATCTTGCTCTGTCATTGATCCTTTCCGAACTAGCTTTCTGTTTATAAGCTATATGAAGGGTAACTTAAATCAAAAGGAAGCGGTGTCTTGGAGCAATCACTTTAGCGACAGTTTTTTTGAGTCTTTAGCTGATATTTACGAAACAAACAGACTGTGAATGCCACCAGAAATTTCTCATGATATCAAATCTATTTTATTGTTCTTGCGCATCTGGTCATAAACAGCGGTTACAAAATCACGAGTCATAAAACTGAAACGCTGGATTACTTTCATTAATTAAATTATAAAACATTGTATTCACCTAATTGTAATTTCGTTTGAATAAGGGCTTTTCAGTAATCATTGGGTTTTAGCTCGCATGTGAGTCAATCCATAGACATCAGCAGCCTGTAAAAAAGAAAGATGACCACAAATATTATCGGTACTGAATCCGTAGATCTATGTATGAATGAGGCATCATGAGGTACGCTAGAGTACTCGAGATATTCTTCACGTTCATACTATCAACTTTGTATAGCATCGATTGACATTTCAATAAATTCCCCTAAAATAGACTTAATTTTTGCACGAAGGAAATCAGTGGTAGCTCTAAGGTGTCTGGTAGAAAGAAAAGATTCTTATAAGGATTTGGAGCGCCCTTAAATGCCAGTGGCAGATAGGTCAGACAAATTACCTCAGCTAGAAACTATATCAGCCTTAAAATAAGTTACAGACCTATTTTGGGCAGAACCTTTTTAATTTTTAAGATCCCGTCTTTAAAGGAAATCCAAAAGATAAAAGACTGTAAGATACCAATATTAACTTCTACTACTTCCCGTTGATTGTCTGGTCTGTCTAGCTTATATTTTTAATTGAACACCCAATTTCCTCGTATCAAAATTCTGATTATTTGACGTAAGGAGAATTGGACATCCTCACTTCCACCGCAGAGACCTACTGTTACATTTGTGTAAAGCGTATCAATGAAGCCCCAGCTAGCAAGAAAATAAATCTTCTGTCTCACACTGTCCACAGAGTTATAGACATACTGAGAGCACATGGCAATCTTGTTATTCTGTCTGTTCATTTATTTTTCTGAATACCAATTTTCGTGGTTTTCGAGAAAAATGGTATTTTCATAGGTACTTGAATTCATTGTTTTGAGAAGGGGTCCTATTGTTTCCATAGAATGATCATTGTTTTTTGACTCTCTAATTTCGTGGATTTTAGCAACGTCGATATTTATGTAAATTTGGTACCCCACACAAAATATTGAATTTACAGCACGTGAAGCTGGTGTCTGTCTCACATGCAATCCAGTTCAGATGGATCTCTAGCGCGAGAATGGATCCAGAACAACCACTTTTAATGTACTAGTATGTATTCTTATAAACTTAAATATGCCAGCTCGCAATAATGAAGCTAATTACTAACACAGCAGATGAGTGGTGGTCTTTCCAAGGGATGAAGAGTGTCACTCGGAAACTACAGACAAGATTTAGTATTAAGAATTGTCAACATGCAGAAGTTGCTGGTTCAAATTACTTAGTTCATGTGTACGTTTTTGCACATAAGAATGTTGTAAATATCGTACATGGTACAGGACTTCAAGGTAGATTAGTTTATATGTAACTAATTGAATCCCACTCGTAAAAATAAAGACGTAATATTATTATTATTATTATTATTATTATTATTATTATTATTATTATTATTATTATTGTTGTTGTTGTTGTTGTTGTTATTGTCATTAAAAAAGTGTAACACGCAAAGTGGGTTTCACTGACGAGAGAATCAAACAACTCCTCCCTTTCTCTGGCTTGAGGCTTATTTTTTCCATATTTCCAAAGACCTTAAGACATCAGTCGTTGACAACAGAAGGGTTTTTAAACGCGCAAATACTACAAATCATTTTCTTCTAACCACCCAATGATAACACACCACGAAACTCTAATTTCACACTTGCATGGGTTTTCTTGCTTCACATTTGAATGACTCATCAGTAAGTCTTTGCAAGCGGAAATTGGTACTTTAGGCCATGCACCACAAAACACGACCCAAACACCTAATGCAAAGAATTATTCCTGTCTCAAATTACTAAATACTTATACAATTGACTATCCCGAGAATTCCTTATGTTAAATGTTAGGAAATTAGGAAGGGTCCATTTTACGAAACTAATCCATGCTACCATAAAGTCTCCTGGATACTGTACAGGATGACGTCTGCTCCTAAAAATAGGCTAATTACTCGGTTTTGAGAAATATCTTCCTAACATCGACTCCTGATAATCAACATATAATCACCAACATCTAAAAAAGCTATAAAGGGAGACGTAAATACTAGGTTTATTACAATAGCATATCCAAAGTTGAAGTTTTCTATTGGTCACAAAGTACATAAATATTCATTTTCAGCTAAGGAAATGATAAGTTAGGAGTTCGTGGCTTAAAATAGTAATCAGTATGTCTAAAACCCTACTTTATAGAAGCCAAAGTCAGAAACATACAGAGGAATCACTTTGCAATTACGCAAACGATTAGGGGTCATTTAGCGGCAGTGGGGGCGTGAGGGTTCGAGTAGCCCGGGGGCAATGTTCCTTAGTAGCGCCGCTACCGAGGCGCCAGTGCGCAACGTTCTTTAGTGGCGCCCCTACTTTGCCACAGAGAACAGTTTTATGTCAGTTGCCAACCTCCAACCCCCCTTCACATCTACGACCCAGTTACAGCTAAAAAAAAAAAAAATCCTGACGGCGCCCCCACACCCCCTCGACCGGCGCCTGCTGGGGGCAAGTGTACTCCCTTCGACCCCCCCCCCCCCATCGCGCCGCTATTGTTTAGAGTGACTCTTTTGGAAACAATTGAATGCAAAAGTCCATTCTTGTGATATAGCGTTATAATAAATTTTAAAATGATGTTTCAAAACGAACATGGTTGGAAAAGTTGACATTTAAAGAAAATGGACAGAACAATAAAGAAAATTGTAGAGAGGTGAACAGATAAAAGAAAATGTCAGTAAACTTCAGATTCATCCAATACCAATATTTTATAAATGATGAATATGATGGTCAGGTAGGATGCCATACTTGATCACCATGTGTCATGACTTAACAGCTTTAATTTGAAAGTCAATGTCTTCCGAATTAAGAAACAAGGATCTGTAATTACGTACAGTACAACTGGAATCGAAAGTGGGTTGTATGTTTATACCGATTAAAAATAAAAATAAAAATAACTGAAAACCTAAAACAATAGGAACCATATGCACAATGTTTGGACATCCTGATTTCAAGACTGACTTTTGATAATAATTCTAATGTGGGAGATGCAGAGTTATGAGGGAAGCAATCCCTGTAAATAAAAATGTTTCATAGTTGGGATAATTCGTCAGCAGAGTGACATCTTCGCCCAAAGTCTCCGCCGAAGACAAGACAGGCAGTCACTGGTTGAAAGCCCTAATTTAAACAAAAGAAGAAATTCAGAACTAAGATAACGGCGTAGGGTGCAGAAACTTTTCACGTCTGCCCATGCGTAAATTGCCACGCGACTGTTACCCATTCAAAAATAAATAAATAAAGAAAGAAAGAAATAAATAGATAAATAAATAAATAAATAAATGATAATAAAAGGAGAATGGAACGTGTCACGTAAAATGCTACATTACCGATGTAAAAGGACGAAGCACGAGTTAGAATTCCAGTATTTGCCTGCAACGCGAAAACCGAGGGCATAGTTGTATCATATGGCATTTGCTTGTAGCACGGCAACCAAGGGCAAATTGTATCATATAGTATTCGCCTGTAGCACGGCAACCGAGGGCATATTATATCATATGGTATTCGCCTGTAGCACGGTAACCGAGGACATAGTGTATCATTTGGTATTCGTCTGCACCATGGCAACCGAGGATATAGTGTATCGTATGGTATTCGTCTGCAGCAAGGCAACCGAGGATATAGTGTATCATATGGTATTCGCCTGTAGCACGTTAACCGAGTACATAGTGTATCATTTGGTATTCGTCCGCAGCATGGCAACCGAGGATATAGTGTATCGTATGGTATTTGTCTGCAGCAAGGCAACCAAAGGTATAGTGCATTATATAGTATTCGCCCTCAGCACGGCAACCGAGGTCAGGGTGTATCCTAAGGTCCCCTAGTGATGCATTATGATAGAAAGGAATAAGTTTATGTAGAGACAGTATAACAGTGTCTGCACTATCTTTGCACATAAACATGGTAACTAGAATGGATGGGTGAAGTACAAAAGTTAACGTCTATCTATAGGAAGCAATAACATATTTTTGTTAGGACTGTCAGGAAAAACAGGTATCGCACTGCAGACATTTTATGTAGATTTATATACCATAGACACAGAATTAAATTAGGTAGTTCAGTACATAGATTTTATTATCTGGTAACAAACATTGATCTGAACATAAAATTGTATAGAACCCAGTATTATGAAACCGCGAATATGTAGAATTTTGCGCCATAAAGCAGTTAAAATTTGTACAACAATTGTCACTATTTAGTCAAAAAATTTATTCATGTCAATGGAATTTAAAAGGGAACATAGGAACAAAAGGACTCAAAAATTTAATTTGTTAAAAACACTGGAGCAAAACTTATTTTGTTTTTATCAGATATGAAAATAAAAATAAAGACATTAATCCATTAAACATTTATTTTACATATGTTTGCGATATTTGATCAATGAAATGAGAGTACATTTGATCGCTTTTCACTACCCGGTATCGGGGAAAAAATAGCTGTATTGCTTTGGTTGATGAAAAACTTTCTTTTCATTGTATTTTATCGTTCAATAGGATGTATTCAAGAACGCAATCGACACTGCGATCAGTTGCTTTTATGGAATGATGAAAGTTAGTCTTGAAGCGTTATCTAGTGCAAGGATTAGCTTCGATGCATAACAATGCTAGATATTATCATTCCTTTAGCACTGATTCATCATCATCATCATCATCATCATCTTCATCATCATCGTCATATTTTTCCATCAGTAGAAGATGGATGGGATAATATAATTGATACAATACTGATACCTGACAACAAGCGTGATACTGTCTTAAAGGTGAAGGGAAAATAGTACATACAAACAATGAAACATGTAAATAAAAAAGCGACAATTGCAACAAACAAACAAACAAAAACATAAATATAAAAAAACAAATAAAAAAAAACAAACAAACAAACAAACAACAGACTTGATTATTTACAGAAAAATAGGGAACATAAATGTCCCGCTGCCGTACGTATGGTAAGTTTTCAATAGAGAAAAGCAACACACACATTTAACAGGTATGCATGTTAAACAAACTTATTTTACAGATACTGCACATAATAAAGAATACTGAAAATTTGGTTTTGATCTCTGTCTTAATGTGTCAGTTTCTATGAACTACACCTTGCGAAGCAAGAATCTTGAGATAGTATATTTCCTTTCACTCTCTTGGAAGGAAGAAATGTATTTATTTTTTATATATTAAATGTTACTTGTCAAATGGTCAACGTATCGAGCACGCAGTACGTCTTTATACGATAGCTTTCAAAAACTGACAGTTTAAGTTTTTCAACGGTACAAAATTGAAAGATTTTAATCTTCTTGCAGTTAATATAATATTACCGGTATAAATCATAAAAATTCAGATTAAAGGTACATTGAATGCCTTCGGAGTGATAATTTCTCTTGAATATCAAGGGAAAACGATACAGTACGGAATTTGTAATGAAAATATTTACCACATTTAAGTCATTTTATTTTGAATAAATCATCGCATCTAACGGATGACAAAATCCTCTGAAAATCTGTATTTCTTGCGACGTAATATTTCACTACTCCGGGGGAGGAAGGAGAGGTGTTCCAGACTGCGCACCCCCACCTACCCGCGTTCCTCCCTCCCCACACACATACACACAAAAAGAGCGCGAAACAACATGAACGTTTCCTATATTAAGTTTTCTTTACAGTTAAGATGGTTAGAATTATGTCCTGTGAATGAGTAAAATGCAAGAACGTCTGACTGTTCCATCCCACACACCCCGTGCCTACTTGTTTATGCCCCCACTAAACGATATTCCTAGATCCGACCCTGCTACTATTCATAACGAAAACATTTCCAGGCAAATAATTAAATACCTTCGTCATACAAAATCTCGAATTTTCAAGGAAGCCAAAAAGTTTTAATGAAAATAATTACCATATTGAAGTGATTTTATTTTTTCTTAATGAAATCATCTTATTAAAAAAAACAAAATCCTCTAAATTAGGGTCTCTTGCAACATACTAATTGACTCCTATTCAATTAGAAGACATTTCCAGGCAAATAATTAATTAATACATTCATAAAGCAAAATCCCGGATTTTCAAGGAAGATAATCATTTCACTTTTAAACCAATCGATTCCACTAACAGTAAGCAAACGTCTTTAGCCTGCTTGTCTTCTATACCCCATACTTCCATACAAAAACCCTTAGCTGGAAAAATATATTTTGGGGGGAGCCGTGGTTCGCATGAAAAATATTAAATTTCCAATTGTAGTAATTGGTGTCATTGTTAAGCTGTAAGTTGCAGGCAACGTAGAATAAGACCTAATTGGCTTCTATAAAATAGAATGACTGTAAGACCACAAGCGACGTATTGAGTCAACTCAAAATAGTACATTTGTCAAGCATTCAATTTAAGTCTTATAGCCACTCTTGAAGCCAGTCATAGTTCTTGCTTGCTTTACTTCTCCAGGAAAGATTAGGTAGTTACACTATTGATTGGAACAGCTTCGAAAGATTTGTGTCAATGAGGAATTTATTGTTTCTTTTGGGACCTTGTCGTATCTCAGAAAAGTCTGCTCTACGTCTTGTTGAAAAGTCTGAAATCTATGGTAACTACTTTATTATTTTCGTATTTTTATCTCACAAATTTGATACATTTATCATATTTTACTCGTGAAGAATGAAGTATGAATTCCTCGCATTAAATTTTTATTTTGACCCATAAATCTGTGGTAAAACAGTGGCTTCCTCGCGATATATATATATATATATATATATATATATATATATATATATATATATATATATATATATATATATATATATATATATATATAAACACACAACAAGTAACAAACAACCGGGCAAAACCGGTGTGAAACCAGCGCAAGCTCTTTCAGAATATACCTATTCCTTTCTCAAAGGTACAACGCAAAAAAGGACTATTATGCAAAAAAAGAGAAGAACAAAAAACAAAAGTCATTACTTTACAGAATCAACATTATATCAAGCTGTATATATTTTAAAAAATGATAGAATAAACAAAATCAATAAAGGAACAAAGCTGTATTCCGCTGCATGTTATGATACATCGTAAAAGAACGCTCATAAAGCGGAAAGTGGTTAGAACAAAGGAATCTAATTGGTGACGTAAGCAAGTAGGTCAGCAAAGATAAATTTGCGCCATCTATAGAGTTGTCGACAACTGTCTAATTAAACACTTTTTTCTGGACATAATATTTTCTTGAACTGGAGATTACTTCAAACTAGTTTTGTTTTTAAGTTGTATACAAAATTGATTTTGCGACTAGCAAAAAATACAAGAAAATAGATTATATGCAATTTTTACATTCAAACCAAATCAGAAGAATGGAAGTTGAGATCACGGTTTTCAGAAATCGAATTAATGGCAGGACAAATGTTATTTTGGTAACTTTTGTAGGAAATTTCTACTTATCGATGTATGGCAATTTGCCCGTTTGGATTTTCCTTGATTTAAGCCGTTGGAATTGAGTATCCGTTGCCGGCTAATCCAATTGGTTTCTTAGGATTTATCAGTATCGGCGCAGGGTTCGAGGCGCCAGGAGGCAATCTTTTTTAGTGGCGCCCCTACTTAGCTACCTAGAACAGTTTTTATGTCAGTTGCCGACCTCCCTCCCCCTCCCACTCTCCTAAATACAAGTTTTGTGAAGAATTACCCCCATTAGACTACAGTGAAGGTGAAATACAATGGAAATTTCAGCAAAAAAAAATCCAAAAAAACAACAACAAAAAAAAACAAAAAAACTCACAACTCACAACGGCGCCCCCGACGTCTGGCGCCCGTGGGCAAGTGCCCACTCCCAACCCCCCCCCCCCCTCGCGTCGCCACTTGGATTTATTATTTTCTGTGCTCCATTTTGAATTATGTGCGATTCCAGTCAGGATTACACCACTGAAAGTGTGTCTGGGGGAAGAAAAATGTTCCGTCACTTGGCTTCATACCACTTTTTTTAGTTTGCCATAACGATCTGTGGAGATTCACACACACACACACACACACACACACACACACACACACACACACATATATATATATATATATATATATATATATATATATATATATATATATATATATATATATATATATATGTGTGTGTGTGTGTGTGTGTGTGTGTGTGTATATATATATTCCTCATCCTTATCCCCCTGTTCCTGGTCATTGCTTTCTTCTGTATTTCAGTTGTATTCTCTTCAAAGTTTGCAAGTTGTTGTTTTAACTACTTTGGGGACAATATCAATTTGAAGCATTTTTTGTTGACAGCAAGTCCGATCGTAATATTGGTTTACGTAAGAGTCAGATTTTATCTATGTACCTTCTATAATGATTTGACATTTTTTTTTTATCTCCTTGGCATCAACGCTCTAACAGTTCTCGCGTTTCACTTCGAATACATGACATCATATATAATGCTGTAAACACGGTAAAATCTGTCGCGTTTTTAAAAGTAGTATACAACATAGGTAGGTATATGAGATGAAATTAGGAATCGGACAATAATAATAATTTTTACTTCTATAGGGTAAAAATAAATTTTCCGTACTTTGTAAATTGTTAGTGACGGATCAGATCAAATAAAATAGCTTTTCGTACACAGTTTTGAAGCATGATATTCTAATCTTCGTTAATGCAAAAATGCAGTCCATATACATTTTATCTTTTTAAAAAATATATCATGTCTTGAGTGTACATTAAAAGTGATTAGTTTCATCTACACGACAGCAAACAGAAAGAAATAAAGATGGTAAAATGTGTAAAATGGACTAATATACTTGTGATACCGTCTAATTCATCTTCTTGATTCTGTGTGTCTTTCGTATATTAAAAGATACACAATATAGTTCAATTCTAAAGGGAGTCCAATTCATGTACATATTTTTCATCCATATCTGACACACTAGCTTGAGAACCAAGAGCTCATCATCTGCATGGAAATATCTTTCTGATGAAGGCTTGGAACTTTAAATCGATTGTAATGTATAAACAGTAGCCATATGCATTGTCCTAAGAGCATAAACTTAGTGCATATTACAGCTTATGCATAAGAGAGCGTCCGTAGCCGCCAACACTATTGCCATTTTAAATGTCAACAGTTCGAACCAATACGATAAAAATGAATATTGATAGTCCCCAAAGGACTGAATTATTCAGTGGGAATAGAAGACTGTAAATGTCTCTGATAGAACATATTATTAGCAGCAAATCATGACAATCGTTTGGGATTTTGTCACTGAATCATCGGATTTATTCAGCGGTTTTTGTTGATCAATGTAATCAGACATAAAAGATACCTTATTAGTCTTCGTACCAGTGATATTATTTTCTCGAATTTATATCAAACGTCATAAAAAACAAAGTAAAGGAACCTTATCAAATTGGTGAATATATGGATGAAATGGTCTTAACGGTTTTTAGAAGTATGTCATCCCCCCCCCCCTTTTTGGAGGGGGGGGGGGCTTGCACTTCCATAAAGTCTTTTCGATTTGTTTTGACTGGAAGAGAAAACAAATATATAAACTGCCCATAGCGATCAGGAAACAAACTTACATATTGTCGTTGCTAGTAGGTACATGATGAGTGATCGAGGCCACTAGTAAAACTTGAAATTTTTATTTTTTATTTTTTGGCAGAACAAATATTATAAAATGATCACTTATTAATTCAAATAACTGAGCTTTCATTATTTACTTCCATGTACACATTGTTACGATTCTATGTCTTAATAACATACATCCAATATATTCATGTGACAACGAGGCAACCTATCGTTCTTCTGCATAAAAACAAAAAGCAATTCCGCGGCTACCAACTTTTGCAAAAAGTTGTCCAGAACACTCAAATATCTTACTAAAAATAAACAGAAATAAAATGCTTATGTAAACAAACCGAAACAAACGAGTGAGCAGTGAGCAGTGTACTGACAGCAAATGTATCATAGTCTATAATCTAATTGATTTTAGCGACTGACTGACCTATTAAATAAAATGCCAGCTATCCTCATTTATTTACATACTATGTACATCTCTCTCTCTCTCTCTCTCTCTCTCTCTCTCTCTCTCTCTATATATATATATATATATATATATATATATATATATATATATATATGTACATTACGTCGTTACATCGCAACAAGGCTTCATCGTAGATGCAAGCAGAGCATTGAAACGCACACTTCTAGAACGTTCTCAGGAAAATAAAAAAGACTTGGAAATTTATACATAACAGGGGCTTTTCACTTACAAATTAAAAGGGAATGTCAGTATTCGTACATCACAAAACTTGATAACTGATAAAATACATTCCGATCCATAGAGGCACCTCAACATAGACAGATACAGTATTATATTATTAGCACATGCATTAATAACTGATAAACTAAATAAGCACTGAATAATACATAGTGCACAGGCAGGCAAAGAAAACAAATTTTCACATATACTAGAAATTACAGTAATATTAAATGACTGAATTAGCTCAGTGGTATAATGGATTGATACTCACGCTCCTCAAAAATTTGCATATTAAATTCAGCATGACATTAGTACCTAAAAACACAGATAAAAAACACTACACGATAGGTTTCAAAGCAAAAATAATAAAAACATAAAAGAAACATTGCTGCGTAAGAGCTAAACAGAAGCAACCTATTCAACCAGAGAGGCGATAGGGAGTAGCTGGTCTTGTGCAAAGTACATGCATTGGGAGCCTCGTAGTACAATTCTAAATAAACAAGTAGACACAAGGCCAAATAAGCCACCATGAGTACAAATGAAGCAGTCCAGAGCAACCAGAAATGCGATAGGAAGGAGTTGGTATGTATGACTTGCATTAAGAGCCGCGTAAAACCAGCAACACAAATTGTCTGAATTCAAGACAAGTTAATATTGTTTAGGAAAAACTGAAATATTGAAATTTTGCGAGGTATATAAATAAGAAATGAAGACTTCAATACTTGACCAACCAATTCTAAAGTGCGTGAGAAAAACATTCAAAGATCCATTAATCCGATTTCAACGTTGCAAATAATTGAGACGAATAAAAAATAAGACGTAAACATAATTATGGGGAAAGGCTTAAAGATTATTTCAAGAAAAATATAAGCGAGTAGAGGTTTTACGGTGAAAACAACCAATGCTTGTTTGATTTTTTAACGACACCCAATCTTTCTAAAAACAAAAACATAATTAGGAAAATTTAGCATTTTGGTTCTGTAAAAGTTCAGCTTTACTTAACAATCAGAATAATGAAGAGACGAACACAGAATTGAGAGAATGCTAAATACATGGAGTTTTACCACACAACTAGACACTTTACATACCAAATTTGGACAGGAAATAAGCGAAAGCACGACGTGGATGCTTCACTGGATTGAATATTTAATACTGCACGTAGACACGTATCAATCGATAAAAGGAAGCTCCTGTACTGATTTGCATACATGGGTGAAAACAAACAAGCTTATATAAAAACAACCAACCAAGCAATAAAGATGAGTTTTTTTTATATGCATTTGAATCTGTGCTAAATACACCAAATGTTCATGTCTGTAGACCATTACAATATAGTTATATTAGATACAATCATTTGTTTGACATATGCCTTATAACATTACAGTGCATCAAACAAATTGAACTCAAATATGTTTCCTCCGTAAAATGTGTATGAGATAACCACAGATGAATACATTAGTTCAGTTAGAGTGAGATGAAAAGAAAAAGATAAGCATGTTGAAATGTTGATTGTATTTGACGAAATGGAAACTAAAGACCATTAAGTTGGCATACAAGATTTATGGAAATTGGTGACATCACGAGTTAGCAGACAGCATGGCAAGAAATGCATCGGTAAACATTGCTTGAATGCTTTTCAATGAACTAGAATAATTTTCAGTTCACCAAATGCTACGTTATCGTGTAGAACACTCGATAGACATAATGCCTGAAAGGAATCAGTTGTCAAATTTAAAACAATCATCATCAATAAAAGTCCTATATATATGTAGGTTATTTCGAATTAGAAAGTATTAACATACCGTACACTTCGTGTAAGAGCCACTCACCCAATTGCAATGATGCTACAAGTCAAGCCAGAACATCGTGATTAAGTACATGTAATATCTGTGAGAGCAAAACATTGAAAGACAAATTCAGTGACCACAATCACTCAACAAGCAAGTAGAAATGTCCAGGTCATATAGACTAATTAAATTTTAGATATCCACAATACATCTCACTATTATGCATGACTTGTCTGGTTTTAACAGTCGTCTGTTTATCATGACGCTTGTGAATAAATATCCAGATGATGATGTAAAATCATACTCAACAATGAAGAAAAATACATTTCATTCAGCAAGAATTTCATACTATATAGGTTCATAGTAGATGACAATGAAATAACAGTTAAAAGAACAATTAGTTTCGTGGATAGTTTTCGATTTATGAACAAACTCTCTAAAGCAGTTGGCAAAAACTGTAAATGATGACAAATGTACAGAAACCCTGGAGCATTTTCAACTGATGCTACCTAAAGTTTTGAGACAGACATTTACCTGTATGAATACGCGGATTGCTTTGACAGATTAAGCGAAACGGCTATACTACCAAATAAATATTTTCCTTAGGTCTCAGTGACTCAGGCATATCAGATCATGATGATCAGTATGTTCATGATGTAATGTTACACTTCAGTTTGAATACACTCACTGACCAAAGATACTTTGATGTTGTATGATATTTGAGATGAGTTTAGAAATGTGTGTATGACCCACTACAAAACTTGACCCAGTGCAGTAGTACAGTGCACCCGGTTGAGCTCATGATAGGACAAATTATGTGGGTAGAAAAAAAACTTGTGAAACATCAGAAGATAAATTGTTTGTGCTAAATATGTAAAACAAAAGTTTGTAACGGATTCAAAAAATGTTTGCTTTAAAAGAATTTACAGATATACAACGATTACTTATCCAATCACTGGGGAAATTACCATGTAATGCATTTACTCAGGTGATAAAATCATCATATGCCTACCATAGCCTCAAACAAAGTAGTGAATGCTTGATTATAAGCGTTTCTTCGTTGGCACGTTAGTACCTTGACATGAAAAGAAAACTCGAACCTCACCAAAAATTTGTTTCTTTTGTTCTGTTTTAAAGTATCTACAATCTCTGACTTTATTTTATCTGATATTAAGTGATTTTCTTTCAACAGTTTTCATTGCCTTTTTGTCCTTGCTGTAGAATACAAACAAAAACCATGTATTCCTCCAGAAAGTTTTTATCACCGAGTCTGTACATTCACTCATACCGAAATTTTAATATGTCTATCCCTGAAAGTTATCTTGGTTAAATTAATCGCTTTTTACGTCATTCCCACAGTCATTGATAAAAAAAATTATTAATTCCTCGATAAATATCAGCCAGTAACTCTAGTTTCGCATCCAATTTATCTTCTGAATCTAACTTCGTTGCTATTCTTCGAATATCCACTTTTTAAAGTTGGTCTTTTTGCACAGAAGAGTTGGACAAATGCTAACGATATGATCGATGAAACCCATGTATTCAGTCTCTAATAAATTTAGCACAAACAATGTTTTACCACAATAAGTCACTCCATAAATGATCATGTTATGGGGATGTTTTAAACACAGTTCCGCTGCGCTCCAGAACGACAATCCTCTGCTTTGCAAAACATTGACGTCATTTATACATGTCTGAAAAAGAATTTATTTGAGTTCATTGTTTTGAATGTTAACTTAGCCATCTGAAGCGAAAAGAATATATATTTTGTGAGCATTAATATGTTCTTTTCTGTTGATCTGAAAATAGATACCTTGTTATATTTTGGCCAATTTAAGACCTGTACATTTAGTATGTTATAGTTAGTACTTCTCAGATCAAACCAGATGTCGTAAATATCAGTGTAATAATTGTTGCTCATTAATATGTGCTTGTGTTGCTCATCGAAGAAATACTCAGAGGTTTCTGTAAGCTGTTGTCTCGAAGCCATTAGAATAAGACGTGTTTTTCAGCCTATCTATAGTCACCGAGCTCTCTCCTATTTTCACAGGAGTTATGTTAAGTTTAGGTGTATTGGCTGCTAATATATATGATTCTATCTCTCGTCATGTAGTAATAAAATAAAATCAATTTCTGTACTTCTCATTTACTAATTGAGCAACTGATTCAGAAGTAATCATACCGCACTGGAGGCAAATATTTGCAGTTTCGTAGTCCATCTTTTTTAAGTCTCAGCCGTCATCGTTACCACCTTTTATATCTCCAGCTGCTTTTGCGAGTGTTATGTTAAATCTGAAATCTGGAGGATGAGCAGTTGGATACAGTGGTCAATGATCTGTTAGAATTTGAAAGTCAAGTTGTATCCGAAGCTTCTTTCCAAACACAACCAATTGTATAGCTTCAGCACTTGTACTTAGCGCGTGACATGCTTCTGATCTCATCTTCCTACATTTTTCACTCATTATGCCTTCCTGAATCTTGTTTATCCTAACTGAAAGGGGCAACCACAACTCTTCGTATGTCGTAAAAATGTTGTAGTCATTTAATTTGATAGTTTCCGTATGATATGGGGATGTCTTTCATCATCATTCTTTTAAAATTGTTTACCATTTCATTGTTAGCAATCTTTTACACCTTCATATCATAAAAAATGAAAATAGTACCATGTACATCATGAATTTTGGACCAAGCTTGGTATAATCGGATTTAATGCTGCTGGGTGTCTGAATGATACAATTATGTGTTTGAATGAGGTATTCAACTTCATGAGGCGTCTTCTTCTGCTTGTTGGGAGTTATTATTTACCGTATGTTGACGTCTTCATTATTTATTGTGCTAAAAAAGGATACAAAACATGTAAGCAACATTCACACTAACACCCATCCAAATTGCAATGTAAATATATTTGTATTTTATTTGTTCCGTTTAAGGTTGCTTTGTTGTTCAATTTTTGGATTATTATTTAAACGTTGTCTACCATTATCACTATGAGTAGCTAAATACAGAGAAAAGCCATCGTTCAGGCTGTTCAAGTACTGAGTGACCAAACGTGTTCTCTCAATCTTCATTCAAGTAGTCAAGAGTCTTCGCCCTGTTTTCATTGATGGGTTCATTTGTTTTCTCTGGTACTCTTCTAAGGTCTTGTATCTAATTTGCTCCTCATCAGCTCAACTGATATGACATAACTTGAACAGATAGTTGCTTCCTATAAATGTTAAACCGTTGGCCATTGCTCCCCCAATGATAACTGCTGTTATAGCCATTCTATTTAAGAGTACACGAGATTGATACTGCTGCTAGTTCTTATCGTGCTGTGAACAACACCGGAATCATGAAGAGTATGAAATGGCGCTTTTGTATTATGACTAAATTGAAAATATAACTTATTGTTCTCTTCCAGGTAAAATGTATGCGATTCTTTTACATCATACAGATTAGACTCCCTTTCTGGTTTGGTTCTGTGTACACAACGTTGATAGTCTTATTCGATATACAAGTCAAAATAAATTATATTATATTTAGGTTCATTATATATGTTGCCAAAAAGTGTACGCATTCCTGGCGTTTTATTTTAATGACTTACTGTTGTGATTCACTTATTGTGTGTAAAATGTATTCAGCACAACGTAAAGGAGAATAATTGAATTCACAAGTTTCAGCCAATTTTTGAGCTGCAATTTCAGAGTAAAAAAGTTGTAGCAATCTTTTCGTTGCTTGATATTCATAACGAATTTGATAACGAGATACATTTACTTATGTGAACAGATTTATGTTAGTTCCAACATTTATGTTAATACCATCTTTTCAAGGCATCTATCTCACTGTTTATTTTCTGCTGGATTGGCAGTAAATATTGTCGAACGTTAGGTAAATAATCGGTTGTTTTTCTTATTTACTGTATGGTTTGTTATCAGTTCTTGTCACGGTCACGTAAATTGACTATACGGTTATTACTGAGGTCTAAGTCACTATTAATCGTTTGACCAAGTGTTCTATCTTTTTTAACTTTTTTTGTTTCAACGTTTTAACGTTTATTGGGACCTCGAAGTTATATATTTCCGAACACTTGGTACCTACACTATTTTGCTTAACGTGGAAAACACACGTAATAGGCATACCGTGAACATCTATTACTTTTCCATCTTGTAATTGTTATCAATAATGCACAAAACAAAATCTCTGCGAAACACATTGTTAACTGATAAAGAATCGAGAAAACATGAAAATAGCCATTAGTGTATTTTTTGTGTTATTGATCCAGGAAAATGTACACATTTTTTGAAAATGTATCTGATTCAGTAGATGCCAATGTAATTATCTGGCTATTGAATTCTAGCATTTTAGTATTGTAGTTGCTTATGTGTACTGTATAATAGGTACTCGGGGTGAACCTGAATTTTGAGTTGTGTTTCAAACATTCGACATTAATACTTTCTTCTTTGTCACCGTTTGAAATCTTTCCCTCTTTGACTTTTTCATGTACATTTCGAGGTTGTAATAACCATCTGCAACTAAGAGTCATAGTTTGAAACTTGTCATTGATGTAGTAAAAACGATTGTTATTTTAGTTCTGTAATACCCAGCAACAAAATCTACTATTTGTAATGAAATTAATAGTCCGCCATTTCTATAATCGATTTGATTGGTAAAATATATATTGCACTAAAATTCCCATTTATGTCATTCAAATATAGCTAATTTTAGAAATTGCAACATAAACTATACTGATTATTATATATGTTGTGTCCAGGTTAGTGTTTGGCATAAGTAGGATTGTCTGGATGCATCTGAATTGATAATTAATTCATCAAAACTGTTGAAAAATGAGTACAAGATATAAGAAACCTAATTAGTGTAGTGATAGCTATCAAGATGCTTTATTAGAACAATTAAAAGTGTCATCAGCTGGTATGTGTTTATTTCAGGACAGGTCTTCCAAAGCTATTTTAGGCCAAGATTGGCTTACAGACTGTGTTATGCTGAATTATTATCATATATAAAGCTCTCAACCGAATTGGCAATTTATTTTAAATCTTTCCGTACCATATCGGATTGTTGGCATATTCTTTTTTTAAAAACAAGTTTCAATGAGTAGCATGCTTTTTTCTAGTGTCGGAAAAAGAAATCTGAATTTCGAACTTATTAAAAAACGTTGTCACATTAGGTTCGCGCATCTAGCTCCGCTACAGACTGTTATTTACATTGGAAGGCAAAGATGAATTAGATATGAATAAATATATAGTCCACTAGTATTTTTAATGTTTCAGGAATGAAATGTTATGTTAAGTTCCCAAGCTGGACAGCTGTTCATACCCGAGCGTGATTTTAGCTTGTCATCATTGTACTTAACTGATGCATTATTTGACTCTCCGTCGACTGCGAGAGAGAGAGAGAGAGAGAGAGAGAGAGAGAGAGAGAGAGAGAGAGAGAGAGAGAGAGAGAGAGAGAGTTTTTAGGAATTTAACTAACTTCAATAGTTTATGCAAGCTTACGAATTCTGTGAATACATATCTGGGCCTTGTGTTCAGATGATCTAATCATCTTATATTTCTACTCGTGAAAAAAGAAATTAGACCTCAATATTTTTAAATATTGAATAAATATCTCCTAAGTAAAAGAGTGGACAGGCATGGACTTTGCAAAGTCCCAAAGAGCAGTGGAGAACAGGGCGAAATGGAGAGAGATTGTCGCAAAGCCATCAGTGGCGCCCCTTCGACCAGCAAGGTTACGTGAGAAATGGAAAAAAAATGAATGAAAGTAAAAGATGTATATACGATTGTAAGGATGTTCATAAATTTTGTTTTACTAACTATTATAGCCATCTCTTCTATGGTTTATACTTAATATCTACAAATAGCGACGAGAGAGCATATTTGGGAATAATCGTAAGTAAGAGCTTTTAAATCTAAATTGTTTGTTGTTGCGGCAACCACCATACCATCATTGTTGAACATCCTATGAATCTGACATTATAATAGACAATTTGTTGATTAAGTAAGCATCTGCCATTTTTCTCTCATAACCTGAAAACCGAAATTGAAACCAAACTCGTTTTGAAACTTCTTTTTCTGTACATATTTAAACTGAAATTGAAATCAAGAAAACCGGCCCTGTGTGTCACAGTATGCAACTCATCTTAAACCCAGATTGCGAAAAAGATTAGAATGAGCGTTCTGATAGACACATATGCTGTCCAACACAGAAAGTAAAAAAAAAAGTAAAAAGAAAAATAAAATTTAGTAAAACAAAACTCGATTATTGTGTTGTCATCTTCTCAGAATATATTTCAGTCGATCAAACAACATTGGTCAGATATAGTGAACGCATGCAGCTTTAAAGATTAATAATTGCAAGATCTGTTAATGGCTGTCTTATATTCAGTTTAATCTTAAACCGGTAAGATGGGGATAACTGTAATTATTTAATATAGATTTCACTCACACCCATTTGTCTCTCTAAATATGACCGACACTGAAAAATCGCCATTTATGAAATATAGCTGTGAATCAAATTATAGATGTATCCCACCGCTTTTTTTTTTGTTTGCTAATTTATTTTACGTGATAATTTAAAACGCATTACCGCAGAAAGTAAATTAAAAGTGCTGAAGGGTATTGATTGTGCTGAAACACTCAACCCGAATCTAATTTCATTTTGAACCTAATGGATGACTCGTCCCTTAAAAGAAAAAGAAAAAAAATATCTTCAAGCCTTTATTGATCAATGAATTCTAAGTTAGAAAAAGGAAGTTTACGAACCATATGCAAATTTAGTGAAGTCTCACAAAATCGTTAAGAACTAAAAAAAATAAACTTTCATTGGAGCTAATCTTTCCAGGAAAACTTATGAACGAGTAGTGTGTCATTTCCGACGTATTTATTTAATATTAGTGTTATTCTATTTTAATGATGTATAAAAATGAACCTTTACCGAAAAATTCTTTCTTTTTCTTCACTATAATGACACGTATTGGCAGCTATTTTTTCACCCACACTCAGCTACAGCGCAGTCTTTTAGAATACTATTGTATACAATGTAAATATATTCGTATTCATTTCAAGCTGACATATACACATTATCGTAATATATTAAGTACCGCTTTATTTTTGTTGCGATATAATTTCAGAAATATCTATGAAAATAATGAAAATAGTATTGTAGAGGGGACTGGGATTTTAGAACGTTATAACTGAGAAACGTTATATTCAATTTCGTTTATTTTTTAAAATATTTATGTACTTGTCCATGTCGATGACGTTGGACATACTTGTAGTAAACAATTTATACTGGTATGATTACCATCAGAACTCGTATGTAATGGGGATATATATTTGACGACACAACACACATTTGAATAAATACATGTTATCATGAATAAAAACAAGATAAACCAGTAAGTTTTAACATCTGATAAAAGTGTCAACATATATGTACATGTATCAGCCATTGAATTATAAAATCACTTTATAGAAAATAAAAAGAATCGGGCTATATAGAAGATAAAAATAATCGGGCCATATAGAAGATATACATAATTGGGCTATATAGAAAATATACATAATTGGGCTATATAGAAGATAAAAATAATTGGGCTATATAGAAGATACAAATAATTGGGCTATATAGAAGATAAAAATAATTGGGCTATATAGAAGAGAAAAATAATTGGGCTATATAGAAGATAAAAATAATCGGGCTATATAGAAGATAAAAATAATCGGGCTATATAGAAGATAAAAATAATTGGGCTATATAGAAGATAAAAATAATCGGGCTATATAGAAGATATACATAATTGGGCTATATAGAAGATATACATAATTGGGCTATATAGAAGATATACATAATTGGGCTATATAGAAGATAAAAAAAAGGGCTATATAGAAGATAAAAAAAGGGCTATATAGAAGATATACATAATTGGGCTATATAGAAGATAAAAATAATTGGGCTATATAGAAGATAAAAAAAATCGGGCTATATAGAACATGAAAAGAATTGGGCTATAAAGAAGATATACATAATTGGGCTATATAGAAGATACAAATAATTGGGCTATATAGAAGATAAAAATAACCGGGCTATATAGAACATAAAAATAATTGGGCTATAAAGAAGATAAAAATCATCGGGCTATATAGAAGATAAAAATGGTCGGGCTATATAGAAGATAAAATTAATCGGGCTATATAGAAGATAAAAATGGTCGGGCTATATAGAAGATAAAATTAATCGGGCTATATAGAAGATAAAAATAATCGGGCTATATAGAAGATAAAATTAATCGGGCTATATAGAAGATAAAATTAATCGGGCTATATAGAAGATAAAATTAATCGGGCTATATAGAAGATAAAATTAATCGGGTTATATAGAAGATAAAATTAATCGGGCTATATAGAAGATAAATTTAATCGGGCTATATAGAAGATAAAATTAATTGGACTATATAGAAGATAAAATTAATCGGGCTATATAGAAGATAAATATAATTGGGCCTTATAGAAGATAAAGAGAATCGGGCTATATAGAAGATAAAAAGAATTGGGAGAGAAGCGAAGCTATCAATAACAGTAGCAATGCAATTATATGAAGAATAAGAATACATTACTTATTTTCAAACTAGCGTCATGAGATCGTCCAGGTGCACTAAAACAATGTGCTGGATCTAGTTTATAATTATGCAAGCATACATTTCTAAATTTTTCTAAAATGTCACATATCATTCAAACATATTTCTTTACCAAGTAATCATGTAAGTCACCATGTGAATCCAATTTGAAAAGTTTCACGACATCATTCACACTGATAATCCGCTTTGCTAATTCCTGATCCGATGAGACTTGAATACACATTTTGTATTGTGATAATTTTGTTTCATTAAACCTTTCAAACGCATCCATGTATTCATACGGAGATATATCTTTAATCAAAAATGTTGCATCCATGCTTTTGAAATGTTTTATTTTTTCCGTGGATATATCATTGTTTACATTTTTAATAAGTTGTTCTACTGATTGGTTTACAAATCGACCAATATCCATGGTCTTTTAAATAAACCTTCTTCTCCTCTTCTTATTTTTATTTTAAATCTATGGACTATAAATTTCTTATTAAACGAAATGCATTTTTCATTATTATTTGGTATTATTGATACTTTTTTATCTGGATCGATTTTTTACTACGGTCATAATAAACAGACGAGAATCGTATTCATATAAATTATGCAAAATTAGTGCTATATATTTAGGATATTTGTAACTTTAACTACACTCCGGATGTGCAGCAGCTCTGTTTCACCTGTTAGGTGATCATGATTTCTTACTTTGCAGTTGGTGTCAGTCTCTTTATGAATCTCCTGTTCACAAATATGACATGTTAGTAGAAATATAATGCTTCTTATTTTTATTAATCAATATCAACTTAGAAGCGTTTCTTGGTACACGTGCTTAATAAACAGTTTCTGCAATTGATTGCAAACGCTGGTAAAAAATTTATATGCAGTCTTCTCTGCAAACTATAATTCAAACACTTCTTACAAAGTATTTTATTGTGTGTTTTTGCTTATTTGATATGATGGTAATGTTGAAAAATTATTTATTCCACAATAAATTTAATTCTTCCCATGAAATACAGTTAGCATATCTAAGCGACTATCTCGTTTTCTTTCTGTCACTTGAACTGGCTGTATAAGTTAGTCTGCTGTATCGTAGACATTAACAGATATATTAAATTCTTTCTCAATTGTATTTTTGTCTTGTATGTTTATTATACATGTATTAATCCAGTGCCTATATTTGCCATGGTTATATTGTTGAGAACTGTTTGCATTGTCTTTTGGTGGTTTTATAAAAAAAATTCATTAATAAAAAACAACATCTGTTGTCTCTATTTTTAACATCAGACAGGCTTTTTATTTCTTATCCACTCTGGTAAGTTTATGTATCAATTACCTCCTATTGGTCGATATTTATCTGCATGTAGCGTTACATAACTTATTTGCACAAAAAACCTCCTACAAAAAAAACCAACGTGCATCATGACATATTTCCGATTACATTTTGTTTATAGCACATCAAATATACTTTATCTTTACTCTCCCTCTCATTTCTGTTCATTGTGTTCACAGGTAATCTTATGTCATACCAATCTACATTACGAAATGTGCCATTTTTTTCACTGAAAGTTTAATTGATAAATCTGTCTGGACTTTTACTGGACCCAAAATCGTTAATTTTTCCACTTATTATTTTCTATAACTATTGTTCTACTTCTTAAAAAGATACGAAAGAAATATCCTGATTTGTTTCGTGATCTCCTGCTTGAAATCTATACTCTTTTAGATGCCTAGTAAATGTGTCTTGAACCTTCTCGTCATCATTCTATATTTAGTTTGTGCAAACATTCTGTATATCTCTCTTCTTGTCAGGAGACAAATTAGAGGATGATTTAATTTTCTTCTTGCAGACTTTGGTATTGTTTTTATTACGCAAATTTGTTATCATTTTTATAGTACTTTTTCACTTAAATTTTTAGTTTGAAATTTACTTTGTTAATGATTGAAAAATGAACCTCATTTTACATTTTATCCACTCTGGCAAGCAATTAAACAATTATTTTCTTGTTGTCTTCTCTGATTGTGTCATTCTGTTCATTGTTTCCGTTTCTAAACTTTTCAACCTTGAACACGTCATCTTCTTTTAGGTATAGAGATAACTCCTCCTCGTAACATATCCTCTCAATATCTCCCTTTGAATCTTTCAATTTATATGCAGTATAAATTATTGTATCCCTCTATAAGTTTAGGAAATACTCGTATCCATTTTCTGGCTTTGGTTTGAGTAAAATAGTTCTACATTCCCTTCTATGAAATATATCTGTAACATATACTTTTTTGTCTGAGCAATTGGAACAGTTTTCTATATTTTCTTACTCCCATAAGTCATTGACCTTTCGGTTGTAAAATAAATTCGTTTCCTTCATTGAACAGTATATTGGTATGGTTACCGCTCATTACAGGTATCTGTGACAGCGTCTTGTATGTCATCTCTTATTTTTTGTATAAACTGTTTAGCCTAAGTGTAATTTGGAAAACATATATATCACTGTCAAAATGTATTTGTATCTATTGTTGTATTTTTCATACGCTTGCATATCAACGATGTCTGCCGATCACACGCCATCCACGTGACTAATAAAGACTCTCCTGAATGGAAATATTTTTCTTGTTTACTTTCGTAATGTGTATGTATACCGTTCAGTAACGAAACCTTCAATTCAGAGTATTTTATCCTCTTCTTATCGCGGTTTATTTGTTTCCACAATTGATTGGTATTTTTGAATGAAACCGTATTTTAAGGTTAATGGCATAGATGTCTTAAATACTGGTCTTTGTATTTGCGTCTTTATTCGTTTTTTTAAAAAGAAATTGTTGAATTTTAAATGAGCTTAATTGTAACCAAGCCTAATATTTCTATATAATTTTCGACATTCGTAGTAAAGTAACGAGGAGCACATTTGAACATTTTGTAAATTCTTTTCAGGTTTAGATGGTGAAAAAATATGATCTAAGATAGTTGTCCAGGAACCTAATATAAATGGGACCAGAAATATTAATCTTCCCAGTTCTTACAGCAAATTTATATTCTTCCATGTTTTAAAAGTGCAGGAGAATTGCATTTCAAGTTTAATGATCATGACGTTAAAATTTCTAGCTCTATTGCTGAAAGCAACACACACACACACACACACACACACACACACACATATATATATATATATATATATATATATATATATATATATATATATAAAAATTAAAATAGGAATCAGGAATTTACTTTATATTTGATTTACAAATATTGTCAGATTCTTTCTCAGTTGTCCTCTTATTACAACTTCAAGATATTTTTGCTTTTACCAGATGTATCTATAATGACTCGAAAAAACAGAAATTAAACTTTGAAAAAAATACAGTTAAATATTTTCATGGAAATATCAACGTTTGAAACTACTATAGAGAATTAAAAAATTCTATCAGCATAATGCATTTTATTTGTCTTTAGGCGTTGAAAATGTGATGTCAAGCTTTAAATTTCTCAGTAATAATGACTTCTGTTTATAGTTTGATAATATCACTTCAAGATACACTGTCCAATATTACATATTCCTTTAATGTATTTATTCTGTTTGATTAATATGGACGACTACTTGCTAGTATCGACAAATGCTCGCTAGTATCGATAAATTAATTTATTCTTTTTTGTGTCTTTTTTTTATTACCCTAAACTCACCCACGGTTGATTATCGTGACGTCATACTAATCACATTCATGTGTGTTTAGATGTCATTTAATCTAATCACGGTTGACGCAATACCATACTCGTACACATTCATTATCTGAGATGCAAAATTGCAAATTGCAAATTTTTGGTGTAGTTAAATCATACATTTTAATTGTGTCATTCTACCACATAGCTATTAATTGGGTCATTCTACCACATAGATATTGAGACTTCGTTATGAAAGTTCGAGAAAAGAAAAAAAAATCTTTAAGATTTTAGGTAATTATTTACTAGGTCATAATTAATCTGATAGATAATGTTATGTTATTTTTATGATTGACATATAACATCACCATACATTTATGTTTCTATAATTTGATTATCTCACTTGAACATTTTATTAAATTTAGTTTAGTAAATTCTATGCTATAAGCAATATGTCATTTTCTCTGACATGTATGCAAATACCTATACCTAGCTTACCTGTAATTCCATTTACGCCTTCTGGTTTACCTAAAAAAACATTTTTTTTGTTCCAGCCTGGAATTAGGTCAAAACAGTTAGGTTCTCTGCGTGAACGGCACAATAATCACTTCCTTGAGCACTTTACTCCAATTGCCTCGGCACTAAATAACCTACTTGTGTTGCTGTGACGTAAAACACCGAACCAAACCAAACCCTTCCTTGTTTTTTTGTTATACAGCTTTGTTGGGCTGATGGCAGCATAACATAGATATGCAGTTTTAAGACCGTTTATTAATTTTGTATTTCTTTGTTTCTTTTTTTTTTGTTATCCTTTGTTTGTTTACTTTTCCGTCATTCAAACGCGTAAGAGTCAAGAATTTCTCTTGACTTTTTTGTTTAGTGTTTGTTTTGTTGATGTAAATTGTTTCTTCCCCTGATGAAGAGCTTGTTTAGCTCGAAACGTTGGGAATCTGTTTTGTATTTGCGCCGTTATCAACATATATATATATATATATATATATATATATATATATATATATATATATATATATATATATATATATGATAGCATACAAAGACTGATGGTTTCCGAAAGAGTTTGATCTCTTAAAGCATAATAAAAGCATGGTAACTACTTCAAAGAAGTAAGAATAAAAGTCAAATAGGTTTGCCATGAAAATCAGATTTTCTTTAAAGAAAGTCACTATTATTTTAAAAACGAAAATGTAAAAAAAATTAAAAACGAAAATGTAAAATAATATATTAAAAGATTGCATTGATAAGGCATGGATATGTTTTCGTATGGTTTGCTCCTCTACACATTCTATAGAGATGCATCGTTGCTGTGTTTACCAGACTTGTTTCTAACTTCATTTCAAACATGTTGCTACGCTAATGGTCGTAATTTGCATTGCTGTAAAGCTGTCATCGTGTAATAAATTGGAAATGACAGTAAAAGAGGACATAATTGGTTCCTGTGAAATATGATTAGACTTCGGTCTACAAGAGATATCAGTAATGAACCAGCTTAAACGCATACACATGAAAGCGTGTTCTAGCACTCAAAGTATGATTTATAGATGCAATAAAAGATCAAGTTCTTGTCTGCGTTATATCAGTTATAGTACGATATAATAAAGCAGATATGAGCTATGTTGCCAATAGCATGGTAATCAACGAATGATGTCTCGCAGCCCACTGATTAATGCACTGTTTAACTCGATGGGCAAATCTATTACAAGAACCATCTCATTCCGACATTTTCCATGGCCACTCCATTTTTGGCATGTACACATGATAGATGAAATGCAGATACTTTCTTTCTGTTTATAGACCGTAAAAATAGATTAGCTATACAAGTTTAGAAAGGAAGTGTCATCCTCAAAAGACGACATTTAATGTTGATTATTTAATGATGATTGAATGTAGAAGATACTTGTAAGACGTTTTATCAAGCATTCCTCATTATGGACATCACACATCAAGACCCACACAACCCATCGCATCTACCAGCATGTGCACCCATCCCACCCTCAGCATGTGCACAAGTCGATTGCTTTAAGTGACGGAAGGCAATATCAAAGTTAGAAGATGTTATAGCTGTGAAAATTGCAGTATGTTATACGCAAGCTTAAAGGGACAATTCCATTTTTCTCCAGTTCCACAGCTTTTGTATATATCAAACGTAGGTACTATAGTATGGTACTTTAAGTGTCCATGGAAATCCTATGTAAAAAAAAAAGGGTCTACCGATCATAGATGTCTAAGACCCAAACAAAAATCCTATGCTAAATAGGGTCTGCAGATTCTAGACCCAAACGGGAAATTAACAATATCCTGCCATTTCATGTGGGTTTATTGGGTCATGGGGAAATAAGATATTAAAAATGTCCATAGGCCCAATATTATGGGCCTGTCTGGCTTGAAATGTAACATGCTGCGTCTGTTTGGCTTCGAAGAGAAATGTAATGTTAAAATGCCAATAGGTTTAATATATGTGGGTCTACATGGCCCCTGACGGGAAATGTAATGCTTATGTGTTTCGCCTCTCTAGGGACAAATGGGAATTAACATTAGACCGCCATTATGGAAATGTCACTGTGGGGACAATGGGAATTAACATTTCGGCCGCCATCTTGGATTGCTGTCGCTCTGGGACAAAATGTCACTCTGGCCACGATGGGAATTAACATTAGCAAATGTTAAACCAATGGAAATTCTCAAATGCTGCACTTGGGGGTCTAACGGGAATTTAACATGGAGATGGCACTCTGGACCCAAAGGGGAATTTAACACGTGAATGGCACTATGAGGCATAAGGGGAATTTGACATGAGAATGTTGACTACGGCAAATTTTATTTGCAATGGCTTGCCACGAAATGTTTATTACCGGTAAAAAAAAACAACCTCTATTTATCTTAAGTTATAAATTATAGTAAAGAAATATTTATAATGATGTAGAAATATCAAAATACTATTTTTGTTTCAATAATTGTTTACTGTTCTACATTTTTAAAATTTGTAATGGTGGGCTAATATTAATTCCCATTTGTCCCTAGAGTGATAAAAATATAAGCATTACATTTCCTGTTAGAGGCCATGGAGACCAACACATATTATACCTATCGGCATTTTAACATTACATTTCTGTTCGAGGCCAAACAGACCGAGCATGTCACAATGTTAGATTTCCCACCAAAAAGACCCATAATGTTAATCCTAAGGACATTTTAAAATAGGATTTCCCCATGACCCTATAAACCCACATGAAATGGCAGGATAATGTTAATTTCACCTTTGGGTCTAAAATCCGCAGACCTTTTATAACATAGGATTCGTGTTTGGGTCCAGAGTGCCATTCCCATATTATAGCCAAAATGACGCAAAAAATGGCGGCCTAATGTTAAATTTCCATAGACACCTATAATGTGAATACCCTTTATAACATATGATCCCCATAGATACCCAAAGTACGATGCTATACTACTAACGCACAAAACAGGATGAACATTTCCTAAAACATATCTAAAGCTTTCTAAACATTTTATATCGAGGAAGTTCACTCTTTTTCAGCAAGGAAGATAAGGAAATAAATTCTAAGAAAACATCTTTGATAGAATTTCAGATATTTATAAATTCATTAAGGTTGTAATATTTTAAACACAATTAACCTGTTTATGCATGGCAATTTAAAATTGTTAAGTATATACATTATAAACAAAGAGAGACCAATATGTTTTCCACCCAGTTATTTTTTAAAACTCTTATGGAATTGTGAAAAGTAAGAAAAAAAGCTTAATAGTCCTTATAATTTAAAGCCATTTTGATTTGTATGTGCAAAAAATTGCACTCGTCTTAGAACCCATTTTCAATGTAACAATTTAAGACTAAATGTATGCATAGAAAACTTCAATAATTTAATAAAAAATATTTAGATTATAGTTACTTACCTTCATTTAATTACAAGAAAAAGAAGTCAACATTTTAAAAGTATTCCCTGTGTACCATACGGAGAGAGTTAGCGAATGATCTGTACTTTTGCCGCTTTGGTATTGTGGAATAAAATCAGCTGTTGTGCATATTTAAGATTGTCTTTTTTAGCTCTATTATATAGCTTTTGCACCTTTATACTTTTGTGCAAAGTTTTGTGGTCATCAATTAATTTTCTAGCCATATATCGCCGGAGAACACTTTTCAGACTATCATTATGTTGAAATCTGTTCCATGTGCATAGGTTCTTATTAAACGTTTACACGCTTTTCAGTTTTTTATTTCTTTTTTTTTTTTTTTTGCCATGCAGTCAAGCTCATATTTTGCAACCAAATAGAGACATGAAGGTAAGAAGAATAGTCTAGTACTACATGACTTGAAAGTACAAACCACTCGAGACAGTGTCAGTGAACGTTTACTAACAGATACTCATGTAACAGTATTCCTGCAAAAAGTTTAGAGTTGATAGATGCGTTCAAAGGCATTATTTTCCTTCCTTACTTTGTTATTTCAAAGATAAAATTGACTTTAATCGACATTTACAGTAGCGCTTTTAATGGATCCGGAAAATTAATTATGTGGATGACATTCCAATCAATACTTGCTTTTCACAGTCTCGAAGCTCCTGGAATAATTGCCTTTCTTGGGCAACTCAAATGCCTTAAATTGAATAGGACTAATTTTCACTTTTTATCTGATATACATGTTGTAATGACTTGAATATTTGCCATTATACTTCAAGTAGCAAATCGTTCGTTTAATTTTCTGCCTAAATAAATCACGAATGCACGAGCAAATCTCATCTAGGTTATATAACATTTGATCCTAAAGAAGTTTGCCCCGCAATGCATGATAGGAGTTTACAACAGTGCATACTTATTAATCGACATACTAATTTCTTCCAACTCGTTCCGTAAAAGAGAACATGGCAATACTGAACGTTTAATAACGTGTTTATTAATTTTAGGAACCGTTAAAAATGAAATGACCGAAATATAAAACTGATATGTGCTGCAAAGAGCAAGAACTGAAAAGGTGAAGATAAATAAAATTGGAAAATTCAAGATAAATTAATGAGAAATTTTACATTAAAGTTTAAGTATCTTGGAATTTGCAACCCTTTACTTATGTAAGTCTAGTTAGTGTTATACCTTACTTTCATACATCAAGATTTTCTTCGATATTTGTGTAAGAAACCAAAACAAAAAAGAACATTGTAACATGTGATGAAACACCTCAAGAATTCCGGCAAAATCTCTATAGACCAAATGACTTTTCCGTCTCCTTCGTTCAAAAATCGTTCATCCTAAAATGTAGTTGTTGATTCTTTGGTGATACCAATCGAGATACAGATGTGTAGATTGTATAGCGTTCAAAGCGATGCAACAGGTGAAAGTGATACCTCCCTTTCATTCGTCGATTTACCATTACTCTTATATTACTGACTTTGTAAGGGTCAAATTAAAAATTAAAGATACACATACACAAATAAATATATATAGTCAAACTTTGCAAACAGACGATTATGAGGATCATCTCAAAGTGGTCTTTATGAGCAGATGATCCCTATATAATGTATTGGATGATGCATGATTAAGAATTGTGTAGGTCTTTTGGAAACTTTTTAACGCAACTTACAAAACTTGGTTTGCAAACTCAAATGCACTAGTTCTAATTTAACCCTGATACCTGGATTAAAGTCATAACATTACAAATTAGATACTGACACATACCTCTGTAAAAGCAGCGGCTATTTGGATCTCCATTAGAGTCCAATATATTCCATCTAGGTCTTCGGTCGAGTACATCAGTATCAAGAGATAACATGTATTTGTTTACAAGTTTGATGGGATATATGTGCTGTCAAAGCTATTTGTACTGCAAAATAACATTTAAGAAAGCAATAATATCGATTAGACGATTTCAAAAATAAATAAAGATATCCTGCGATATTTTAGAATGAAAAAATAAAGACTTACAGATTACATTTAATAATGTTAACATCGAGATATGCATTGTCAATCCCAATGCCAGGATTGTTGAAACATCACGGTATGAAGACGAAATAAATTACGTATTTAACCTTGATGAATATGCTAATTTGTATATGGCTATATTTATAGCACATTTTGAAGATCTAATAAACTTTACAAAGTCAATATGCAACGAATCGATAAAAACAGAGATATAACGTAAGATTTAAAGAAAAAACCATGGTGACTCAGTATCTGAAGTAGCTATTTTTTAATCAACCATAAAAATGGTATAATTTGACATAAATCGGAATTATTTCATTCGTTTGAAAGGAATGAAAAAACGTTGCAAATAGCTGAAAAAAAGTTCTCGTTGTAGATCGGTGTTCTGTTGATGTATTGATAAAGCCTAAAGATAATTTGTTAAGCATACAGTAATCTCGTAATGTTTTGTACTGTTTATTATGACTAAAAAGAACAGTATTTATGACATCTTTACTACGATTCTGAAAGTCCAATTGACTACACAAATATAAATTTATTGTGGGAACCAATTACACGGGAGAAAAATAAACTAAAATACGCTGAATTGAAAGAATGGTAAACTGAACTGTCTACCTACACATTATACAAGCAAGCTAGAAAAAGATTTCCCTACAGAAGGGTCTCAGTTAGTCACGTGGCTGAATAATTGTAGGCAGACATTGTTAACATTTAAACATATGAAAAATAGAATGATGAATAAAAATATATCTTGACCGTTATAGATGTCTTTTTAAAAAAGCTTTGGCAATGAAAGTAAAAACGAGAAATGGATATGACACACACGATGCAGTCATATAAATCTTCAAGATTGAAAGCCTGACAAAAATTCAGTTTGATGAGGGAAAGACAAAAGTGGAGGATTTGTGGAAAAGAAAAACATTGAGTACTTTTCAGCTCACTGAGACAAAAAGCATCTGTAGAGATATCGTTTAAAAGAACTCTGAAGTCTAGAATGTGGATGTATTTTATTCAAAATGCAACAACCAGAAAATAGGTTGACGTTTTAACAAAGCTAATTTATGATACAGTAACAATCATCACACATCCATGGACTTAATCCAAGTTGAAGCGAACAAGAACTAAAACAGATCAAAAGTATGGATCAATCTATTCTTTTATTTGAGAACTAATACATTTAGAGATTCTTAATTCAAAATTCGTTAAACCATCAACATTTCAAAATAAGAAGCAATATTTTCAAAGGGCTACCTTCCTAACTTTGCCTAGGAAATATTCGAATTCAATCAAGCAATAATAGGTTATCCGCTTGTTTAAAAACTGGATGAATTAAAAGGAGACAATATAGAGTGCATGTTGTGCGAACAAGAGATTTCTCTACACGAAAAACAAAATGACATATACAAAGCTGAAAAAGATTCTGAAGACCATACAAATAAACGGGGAAAAAGTGTGTACGTGTGAAATGGAAATGCTGTGATGAATCAATTAATCGTTGGAAACCTAACAGAAAACATTATTCCATGAAAATAAATGATAGAAGCACAATACTTATATAGCAGCATAAAGAGCCTGAATTCTTTTTTTTAACTTTTATTTTTTGTATTTGTTTTTAAAGATAACAAATATTTATTAAATAGAAGATGTGGTAAAAACAGCACTTTAAAACAAGAACTTAAGACATGCACTCCATGCGAATTTGTATTGATCACAAAAACAGATAGAAAAAGAAAGCACATCCAAACATCATGGTAATATGAAGTTGATTCCAGCCACATCCAAAAAAGTATTTAAAAGAAACAAATATAATGTGAAAGATAGAAGGTGGTCTACGAGATTTTGAATAAGATAAAGGGTAAGGAAAACAAAACTACATAAATGTTGATGTAATCACGAGGACATTTAAAACTCTTTCAAATTTCATTCAAAAACAGCAGCAATTCAAAGCAAAAAAATACAAAATCAACTATATAGTTTAATATGTACAAACTGTTACTGTGTACAATTTTAACGCATCCATAAAATCTTCAATCTCAAAGAATTACTACAAAATTGACTTGGAAATTGTACACCATCGGGATGAAGTGAAAACCTGTACACGTTTATAGTATTTAGACATACGTATTTGAACAAAAAGTGTTCGCAAACATCTCGCGCTAATTGAAATTAAGCTACGCAACTAAATGGTAAAATCCTCTCCTGAGGTGAGGTGTTTCTGAGCGAACAACAATATTGGATATTGTTGATGAAGTGCAACTATTAGCTTCAAATGTAACAGAGAAATACTGATAAAGGAAACGAAGAAATGGAATACAAAACACCAGAGATGCAAATATTGTGTAATAGAAACGAAATTAATATGTTGATGCAATGAAGGAAATGAACAAATCATAGAGAAAAATCTACAGAGAACTGCATGTGAATGTGGAAAAAATAGTTGCTAAATGTTAATTGTATTTCACAGAAAAAACCAATTGAATACTAATGTCTTTATTATATATAATGGACATCATATTATCAAAATAAAACAAATCTAACTTGTGCAGCACCTTAACCTTTTCCTGCAACACAGTTTAACGCTATAGTTTACCCTGATATTGCAAAAATATATTTAACGAAATAATACGTCACTGTGTTGAAAATTTTTTTCCCATACGAACAATTGAACATTTCTGATATTTGCAAACATTTTAAAATTTTGCAGTAATGACTCCATGAAAAGATACAGATCACAGTGTGTCATGAAATTTGGCAGAATTAAACAAACTGGTTAGCTTAGATGGCAACATTTGGATGTGGGATTTCGATAATACATTTGATAGACACAAGTGCACCAGAGTAAGAAAAAAAATATAAAAAATTAAATTTTTTTTAACAAAAATCATCATACAAATTTCACATATTTCTAGATGCGAAAACTGCTGTCTGAATCTAAAATGTCTTTACTCGATGACGATGCATTCCAATCAAATAACAATATCATTGATATGAAACAATTATATTCGATCTGGTGCCATTTTAAAATTATACAACAGTATCACTGGAAATACCTCAAGGGGTAAAACAATTTTTTATTTATAATGGGGTATTAGAACATAAAACTGTACACCAATGTTTCCAAGAGCATACACCTGCTCATATAAAATCTTCTTACAATCGTAAATATGGCCACCAAGCAGGTTTTCTGCATACTGGAGAAGATTGTCAGCTGATGCAATGAATTCTACGTCAAACAAAGTCGAGGCAACAAATTGGACGTACCTCTTTCTGCAAGATAGAAATAGTCTAACATACGAAGGTATTTCAAAGTTAAACTAAAGCATACGATAATGTGTGATTTGTATTTTAGGTGCACATGTACATAGGAAGATATATTTTACATAGTCTGTTTCAACAGTATAAGACGCTGTTAAAAATCTATTCTATTTAGAGGAGCAATAGAAAACATTGTAGCAAGATTACAACAATACATAACAGATTCAAAGTGAAATTGGACCATGCTGCTGGTTGTGACGATATCTTTTTGTTCTCGAGTGACATGATGATGCAAATGGCCAGAATTTAAATAACAAACATACTAATGCCAAAACAAGTAAACTATCATGTTCCGCAAGGGAAGAAACAATTTGACCAGAGCTCCTAAGCAACCAACTTATCAAATTACCAATAATTGCAGGTAATACTGAAACTGATTTATTGACTAAACCTAATAATCAGCTAAATGTATTCCATTTTTATTTTTGTTAAAAAATTATTGCCTATAAGCAAGAGATTGAGGCGGAGCATCTTTTCAACCACCTTTTACCAAATGTGCTATGGCAGAGCAACAGATTGCTATAGCTATAGCAGCTATTGTTACACACGTTTCTTTGAATAATAATTTTAGTCTTTTACATTACTTTTTGATATTAGAAATTAGTTTTGAATGAATACTTTTACCATTTCTGGTTCATTTTGTCAAATATTTTTCCACGATCATTTGTTTCTTTCTTAATTTCTTCTTCAAGTCTTTTTATCTGTTCGTCAGGCTTTTCTAGTTCTATTTTTAAGGTTCTATTTGTGATGTGGCAACTTAAATAGCTTCTTTATATTCTCTTATCTTTATATCTTCTTGTTTGGTAAATCTTTGGACAATTTGTTCTTGGTTTTCAGGCAAATGTTATCTTCTTTGAATTTCATGAAACTATTAATCTATCTCAGATTTCCCATTAAAAGTCTCACATCACATCATGTACACACTGGTAATCGTCATTTGATCTATTTTGAATCTATAAGTGATAAGCAAAACTTTTATTTGAGTGGTATAGAAGTGTCATCAGATCTATAATAACTATCCATGTTTTCACATGGATAGATGTCCTTTCTCAGAAATGTAATTTTCATTCTTTGCTGTACCAAAGGTTCACATTCCCCTTGGCAACTAATATATTTAATAGTTTCCACGAACTTGTCATCGTTTAAATTCTTAACCAACTGTCCAGTAGATTTATAACTATCAACAAAGGCAATCATTATGTTTACTGTTATTTCCTTACGATCCTTCGTGAAACATATAAACTAAAAAATTCTTGCTGAATGAAAAATAGTACTCATCCTTATTTGGTATTGTATTTACCTCTTCACTGTATTTGTTGAGTTAAATTGCTTATCCACATCCTCCCGAACCAGTTGCAAATCACATGAATGATATCATTACATCTATAGTTAATTGGTCTGTAACATTTATGAATTTACTTTATATACAGGCAAAACATTGAGCGGATGTGTTTGGATGTTTGCATTGTCCAAGATATATCTGATTCCTGCATAGCAGTGTTACAATTTTGTGTTTGGATGATACTTTTAAAAACACAATAAACAACATACGGAACGTTTAATTGATGCTGAAAATTGTTAAATTGTACAAGTGAGCATATTCAGGCATTATATATATAGTGTTTGAAGACTATCAAAGGGGCCTGTAATTTTCTTCTTACATTCTTTGGAATCGGTTGATTTATGATAGAAGCTTTCATTTTCGTTTATTTAACCAACACTGGTTCAGTATATCTTTCACTACTAATTGTTTAGATATGCACAACAAATACTATATTTAACGTCTACTATAAATATTTACAAAAGCCCAGCCTAGCGACCTGGATGCTGGCCTTCTTGAATAGTTCAGTTCCCCAGTAATCAAGGATCATAACGGAATCACAATCAACAGTTCCTCATCCCACTCGCCAGTGTGAACGACTTCGTAAGCGGAAGTTAGTATGAACCCTGCAACTGCTAGCACATTCTCGAGAATTCAAGACCCGCAATGAGGACAGGTGACCACTTCACCAGATCGACAGCCACTCCCACAGCTACTTAACATGCATTCTCGATTTATATATACGCTATTACCTTGCTACAGATCACGTTTATGGTGTAGATAAATTATATGTCAATAAATGTAATAAAGGGAACTAACTCGAATACTTGTTTACTAAAAGATGATATTTGTGCTTTGCATCGCCTTCAGAAAAGTATGACCTTGGCATTATATTCATGATTGCATTTGAATCTATCTGTGTTGTCGTATCCGTGCACTTTAAACCCTACATTTATTCCGAGTAGAGTTAACTCCAATATAATGTAGAAAGTTTGTAATATAGTGAGAGAATAAAGACAATGGTTTCATTTACTTCTTAAATTCCAGTATAAATTCTTGTCTAGTTAACCATACTATGAGATTATAAAGTGTTATATCTGTTCTCACGTAAGATCTGATGCAACATACGAATATAAGTATTACCCGATGGTCAGAATTATTTTAAATCAATAATTGGTTGTAAATGTTATATTGTCATTTATCAAACATATACGCATAACAATAATTCTTTCAGCTGTTTAAAAAATACATAAAAGATATGTACTATTATAAGAATGGATGTCTTTGGATTGCATATAATTGTTATCAAACTTGAAAGGTATTGGCTAAAAGCAGAGAACCTTGTATTGTGCCATACTTTATTGATACATAGTAGTAACACAAAGATATAGGACCGAAAGTACATTTTAAAATAGTCGAGACAATGATGAAGTCGCAGTGTAATATCACGAAGACAAACTATGCCACATATGCGGTTTATCAATGATTTTAGGTAACACTGATCAGGATTCCAGTTTTTTGTGGTGATATATTATGTCCTAATATTGAGCTAGAGATAATTGGAAAATCGAATACATTTTCAAAGATTTATCTGCACCTGACCAAGGAATATCTTTTATTACAGAAATAGATACATGAACTATATTCTGAAGGAAATCTATGAAAATGACCAGACAGAGAATAACCAGACCAATGTAGCAGCTAAAAACAAAAACAGTCAATAAATTATATACCACAAAGGAGACTAGGATAAAGAAAAGAATATGAGAGATCATTTAACCATACAGGTAAAGATCTAATCGCAAACAAGGAACAAAATATTTTCCAACGTTGAAACAAATTCGTCATCATTTTATTAATATGGCGACACTTAGGTTAAGGGTACGTGTAAATGCATTGTATTGTTCATCGACAAACAAATATGCACCCTAGAGATTCTTGGTTAATATGAAATATGGTAAACTAAATTTACGTTTAAGTATCATTGTAGAGAGAGATGGTTTTACCATTTTCATAAATTAACACCTGCAGACATTTTCATTGTAAAGAGCAACCTACGTAGCTCTGTTACCAGGAATTGCTTTTGAAGATGATGTTATATAAATATAATTACCATTAAACACGTTTGTCTCCATCATAGTTTTATCAGAACCCGAATATTTCTTTGTAATGAATGCTATTGTAACGAGAGTGGACTGTGTTTGGAGATATCATTTATCATTACATACACAAAGCAAAGTTCATGTGCAGTTTTATAACGAAGCACCACGTTTACAACAATGCCTCATGCATTTTTGACATGTCTCAATTCAAACATGCATTACACAGTATGTGTAACACACATGTGATGTTCGTGTGTGATTTCAAGTATGTATCTACATACAGGGTACCCAACATGCTTTAAACGCATGCTAACACATATTTTATGTATATGAATCCCAACACATATGTAATATGCATGCCTACTTGTCCTGCATAACAATGGATAAATGTAAAAATTCGATTACCTACTAGAAACCGTTCCAATGTAAAGAGCGCAATTGTTGTATTATATATATCTATCGATGGATCGATCGATAAAATGATAAATAAATAAAAAACAAATACAGTTTAAGGAAAATAAACCCACAACATATGTACAAGTATTCGAAATAAATACACAAAATCCTGTTTTTTTACGTGTAGTATATACATTTCAATGATCATTGAAAGTATCAATGGCATCAAATTGGAGTTTAGCTATTCCCATTCCGAACAAATATTTATGAAAGCCTAATGACCTGTGATGAAATGCCATTCTCTTTTTAGCATTGTCCCCAGTTGACATCCAGATAAATGCATGTTAGACTGTCGCAGTAAAGTGATAATGAAAACTTATAATAGTATTTCAATAGAAAACTGGACTTTGCCATCACCACTGGACATATACATCTAGGAGATTCTCACGTAAATTGAGGGATCGCCATTGTAAATTTACTTGACTCTGTTTCGCCTCAGCTTGTACTGTTATTTAGCAATACTTAGCGTGAGCTGAACCTTCAAACAAAGAGTATTGTACAGAAAATGATATTATATCTAGACGCAAGTAATAGCACTTATTAATTTTTTTCTTCTTCTTGAACTAAAGCAATATCAAAGTGCCGAATTGTGCATACTACTCATTTCGTAAGCGGGCTAGTGCGACGGTAGAAAGTCAAAGGAATAGTTTTAGAATAAAGACTAAGGCAACAGTAGGATAACTAGAACAATATTAAGTTACCGAATATTGCAGCCCACTTTCACTCAGTTCCTAATTAGGTTTGGTGCGAAGGTAGAAGGCTGAATGAACGTTTCGAAATAAATGCTAAAGGCAACTGCAGAAAAACAACAATATCAAATTTTGCAGCCCACTAAGTTCTTAAGTAGGGTTTGTACGAGGGCAGAATGCCGAATGAACCGCTTCAAAGTAAAAGCCAAAGGCGGATGCAATAAGACAACTATACCAAAGTACCTAATTTTGCAACCCACTCAATGTATGAGCAGTGCCGAAGAAACTGTTTGAAAATACGAGCTAAGGGCGACCGCAGAAGGCCGAAGGAATAGATAAATTAGGCCTAGATATTCCGGGCTTTTATAGTCTCCGTTAAATTCCGTGTCATTTTTCTAACTTTAGTACGACTTTTAGTCTCAGCAATTTTAATATAATATTCCGGATTGTTTGTAGTCTCTGCTAAATTCGTGTCAGTTTCGAAATTTTAATACCATTTTTAATCAGCCATATTTTTAAATATATTATTTCTTTTAAGTTCCGTGTCGGTTTCGGAATTTTATTACGACTTTAGTCTTGACCATATTATTATAATATTCCGTAGCCTTTTTCAGTGTCTGGTAAATTCCGTATTAGTTTCGTAATTTAAGTATGACTTTTAGTCTAAGTCATATTTGTTTAATATAATATTCCGGATTATTTTAGTTTCCTCTAAATTTTTTTAAGTTTCGAACCTTAAGTACGACTTTAGTCTATGTCATATTTATTAATATAATATTTCGGATTCATTAATTCTCCGATATATTCCGTGTCAGTTTAATAATTTTTTTTACGACTTTTAGTCTCGACCATTTTAATCCAATGTTCAGTGCTTTTTGTAGTCCCCAATAAATTCCGTGTTAGTTTCGTAATATTAGTACGACTTTAATTCCATGCCATATTTTTAAGTGCACATAAGAGTGTAATCTTTTCAAGATGGCCGCACAGTGGACTTTCCCATCCCATATTGTTATTCAATGCCCATAATGCCATCCTTAACTACTTACGATACTTTATTGTGGAGTTGCTTGTAGGCTAGAAAAGGAGAAAACGTTCTTTTTTGATGCCTCGTGGTTACTGTAGGAGACTATGGAGTCAATTAAACACTCAAGATGAATATGAATTATAAAATCCAGTAAATATACCTTCTCTAGTCAGCTGAACCGAAAGGAAAAAAAATAATCGAATACATAATGAATTTATCTTTGTGTTCTGGCTTTCTAAAGTGTATTAATGTTTGAAATCCTCATGCGTGAAATTATTTTCTCTGACACGTTGAGGTTTTTTTTTTTTTGTTTTTTTTTTTTTCGCTGACGGCGTGAGCACATTTTTTCTTTCTTTCTTTGGTCAATTATTTGACGAATTTACTTCTCTTGTATGTAAAGCCTTTCTATAATCTCAGAAACAAATTAATATCGTCTCTGCTTAGAAAGTGATAGTCAATTGTAAATGCTGTACAATGAAAGGGAGATATGGACATGAAATGGCACAACACTTTGAGTGAGTGTTTATTTCTGCTGATGCTAAATTATTTATTTAAATTTAGGGTTATCAATCTGTGTACCTGTTTGATATTTAAACGTATCTCTGATACAAGTTTCTCTATCTACCAATAATCATTTTAATGATCTAATAATGTTTTATTGTGCGATATAAATTTTGCCAAAACACAAATGGGAACGAAACTCCTGCAATGTATCCACTGAAAACATGTGGTTTGATTCTTTTAACATACAAGACTTAGAACAATGGAAATCTTTGTTTACAAACTTAGATTTAATACAAAAGAGTTACGTATGAAATGGTGCTGAAATTAACATGGTATCTCTTACCATAAACTTAATAGGTCTTAATGCATAAGCCTGCTGATGATTGGACCAAGGTAAAATAGCCTTTAATACGATACGTATTTGAAGCTGACCGTTGTATCTATCACTGTTGCTTATACTTTAATATTGTTGTTTTTTTTTCTTTGTTTTGTATTGTTTCATAAGAGATATAGATTCAAACATGTTTCATCGTGAGATAAATTCAAACCAATTATATTTTGAACACTTGCAACAAAAAACTGAAATCTACTGGACAACATTTCTGAGGAAAAAATCGGAACTATTTCAATGTCAAGAGGGGTGGGGTGTTATTTCTGATTTACGTATTTTTAACAATCTTACAAACTGAATTTTTTGAAATCCTATTTGGTCACTTCCTTATTATATTCCTACTCATGGAGTGTTCGGTGGTAAATAGAGATGGAAAAACGGTAATAGTTGTAGCCAACCCAAAAGAACCTCTATGATGGCCACTAGGATAAAGTTACCAGACTAAAATCGAATTTTACACTTCGAAAGGATTGGGGAATCTACCAGACGTCTCAGTAATTAGGGCTGCCGGAAACTGTATCTATCAATAAATCCTATTGACAATTACTTACAAGCACCTTATCAGTTTTTAGCAGACCGGTTCAAGTGGTTCATATATCGTTGTGATCAGCAGTACAAGATCGGTGGTACGTCATCTGAATACAAAATCCTCTGGAGTCAGACTTCTCGTGTATGGTGCAAATCACAGTTTTCTGAAAACTTATGAAATTAAGAGAGATAGATAGAAAGATAAATATATGGATTGATAGATATACAGACGGATGAATGGATGGATGGATGGACGGACCATTGGATATAAAGCCATCTAGCTGACTAGACTGACTTTTTCATATATTTTGATCTCTTAAAATATTTTTGATTGCTATTTATTCAATGCCATAAAGCTAACAACCCGAAAAAGAAAAAAAAATTCGCAACTATTTATGCTTTTGCTGGGAAGGGAAGGATATAAGAAAACTGGCCACAAACAGAGCTAACTACCTTTTTTTGTCTCGGATATAAATTTGTTTTATTATTTAGACAGCTTTAAAAAGGTATACTAAGCATGACGAAATTGTAACATTGCACTGCTATGAGAAACCATTTGTTATTTGGGAAACTTCCAGTCTTAAAATGTTGAGAGGAATATTGGAAAACACTGTGACTTTCAAATTAGTTATGAACACTTTGGGTTATATGTCTTTTGGTTTGAATTAAATGACTGGATATCCATTAATTTGAAACTCATGATTGTATGCTGCTTTTAGTTTGGTTTGAATGTGACTGATTATATTGAGTCTGATTTTTTGAAGGGAGTAGGGTGATCTTTCACAGGGCATTCAGTATCAACTTGTGCATTTAAAGCGAATAAAATAAAATAAAATAAAATAAAATTCCGCATTCAGATTATTCACTTCCCGACCCTGCAATATACTGGTCTGCAGCCAAGGCTGTATATATGGGAATTCAAAGTTATGGAACGCAAGTCCATGATGGATAAAAATAAATATGTACCTTCTTTTTGCTTTGCCAGGAATGGTTATTATATGATGTGTGCGTTGCTTAGATAGCAATAACTATTTATCTTGTTCCCGTCTATAAAAAAAACGGACAAGCTTAAAGGAATTCTATAGAGTATAATTAAAGTTCCTGGACATTTATTCGCAGACCCGTCTGACACTGTATAAATTAATGTGATCGGCAAAATTGGATATGGAATAATTCTCCAGAGAGTGACCATATTTCCATGGTTTCTCTCGAGGATCGGCACAGACTTTTGTGATAGATATAATGCAACGTGACTTAGATGATGATTTGTTCAACTTGTTTTCATTTTCCTCAAATTGGTCAATGTTGAGTGCAGTCCAGGAGTTATAAAAGAGAAAATGGTGAATACGATTTATTTCTGCAATTTCGATAGTTCTTCACTATTTTAAACAAGTTTCTTTCTTAACCTCACCGGAATACCAACTCTTTGCAACTGCTGCAATATTGCAATCTGCTGCTTCGAAGATAATTAGTTTTCAAAGATCTTTTTAGATGCCACAGAAGCTCACTTGTGTTTGGGCCCTTGAGAAAGGTAAACTATGGTAAAACCACACAAACACACACAAATCTGTTAAATCTCCACATTTGAACATACGATCATATTCAAATGACTGAGTTAAATAACGATATGAATTTAATTTTATGCTTTCACGTACATATATATATATATATATATATATATATATATATATATATATCCATGCTTTATGATACGTAAAAAACGTCTTACCTCATTTTCCCTGTTTTATTTGGATATCATCGACATTCAAAACATTCTTGTTCCTGACTTTCGATAAGGATGAAAAAATTAGAAAAGATCAAAAATATAGAATTTGGAATTTCGAGTTGAACTTTTGGTGAAATTTATGTTTGAAGTTAACAGAGGTTCGAAATTTGTCCAAAAAGTGAATGCAGTCATGGTAAAATAAAGGACCAGTATAGAGAAAGGAAAGACAGTCTAGCAATTATCGTCGGTCTATTTACAACCTTTCCCTTGATCAGAAACATTGCCGATGGGTAAAATTATAGAAAATTATAGAAAGTCATTACAAGAGCAAATACTAAGAGTCAACTTGTGACAAGGAAATGTTGAAATATAGTCTTCCCATCGTGATATATCGAACAAACTGTTTATAGTCCATTTCCGGTTTAGATACGCGTATGTTCTTTGGACACTAATTATGATGTACTGGAAATGGCGCACTGTTGCCAAATGTCTGCGAGTTTTATTAAGGCTAAGTCGTGTTGTATGTGCAAAGCACAACTATTTCGTGCAAAGAGTGTTTTTTACTGCGTACACTGTCAATCTGTTGACATGTCACACACATCAAAAGTGAATCACAAATATTACAAATTGTTGTTTGTTCTTTGGTGTTTAATGACACATCAACACTTTAGAGACTTTTTAGTGCTGCGGCTAAGAGAGTAAAGTCCCATGGTCAGAGCCACATCGCAGCAAAAGAATCCACGATCTTTGGTTTCTGAATTCGACATACCTTTATTAAATTGAAACAGACATTTATTTGAAATGAGTTTACTCTGGAAAATAAGTGGAGGTGCGATATTTAGAACGATGTCACAGAAAGGCAGTGGAAAAACTAGACAGTACCACTTAAACAAATGATCTTTCCCCAGATTTTTTTTTCTTTCTATATTTCGATAAAGCCAATTCTTAAACTACAAATATTATTCCAACTTATGCATGTGTCAGATGACGTTTCTATTTTCCTCGGAGTTAATTTAAAGAAATGTCATAATTTATATATTTAATTCGTTGGATTTATAATTTTTGGTGCGGATTTCCAAAAAAGTAAAGTAATTAAAACATCCTTTAGAGTTATACAAATAGGGACTCACTTTGCTGAAGGTTGTTGTACACACACACACACACACACACACACACACACACACATATATATATATATATATATATATATATATATATATATATATATATATATAATGCCAGTCTCAGAAAGGTTTTAAGTAAATTAAGGGTTTCATCACACCCATTAAGTATCGAGATTGGTAGACATGTAGTAAACGAATGGCATGAAAGGAGATGTGAGCTTTGTGTAACTAATGATATTGAAGATGAATATCATTTTGTTTTAATCTGTCTTCCATATCTCTCACTTAGAAAATCTTATATTGATCTTATTATTGGCGAACACCAAATGTGTTTATACTAATACAATTTTATAAAAATGAAGATTCAACAACTGTAAAAGAAACCCAGGTAAATATGTGTATAATGCATTCCAGCTTAGATTATCTTCTCTCGCTGTCTATTTCTCTGTCTCTATCTATGTGTCTCTCCTCCCCCCCCCCCCACACACACGAGTATTTATGTGTGCACAGATTTTCTATCACCATTATTCATTCATTTATTCATTCAGTTATGCAATAATGTATTATATATGCATTATGTATTGTATTGACTATGTGTTTTTTTATGTACGTCAAATCAATAAAGGTCTGTTCTCTTCTGTTTTAACTCCTCGCACCTATCCTGAATATATGCCTCTGAATATTGGTATTGTGATCTTAAAGTAGAATCGTACTAAAAAAAATAGACGACCAGTGTACGGCAGGCTTTGCGACTTGAACAAATGAAATGAACTACTTTTTGACATGACAGTTATTATTGGGGCTGTTGATTTAATTTGAGCAATGTAACCTGTAGATTTTCTTTCGATTATTAAAAACTGATCTCATTTAAGAGAATAATTCCGCAAAACAGTTGAAGAATATGGATGTAAGAGATGAAATGTTGTAGAAACGTCTCAACGTCCCATGAATTCTTTATTGAATCTAATCCATTGAGTATTATAACGATACCCATAGTGATAAGATCCTCACTTTTGTATACTCTGACGTACTTGCTATGATGCAGTCATTACCTTATTTAAATACGAACGATTTCTGAATGTAAATAATTTCAGTTGCATTCAAAATTAACTTAGCTTTTATTTCACTTAAAAAGATTACGTCACGACAATGGAAGCGAAATGTGGTATTTTGCATCATGCATAATTTAATTATTTTTATCTCCTATTTAACTTTTGTCTTTCACTTATAATATATTTAGAGGACAACTACGTTTATTTTAGTACATATGAAGAAATATTTCACTCGTGAAGTGGATGCATTGTATTCTCACGAGTACTGAAGTCGTGACAATACAAAATATTTCCAATTCACCAGTGAAATATTTCTTTACATCTACTAAACAAATTTCCGTAGATTTTCGTTTTATTATATATTTGTTAAGGGAGAAACCGTCGATTCGAATTTTGTTTTCTCCATTCTGAGCAAATGTGATTAACGGCTGCATTAGTACATCGATAACAAGAAGTTAGGAAATGTTACAGTAATTTCAGGCCAGCGACATTTTACACAATTAGCTCGTACATATAATGCTTCAAATTGTGTATAGTGTCAACTTAATGTCTGTTGTCATACAAAAGTTAGGAGCTTTTTTCGTTAGCACATTTCTTGCTTACATTGATACAGTGAACATTCTTGAGGTGGGGCTACTGAAGAAACATTGCAGAGTGGTCCTATCCGACAGTCTACAGAGCGTTACATCCTTAAACAAAAGATTTTAATCCTTGTGCGTTTACCTTAAGGATTTTAGTTCTTTATTTGTGTTTATTATCGCATTCAAAAGTGAATTCTGTGGCTTTGGAAAGCCTGCAGTCTAGTTTGGTTTCGATTGACACTTAATTTCGGTTTGCAATCAACACTCATCCATCCCCGATTTCTCTATCGTTTCAAACATGATTATGATTGTGATGAGAGTTAAAATCATTACTCAAACAATTTTATTGCTATATTTAATCAACAATATCTCAGTAAAAACTTGTACCATTTTGTCGTAGAGTGTAACAGGTATGCGATACTGTGTGTAACTCTGGATATCTACGAGAAAAATGTCATGTAAATTCAATCACAGACAATTTGCACAATTCATGTAGAAAACTGCTTTTTAAAATGTTAATACTTGAAGCCTACTTTTTGCTTTTTGGAGTTCGTTTTTAGGCATTTGTGATGGCACCTTCTCGTAGATTACATAAATGTATACTAGAGGGTCTACATTCTTGACACATTTTAAGATCTGAGAGAGAGAGAGAGAGAGAGAGAGAGAGAGAGAAGGGGAGGGGGTGAACAGAAGAAAAAGAAGAAAAAATTAAATAGGTTTTAAAAAATGGAAATACAAGTTTGAATAACATACATAAGAGCAGATATATTATAGAAAGAAAGTAGTTCCAAAAGTGATATCGCCACTGGCCGATAAAAGGGGGGTATCGCCACTGTGGTAATATAAATTTTATCCACTGGTACATTTTAATACCTCATTATGAAATATATAATATAAAGTAAATATAAATTGAAACATAGTACAAATTACATTGACGACTGAAGGATTGATTTACACAGATGGAGTAATCTGGCAACAAGATTATAGGTTTTGGATGCTAACCTTTCAGTCCTGTCGGTCAAATTCATGTATGCAAATATGGTCATAATCGAGTAAATGAGGTATAACAAACCTGAGTTGCCCTAGGGAGGTTGCAAAAGTTAGCTATAATTTGGTTCTTATGGATACATCATGAACACATAAAATGTTTGAGAATGTGCGTTCATTTTTCAGTCCCAAAAGTAACTGACTGGGACATTTTGATATATATTTTTTAAGATAACTCATTTCGTATAAAAGGACCTCTGTAAGAAATGAACTTTTTGCATATTTGATTCTTCGTTATTCTTTATTATAATCCAGTATTATTGCGGCAGATATTTGTTTAAATTTATAGATAGTGTTTATTTTCAGACTATAGTTAGATACATTTTTATTATCTGATAAAATATCTGCACAGACATTTTATCTGAATGAAATTGATTCTCCCACACTGAATGTTTTCGGATGTAATTTATGTTTGGTAAGGTTCTCAACTTAATGCTGAAGCTGGCATTTCAATTCGTTTTATTTCAATACATGGCATATCCAAACATAAACAGTCTAGGTTCAATACATGGTATATCCAAACATAAACAGTCTAGATTCAATACATGGCATATCCAAACATAAACAGTCTAGATTCAATACATGGCATATCCAAACATAAACAGTCTAGATTCAATACATGGCATATTCAAACATAAACAGTCTGAATTCAATACATGGCATATCCAAACATAAACAGTCTAGATTCAATACATGGCATATCCAAACATAAACAGTCTAGATTCAATACATGGCATATCCAAACATAAACAGTCTAGGTTCAACACATGGCATATCCAAACATAAACAGTCTAGATTCAATACATGGCATATCCAAACATCAACAGTCTAGATTCAATACATGGCATATCCAAACATAAACAGTCTAGGTTCAATACATGACATATCCAAACATAAACAGTCTAGATTCAATACATGGCATATCCAAACATAAACAGTCTAGATTCAATACATGGCATACCCAAACATAAACAGTCTAGGTTCAATACATGGCATATCCAAATATAAACAGTCTAAATTCGATCAATTTACAAGGGGATCTTTTGCTTCGGTATCTCAATTTTTACACAAAAATAAATTGATAAAAAAAAATCAATGAACTGTCTCATGAATACACTTGTGTTATTAACCAAAAATGTTCTTGCCCTAAATTTTCTTAAGAAAATTATCTTAGTTTGAAAAATATAGCAAATGAACTAATCATGAAGATATTTCATTGATCAATAACAAACATTGGAAATAAAGACGCAAGACTCTATTCGACAACAAGTACTACATCAAATGGAAATCGATGTATAAGATCAGAACCGGTAAACATGCTACACTCAAAATGGTTCTATAGTGTTCTCTATGATAGCAGCTACCAATGCCTTAACTTGTTTCAGAGACAACCAGTATTCATGGCTAAAATTTAGACAGTTAATTGTATAACTTGGAACAAATTTCTGAAGTTTTAGAAGTAATTTGTATGCAAGCCAACAAGGTCGTGTGAAATATTGCATTTGGACCATATAATTTAAACGTCGTAGCTTCAACATTATTTACGTGTTGATCAGTAAACATAGAATATCATTATCTGTAACCAAATCAGACTTTCAGAATGTAAAATGAAGTTTTCTACGTCCTCCAACTAATCATATGTCTTCCTTACCATATGATTGGTGGAATTTGGAATTAGCTCTTACTCATATAAAATAATATCAAATGGCAACTCCTTCACAAAAAGATAACCTTCTTTGATTCCCAGAATGTTTCTTTTTGTTAGTCAAACAAGACTTTTTCCTTTAAAACCATATTACTACTGGTAGCGTGTCTAATACTTTGCTTGTCCTAACCTTTGTATTTTGTTAAAACTTGTTTTTAGTTTGTTTGTTTTTTTCTTCTCAAAAGTCATTGAAATTAAGCTGACAGAAAGTACAAACAAAAGTCCCGGTATGAATTGATCTAAGATGATCACTCAACTCTACTTTATTTAAAAATTGAACATAGTGACCCTGCCTTCAGTTTAACAAAGAAAATATTTTACATCAGCTATACCGGTTGATGTCTATTAGGCTGAAAATATCCTGGTATTTTCATTGGCAGTGTGTGTAACTTTACCATGCTTTGTTATATGTACACATTGCAGGTGACTGTTTGCCAATGTATATGGACATTTACAAGAGCACTGAATTTATCAATTGCACAAATTCGAGATAAGTTATTCTATTCCGGGTATACATTTTTTTGTCTTATAACCAATACTGCATTGCAATTCGCTTTAAAGCTCTGGCCTTAGGTTTACATGCGAAGAAATGTATGTTATCCTGTCCCAAATTCTGAAAGTCAATAATTGGTTTGTGACGGTAACTACCTCTTTGCCACTGCCACTGCCACTGCATGTTAGAAAATCTCCATTATACTTTCTTACCTCAATTTACAGTGTTATATATTAATGATTAGTGACTACACCACGGTCAAAACAAACTAAAGTGAAAAGAAATTGACTATGTTTGGGTATGGAAAATTTCAAGAGGCTTTTGCTTTGGATCGCTTTAGCTATATATGCATGCATATTTAAAAATGCCTGTTTGTAAAAAGAAAAAGCAAGTCTCAAGGCTCATTATGTCGTGAGATAACATCCCTGAACAAAATGTATTATAACAGACACCAATTTATATTCCCTGGCAAGAAAGGCACAGCTATAACAAGGATATCACCAGTCTAACAAATTATTTTTTTCTAAGATATAGACTCTTTTGCAGCATATATCGACCCTTCTATCCATATATGCATGCGTGAAGGCATTGGTGCATCCTTCCAATCTGTATATCTATCTATCATGCATTCATATGGGTCACCAAATATCCATACCCTTTAAATATACCATATGCAGCCACTCATCCATCCAATTCATGCATCCAGTCCATCTGTCTATCTATCGATCTGTCTCTCCGTTAAAGTTATATATAACAGCAAAACGGGATAGCGATCACAAAATAATGATTAGTGAGAAAAATACGGATAATGAATACAAAATTATGATGTGGAATGAATTTTAAATACACCACAGATTCTCAAAGATGAAAAATAAATAATTTGGAGAGATACAACCATTGGTTTAAAAATTTGAAAATGTGTTTGATATCTCTGTAAATGTATATGACACATTTGAAGGGGGAAAAGGCGGTATTGAGAAAAACTATATTAAATATGTTGAAATAATTGAAAGAGAGAGAAAGACATTTTGACATGTCAATTATATTTAAAAATGGTGGACTTAATGACTACAATGATGGAATGTACGATCACTTTGGAGTAAAAGATATTTGTGTCATGACAGATAAACAAACATAAAAATAACAAAAATACTCTTGACAAAAGTGCTTGAATTTTTTGATACACCATAAAGATGATCAGAAGCCAAAATTGTATGTAACAATGTAGATAATGTAATAGATATAACGTCTGAAGATTGATCAGTTATAGAATCCCAAACTATCAAAACCATCAAAAAATGTGATTTTGAAAGTATCACCGTGTCAGAGTCCACGTATACCAGAGGTCAAACTGTATCTGTGAAAGCAAAATTGATACACAACTAAATATATTATAGTCCAAGAGGTGCGAAGCACATACAGTGTACGGCAACGTCTTCCAGAACGGACTCTCTGTGTCCAGTACTCCTATACAGTCCGGAACAATCAAAGCAGCCATACACATTCCCATAAAGGATTTGTCTGTACCTTAGATCAATCCACTAGATTAGATCAATCCACTAGATTAGATCAATCCACTAGATTAGATCAATCCACTAGATTAGATCAATCCACTAGAGAAACAAAGCAATAGTTTATAGAGTTACAGAGTATACTCAACTTTTTACTAGGTGTGTATGTCTATGAAGAATTAAAACCTAAAATTGAAAAACCAATGGTGTTTACAGAGGAAGATGAACAACATTTCAATTTAAGAAGAATATGTTATCTCTGCCAAAGACAGCGTGTACTGGCGTGTACTGGCGGTACAATAACTGAACACAAAGTAAAAAACCAAAACCATTTATATCGCACAAAATATAAAAAATGTAATTTGAAATAAAAATACACAAAATACATACCAGTGTTCATTCATCACCTGACTGGTATGAGATATATCTGTCTATTAAAATATTGATTGAAAATCATCCAGATCAAGACGTAAAAATCATACTGAACAACGGTGATAAGAATTTGAGACAGAAAGCAACAAGTAACTTCGAGAAAAGCTTTTATTTAGAATTGATGAAGAACATTGCTTTTGGTAAAGAGATCGAAAATATCAGGAAAGAAACAACAGCAAAAACTATGTACAGACGAAAATGATTTTTTCTCTTCAAATTTCAGATAGATGTTTTTGTTTGTTAGGAGAACAATCACTGATGATGACCCAGCGTTATTATGAAAAGCAAGAAAATAAAATTACCAAAACCAATTTACGGTGAATTTACAGTGTTAAAACTGTCTAAATGATTAATGTGCAAAAATTTACTACAACAAGTTGACAATATAAATAACGAAAACTGTTACCACTCTATGGTCTAAGAAAAAATGTAAATGAAGGAAAGTGACACCAGCAATGTTTGTAAAATCAACAAACAATTTATTTCTAGATAATTAAAATGTAATTCAGAAGACACTTACAGTAGCGTGAATTAAAATCCAAATAATTCAATAATCCTAAGTGTCCTAATCATAAGTCTTAAATATAGAATGTTCCGAATGAATGAATGTTCCGAGTGAATGGGTAGCATGGAATGTCCTGATGTACCAACGATAGTCTTGAATGTCCTGATGTACCCCAATAATGTAATCAAGATCATCTTTGAGAATGTCCACAAGTATCCAAAAGTCATATATTTAAATCCAAAGTTTGATGTAAGCACTTTAGGTAACTCCAATGAATGTTCCGATAAATAATTCCTTTCGAATTTTGTATACAGCAACACGGCATTACAGGACTACAAGGTTACAGGATCACAGCACAACTATGATTTCAAACAATCTGATGATTTCAACAGACTGATCATAAAAAACAAGAATGTTTTCACCACAAGATTTAAAATTGGAATGGAATCTTGTTTACCAAATGCTGCATAAATATAAGGCAAGTCACATGACAGAATGTTTTAGAATATTATATGGTGTGTGTGACTTTTAACACATAACTCTAAGGAAATTCTGGTTTATCTGTAAACAAAATCAACCCTGACCTCAAATGGAATAAACAACTTGTTTACCAAAACCATGCTTGAACTCAAATATTAAGCAAACAACCTAATTCGAGGACAATAGCTAAACATGTCAACATTATACTTAGCATTAAGGTTTAAGCAAATATTAAAGTCAAGAAACATTTATAATTTCATAAATATTTATAATATTATATAAACATCATACATAACAAAACAAAAAATGATAAAATGAAACTGTTAATTAAATTATACTGATTTACTGTGTATCGATGTTGAGACATATAACTTTTTCAGTGACATGAAATATAACATCAAGTTTTATGGCTCTAGTAACTATATACCAAGAATAACATATCTGAATTGCCGCAAATGAATAAGAAAGTTTCTGGACTTTCTGTAAATATGTTAAATGGCGTTCCAGTTAGAGAGTATTGTGGGTTAATTTCAAAACATTATTTATTCACAACAGACAAAGACGAAAACAAAAGTTTGTAAAGGAATAAAAATGTTGGGTAAAAAGAATGTAAAATTCAAAATGTAGAACTATTGCTATTTAATCCAATGAAAAACTACCAAGAAATGAATTTTACTCAGATGATACAATCGTGAGATGTGCAACATAAAAATAAAAATGATGACAATCATGTTTTGGTTGACAAAGTGAATAGACTACCTTACAGACTGTTCACGCTGCTTACAGCATCACTCTATAACCAAAGGTATACCCGCCGATACTCATTAAGAGTTTGTTTCTTTTGTTCTGTTATCAAGTATCTACAATTTCTGCTTTGATTTCGTCCAAAATAATGTGGTCCGAAGAATTTGAAGGATTTGGCGAACGTTTATTCTAGATAAAACAGGTACAATCTTTTTTAGCAAGAAAAAATAAATTTCAGATACAATTTAAAGTGCCCAAGCGCTCCGACACATTTCAGATACAATTTAAAGTGCCACTAGCGATCCGACACATTGGTTTTACTTCTACTTTTTTCTAGGGTGCGCGCGCCCTTAACAGCTGATGTTAAACGGTTCATGTACATGAGTGTCTCACACGAAAGCCAACTGCTAAGATCTATTTAGCAAGTAGTATAACATAATATACGGCATTGATGAGAAATAAAACACCTAAGTTCGTGAAATTGCACAGATTTTAAACAGGAGAATACATGAAACTACAGCGGTTACTGTGGAGCAGACGAGCTGAAAATTCATTTTGTGTGTGTCGTTATTTTTCAGGTTCCTGTAATACGGTTAGCTTTAAAGGGCCCAGGTTACTTTTGGCATTTTTAATGAATTAGATTAATTGGAACAAAAGACCACGTCTTATTTCTCTACTCGTAAAATTTCTAATTCTCTGTACAACAGGAGAATGTAATCGCAGACCTTCAGCTAATACACGCAAAAGCGGCGTGCAGTTATTTTATTTGGTTGCGATACGGAAAAAGATAACAATAAAAACACATTCAAATGTTAATGACGCGTGAAATGCGACGTTGATACAGGCATTCGGTCCCATTCGTACACCTCATCCAATAAGGCTGCACACGCCTGTTTATGTATGAATATCTTGTTGAACGTTAGCGAATTTAAGACCATTATCAAGCATTATGTTATCAAATCAAACCAGATGGAATCATTAAAGTGTAAAATTAACTGCCCTCGTGTTAGTAATTTTTGTGCGCTTTTGTTTCGTTCATCAAATAGATACTTAGTGACATATGCAAACTGTTGCCTTAATTGGAAATCCTGAGAATAAACCATTGTTGACAGATCTTATATATTTGCTGAGATTTTTTTTCTATTGGCGAGTTACACAACTTTTCTGGATAGCTTCTCAAAATATTTCTGGCAGATCATCAACACACTCCTTAAACTCATTCTATGAGAATGAAATGTAAGATTTGATACATGTGCATTGGCTGCTCTGTCAGACTTATCTTTTTAGTGGTGTAGTCATTAACAAGCAACTTCTTTCCTGTATTTGTCAACGACCGAATATGCAGCTCATTCCGAAGTAATTGTATTGACATGTTTTCCACTTCGTAGCGAAGATTAACACCTTCTGTCACTTCAGAAGCTTTTCCAGGTGCTTTGTCGAATCTTTAATTCTGTGTTAGAGTTCAAGGATACAGTGGACAACAATCTGTTGAAATCTGAAGACCTAATGATGTTCTAAACATTTTACCATATAATGCGAATTGTATAGCTTTAGTACCAGTATTTTGTGCCTTAACTTGATCTCAGCTTTCTCAATGTATCATTTATAATGTCTTGTTTAATTCTGTTTGTTCTAACCAAATCAGGTAACCACAAATCTTTGTATGTCATAAAAATATTGAAGTCATTAAACTTTTACAGATTCCCTAGGATATGGAGGTGTCTTTTACAAGCATTTTGCCAAATTGCTTAATAAATCGTTAGTATCATCTCCATTTAGATTCATATCAAACGAAACAAAGAAACTATCTGGTACAATCAATATATTTATGCTTAGTCTTGACATTTCTATTTGTTAAATGTGTTATTCGTTTACGTTTAATGTTGTTCGTTGTGTGTATGATACAATTATATAGTGCTTTCAGGCATTTAGCTTCATTTGTATCTCCTCTTGATTGTTAGGATATATGTATTTACCAAACGTTGCCAATTTATTGTGCTTAAAAACGTCGTGCACCAAAGGTGGACTCTACAAAAATTTTAAGCAATAAAGACACTAATACTCACCACAAGTGCAATGAATATGTACTCGCAAATTTACGTGATCATTTAAAGATTGGTAAATATAATTAAGTTTGCGCTGTCGCTTTTCTTCAAGTTGTACCTTATTTTCTGGGTGAGTTTATGTGTTAGGGTACGTATACGCAAGTAGAGTAAAAGTATCATCCACGTTGTTCAAGTACTTAGTCACCGAACCTTGTTCCCTCCATCTTTCATTCAAGTAATCCATTATCGCTGCTTTTATCATTAAACTCTGCAGTTTTTCTCTATAGTTCTTCAATGACATTTCATGTTTTTCTATCTTTATTTTGTCAAAGGCTAGACTCTTGGGAATATCTCCCCCGCCATTCTACTCTACAGACCATTCACTATTTATATATCGATTAATACGCACATACCATACTATTACGAGTAACAGATTCTGATACTGATAGCAATATTTATTTCACAATCTTGAAAATGCCCCCTTCTCTGTGCTTCAATCCAAGTATAAAAACTGTATTCTCTTCTGTTTAGTATATGTGGGATCCTTTTACACTGCAACCATTAACTTCGGATTCCTTTCTAACGTGTAATAAAACGTAGAAATAAAAAAGAAAAGTCTATAAATCCTACTTCTTCAATTTTCAAGTTAACAAAAGGTGTGCATAAGTCCAATTGTTTTATTTGTAGGACCTATTGATGTGTAGCATCTATTGTGTGCAATTTCTATACAGCATAGTTAAATCTAGAACTGTTAACTATTTAGGGGTGTAGTTTCAGACTGAACAATGTCCAACAACTCTAACTATTGTGCTAGTACGCCCGATGGGTGTATATACCGAAGCAGCAGTTTAAACTTAATTGTGTGCTGAAATCATAAATTTCCTTGCAAACATCTTGGTCATTTTGTTGAATTTTATTATTCAAATCACTCTGTAACTGTACCAGCTTGATTGCCAAGTGTTATATTCTTCAGGGAATTTTATTTTTCTCTTCACTACATGAAATTTCAAATCATTTACCTCCCTGCTTATCTCCGAAGGAAAATATTGTTGAATATTACGAACAAAATACTTGTACATCTGCTCTTTCTCTGACAGCTTGCAATGTTTGTATGGCCTTAGGTGAGGTTTTGAATGTCTGTGTTAACAATTCCTGCGCTCCTAATTTTTGTTTGGTTCTTGTGAATCTGTTTCTCTAATTCGGAGATGTTGTTAGCTATCCCATTGCCGTTCTGTTCAACAGCTGTTAATGTATTATCAACCTCTTCCCCTATTTTTTGATATGTTTCAATTTATTATCCCGAATGTCTTACGTATTTGAGAATCAACAAGTCTCTGTACATACCAGAAGCTGCATCAATTAATGTAACAGGCTCACGTAGATTTGTGATATGGTTATTGTTGAGGTTTTAGTAACTGTTAATTCTTCGATTGAGTGTGACATCTTTGTTAACTCTGTTTGCCTCAATGTTTGAAGGTAAACCAAAGTCACCAAGATCTCATAAAGATATCAGAATTTCTGTCATTAATTTATTATTTTTCAGATGAAAAACGTGTGTTTAAGGCTTATCATGACGATCTGGTACTTTTCAATCCTTACCTTTTATTCTCATATTAATTATATTAATTCCACCACTGTGTAACTGCGTGTAATAACGACTAAAATTGTATGAAACAAATTCACCACGAGAAACATTTCTGACAGGTAGAGACTTGCAAAGAACAATAATAGCCATTAGAGTAATTTTTGGTGTTATTAATCTGATCGAGAAACATTTAGACATGTTTAGGTTTCAACAACACACAAACAATATCAGATACAACCGATACCTGTTTTGTTATGTGGCACATAAATCCTAACAATGTAGTATTTTAGTTGATGATATACACCTTGCACTTGTTTTTCTACAGATCTCCATTCTTCTTCGAAGATGCTAGGCTATTTGTCTGAAATAATGCTCGTTCACTTATGCGAAACATTTGTGTAGGAAACAGCCATGAACTATGCCTAATATTCACGTTTCCACTGCTAAGTTGTCGATCGGAATAAATTTGCTAAAGTGTATTCGCTCAATTTCTATCCTTTTTGGTAATGGTAAGAGACATTCGTTTTTTCAGATAACTTTTGCAAGTCCTCTTTCTGTTTTAATTTCTTCCCTTCTTCATAAAGGTTTTAATATTCCCTTGTGCCCACCTTTGTTGAATCATCAACGTCTTGGCTTTCATTGTTGCTTGTTTACTTTCTGATCGCGTTTTTTATATGTCATTGTACGCCTTGTACTTATACATAGACTCTTCATTATTTCATTGTCACTTATTGCTTTGTTTATGAGGTGGTCATTTTTGTTTAGCTTGCTAATAGCAGATATCATTATTTAATCATGTTCAAAAGTTTGTAACAGGATGAAACCGGGTGGGATTGGATCTAGCAAAGAAACATAAAAAAACACGTGAATGAGATGTTTGTTTATTATTCAAATTTATGATAAGTCCAATTTCGTACGGACTATACTGTGGTTCATTAGTAGTGTTGACTTTCTTAGTCCCCAACATTATGTTTTCAACAGATTTTGCCATTTCATCATCTATAGAACAGATCTGTTTTCAGAGTAAATGAACAAAATACATAGAGCAGTTACTCCACCACCTATCAAATAATAGATTGTACTGTTTAAACTAGTATTGTTTCCTTCTTATAGTATGCAGTACACGAAAGACACAGCTACAACATCCTGGGATGTTTCAGACTCCTCTTGTTCATTCTTGAAGTGTTCAGCTAACACTTTGTTAGTTAAATTCCAAATAATCCTAAAAGTCCTAATCACAAGTCCAAGATAATATAATGTTCCGAATGAATTCCAATAGCCTTGAATGTCCTTACGTAGCACAAAGATGTAATCCAGAAAGTATATGAATGAGTTCACATAAATCCCAAAATCGTTTATTAATCCAAAAGTCAATGAGCACTATGTCACAAAAGTCTAATTGCGAAATGCCTATGAAAACACTATGTAAACAACTTGACAAAATTTAAGTATGTATTTTCAAATAATGATACAACTTACAATCATAGACAAAAGTTAGGGATATAAACATAATACATAACAATACATCAATACTAAAATACAGACAAGAAAACAGGACGCACATACATAAATACAAAAGACTAAAATACACAATGATAAAAATTTCAGGTTAATTAACAATGCGACAATTAGATTTTAGCATACATTAAGACAAAACATTACATCAGGTTCAACACGGTATATGTAAGATGTACCATCATCTTTTTTATTACTTCTATAGAAGGTGACTAAGCTTTACTAAGCATAAAGGTGTGAGTAATGATGATTTAGTCAAGGATCATGTCATTTCTTGTGTCTGTTTTGATTTGTATGATGCTGAAAAACAGAGAATATGCTTTATTTGGTCAACTGCAAGATATATGACAGCCAGGGAAAACAGGTGAAGGTTTTACAAAGTCTCTGACCTTTTCTTCTTTCTCTCCTGTTGTTGTCCTCTACACATATGCTCCGAAAGTAGTTTTTATATTAAATATGTCTGAATGTTATCAATTTAGCAGTCAATATAGACAATCCAAACTGGCATGATGAAGTATCTGATATTATGTCATGCAATCATCATTCAGTTCATTATGTAAACTAAGTTGTCGATCGGAATAAATTTGCTAATAAATAGCATTACAATGTAAAGTAAAACATTTAACAATGATTTTGAAATTTTAAAATTCTAGCATTGACAAAGATTTCATATGTCTGTTTGGTTTATTTCTCATTCATCCATTCCACTGTTTTCAGTTACATTTTTACCTGTTATCTCTTTGTATGTTCCATTTGTAACACCTATGATCAGATCCTGTTTGTATTCTTCAATTTCTGTAGAAATATAGGTACTGCTACTTTGTCTTTGATACACCCCACTTCTTTTCCAGATGCACTTTGTCCATTTATCAGCAATAAAAACGTGCTTTACATTTGTGAAGAAAGAACAATTTTCGAAATTAAAATATTCGATAAACGGCGGAGGATAAATCGTAGCCTTTATCACTATATACATGACTGATGGTGGTGATGATTTCAATTACTTATTTGAAATTCTGAATTAGAAGATGCATTTCAAGACAGCTGGAAGGAAATAACTTTAGAATCAATAAGAGAACATCACGATACAAAACCTGATACACGACCTAAATACTCTTTAGAACCAACTGTTGTACAAATATCGCCAATAAAAGTAACAGGTGAAAATGAGATGTAAACAATAGATACAAATGAAACGTTTGATGAATAGTTGCCTCGTATTGCAAGAACAGGTGGGTGTTATATTTGAGGAATAGCACGGAAAAGTTAAAAGTGGAGAGCTACCACCTGTTCTGAAAAGAGTATTCACTTTACAACAAGAAAAGGATAATGTAAATGCTGTAGAAATTATCAATGCAAAAATAGAATATATGAAATCTGATGTTGAACAGATTGAAGAGTTAAAAACTAGATTAGGAAAGAATTAGATGCAACGAAGAAAGTTGTATTGCAAGAACAGGTGGGAAGTGTTCAAAGTTGAAAGTTTAATTAGCTGGACATTTAGCACAGCTGGAGAGAATTCTCAAAGAAAACTTTGAAAGGAGTAATAAAAAGGTTGGAGAAACAAATTTGAGATTTCACTTCGAAAGAACATTGCCGTTTGTGAATGTATAAATCATTATTATTCCAAAAGGTAAACAACAGCAGTCTCTGCAACTATTCGTATTAATATAAATGATTGTTTGTTTATTCCAAATTGTCTTTTGACCTTTCCAAATTGAACTTTATCCACATTTCGCGTTTGGCATATGTCATTTAAACGTCCGAATATCGTACAGTGCTCTGCACATGTAACGAAGGTACAGTCCCATCGACATATATTTTCAAACTAAACGTTTCTAATTAAGATTAAAAGCTTTTTCTCAATGTAAAGGTATTTTACATTTGTAAAGGAGTTTTCTTATTTAGAAATAAACATGAAACCTGTAAACAGGCTTAACTAACTCTTGTACACTTTGATCTGTTAAATGTAGTAGGAAATGCCACAAGCAAGTGTTGCAATCACACTACACAGATTCGTTCATTCTGCTAAAATTTCGTGTCAATTCTGCTCTGTGTCCGTACATAGAATCTACACTATCAAATTTTAAAGAGTCGTTACCAAAAATGTTTCATGGCTTGTGTGTGAAAAATTGAGTTTCGGTGTATTATTGTTTATCTCGTTCAATACTGTGCAATGCCAGTGTCAACTGGAGCGTACAAATGTGTTTCCGTGTATTATTGTTTATCTCGTTCAGTACTGTGCAATGCCAGTGTCGACTGGAGCGTACAAATGAGTTGCAGGATAAGGATAAAGTGCTGTATTTGTTTGTCTTCTTCTAAATCTTAGGTCTAATATTTAAGCTTGAAAATGTAATATTTAGGGTTTTTTTTCCCTGTGTAAATATATTGAGCAGCTATTTATTATTTTACCACATTCACAAAAATCTATTGTTAGGTTCTGACTCTAATCGTTTCATTTCCTCCTTTGTCATATTATGTTAATTTCGTTGATTTTACACACTTCTACATCCCTAGTATTTTGCTTAATTTTTTTTATATCAGTTGTTCCTTGTTGCAATTGTAACATTTTACATCTTAGTGAATCTCAAAGTTTGATTGTACCTTTTATATGGGTAGTTTGATTTTTACTTCTACTAGGTGCCAAATGAACGTTCTGAACAAATTTCATCTTCAAAATCTGTATATCTGCACACGGTGGAAGGGCTACTGGATTTTACTTCAGTTATGTTGCGCAATAACACCTCCCATATTAAACTATTTAGGTTAATTTTGTGGTAAATCTCTGTGGTTGGGTTGACGTAACTGTCAAATTTGTACATGGTAAAATTTTGTTCCATAAAATTGCATAGTTCATTGTGTAATTTATGCACCTAATTTTTTGAGAATTTTGAATGTCCCTCTGATTGCAACAACATATAAATCACTAATGCGATTTTCATTACTCTTTAATTTTGTTTAAAATCCCTGTAGACTAACTAGAAGTCTCTCACAATGTACTTGTTTTTCAGCTTTTTGGGGATGTAGTTGGAATCAAACTTTTTATTTTTTAATGTTACATCTTTAAATTTCTTCTGTGTTGTTATTTATTGTCCTGATAGGACATTATCTACATTGTAGTAGCCTTATCCCATATTTGATGTGTACCATTGTGTTATATAAATGTGGTGTTCTTTTAATGTAATTTATTTTTCCCGCTAGAATTTTACATATGGGTATGCTTTAACTCCTTCAGTGCCCTTATGAACCGTGCTTCCACATCTATCACATTATAGAAATTAATTATTTTTCAAAAGCTCAGAGTTTTCATGCTGATAGATACTGTTATTTGTGTATTGTGGTTCCGCCGTCTCCGGAGGAAAGGTGTGTCTTTGACACATCGTTTATTTATAGGCGCGCTATTTTCAGCTGGTACCCAAATGTTAAACGTTTCATCATATCCTCTCCATTTGACGAGGACATACCTATTCATCGTTCATTCTTGTGGTCTTTGGGATAGCTGCACTTGGTCTATATCATTTGTTTATCGTACAAAGATAAGTTTTGTTCGTAAAACATGTTTCCTGTATCGTCTCCTTCAAGTTTTATAGTTTGTATAACATGTCCTCTTTATAGTCTCCTTCAAGGTTTGTAGTTTGTAAAACATGTCCTCGTTATCGTCTCCCTTCAAGTTTTATAGTTTGAAAACATGCTTTCTTTATCGTCTCCTTCAAGTTGTATAGTTTGTGAAACATGCTCTCTTTATCGTCTCCTTCAAGTTGTATAGTTTGTGAAACATGTCCTCTTTATCGTCTCCCTTCAAGGTTTATAGTTTGTGAAACATGCTCTCTTTATCGTCTCCCTTCAAGTTTTATAGCTTGTATAGCATGTCCTCTTTATCGTCTCCCTTCAAGTTTTATAGTTTGTAAAAAATGTCCTCTTTATGGTCTGCCTTCAATTTTTATAGTTTGTGAAACATGCTACCTTTATCGTCTGTCTTCAAGTTTTATAGTTTGTGAAACATGCTCTCTTTATCGTCTCCTTCAAGTTGTATAGTTTGTGAAACATGCTCTCTTTATCGTCTCCTTCAGGTTTTATAGTTTGTATAACATGTCCTCTTTATCGTCTCCTTCAAGGTTTGTAGCTTGTAAAACATGTCCTCTTTATCGTCTGCCTTCAAGTTTTATAGTTTGTGAAACATGCTCTCTCTATCGTCTCCCTTCAAGTTTTATAGTTTGTGAAACATGCTCTCTCTATCGTCTCCCTTCAAGTTTTATAGTTTGTAAAACATATCCTCTTTTATGGTCTTTCTTCAAGTTTTATAGTTTGTGAAACATGCTCTCTTTATCGTCTCCTTCAAGTTTTATAGTTTGTGAAACATGCTCTCTCTATCGTCTCCTTCAAGTTTTATAGTTTGTATAACATGTCCTCTTTATCGTCTCCTTCAAGGTTTGTAGCTTGTAAAACATGTCCTCTTTATCGTCTCCTTCAAGTTTTATAGTTTGTGAAACATGCTCTCTCTATCGTCTCCCTTCAAGTTTTATAGTTTGGAAAACATGTCCTCTTTAACCTCTCCCTTCAAGTTTTATAGTTTGTGAAACATGCTCTCTCTATCGTCTCCCTTCAAGTTTTATAGTTTGGAAAACATGTCCTCTTTAACCTCTCCCTTCAAGTTTTATAGTTTGTGAAACATGCTCTCTCTATCGTCTCCCTTCAAGTTTTATAGTTTGTGAAACATGCTCTTTTTATCTTCTCCCTTCAAGTTTTATAGTTTGTAAAACATGTCCTCTTTATCGTCTCCTTCAAGTTTTATAGTTTGCAAAACATGTCCTCTTTATGGTCTCCCTTCAAGGTGTATAGTTTGTAAAACATATCCTCTTTATGGTCTGCCTTCAAGTTTTATAGTTTGTGAAACATGCTCTCTTTATCGTCTCCCTTCAAGTTTTATTGCTTGTGAAACATGCCCTCTTATCGTCTCCTTTCAAGTTTTATAGTTTGCGAAACATGACCTCTTCATTGTTTCCCTTCCAGTGTTATAGTTTGTAAACAAGCGGATCAGCTGAAATTTCTCGCTGGATTTTAGATATTTACCCCAAAAAGTTAGAAAGATAGTCCTTTGAGAAAAAATGATTGAATTTGAAATTCTGACTGTTTCACTTATTTTTAATTCAGGCGTTCCAAATGTATCTCTTGCCTGGTAACCGAGCAGGTTGATGCATACTTCTAATCTGTTTCCTTCCTGACTGCTGGAGCAGGAGTCATGTCTATTGTTTTATGATGAATATTACCGTATCTCTCATATAGTTTTGATTAAAAAAAGTCAATGTATTTTCTCGTTTAATTTTGATTGAAATACTTCCAGATTCTAGTCTTTAACATTCTACTAAATCTATCTAAAACCTGTTGAATCTAATACAGTGGAACCTTGCACCATTATTTATGATGTTTAAACAATTTTGTATTAGTCTTCCTTCCACTGTTTTGCTGGCCTAATGCGCTAGAAAATTTCTACTTTGTTTTTCTTCAAATTATGGATTTGTTATTTTAGCGTTATCGTCTGCCTACACGAGTGGGTTGGTGTGAGAAATAGTTCTACTCAATCTCAAATCTGTACTACTTGTCTACCTATCTATCTATCTATCTTTTAGGTTTGTAAATGGGTTGCCAAATGTTTCTCATCCTAGCATACGATATACCATATCTTTAAAACATTTTTCATAAATCCCATTAAAAGTAATTCTTAAAATATCCCCCAAAATTAATAATATACCTTGTTCCTAAGGTTTGGACAATTAATATTTGGTAACCCGAAACGAAAAAAGGACAAATAATCCGTATCCAGGATACCTTCTAAAGGTCGCATGTATTTCTATGTCTCTTAAATTAGAGAATAAATATATTCAACCAAGTTGCGCAAGAAATCAGTATTTGAGTGTGAGTCTACCATAATAAATTATCCCTTGGGATCAGCCCAACGAATATTTTCTAATATTTGTTGGGTTTTTTTAAATTTATTTTTTATCGAAAGTGAGCTTAGTCATTGGCATTGATATTGATATCCTCTCTTGAATCTTCATTAAAATAACCATCCATCAGAATCATCCTTATACTGTAATTGATCTTCTCAATTTTCTTTCAAGTAAGTCCAACAATATGCCAGTACGATATATCATCTGCTAACCCGTTTTCCATTACGATTTCAATGGAGGACCGTATGACTTACAAGTACTACTCGTTTAACTTTCATTATATCAAAGAATAAAAAAGATAGATACCACACAGAGTATCCCAAGCCAAATGTACCTATTGGGCGACATATTCCTCCCGAAATCTAATAACTGAATAGTTGTCTGGTTTTTATGAGTATGCGAAGAGTTGTTGCTGAAAAAGTTTCCTATGAATGGGGAATTCTCAAAGTTCATGTAGACTGATAAATCACTTGGTGAACGAGAATGAATAATACAGCTACTACAGGAATGTGGGCCCGAAGTCTGTAACTTTTGTGTACTGTTTTAAATAGGTTCTCATTCGTTCTGAAGATAAGTCTAAAACACATTAATTTCTTTGCAACGTATAATGTTGCTTTTTAAAAAAGCACTCGGGTTGTTATGCTAAATATACGGGTAAAATGTTATTCTTCGTCTATTTATAAGCAAAGACATTGTATCAACAGGAAATCTGATGGAAAAGAATATTCTTTCCTATCGCTTTTTCATCTTTTCGATTCCCTTTCCACACTGAAAGCCTTAAAAAAAACTTCAGTTTACCAACCCGTTAATATCCCAAATCTTGCACAAACACGGTTTGGTAATGAAATGTTCGAAAAGCATTCTGTACTGATGGATGCCAAGTTATTGTGATAGTAAGAGTAAAGAAAAGGAAGATAAGGCGGCCAGGCAGGCAGCCGTTTCTGAATGAATTCCATATAGTGACTTCAAATATTATATAAAGCCGTATGTTCTATATACTTGGCAGAATATGCGGAATAAAAACTCAGCAAACTTCGGAACATCAAACCAATCAATGGAGACTGGCATCCCTCATAAATCGCCGAGATGAGATGGTATTGTGTTGCTCGCATATAAGACACATATACGTAACTCATATATACATCATGAAGGGCGAACCTCAACCAGAGTGTATAGCTTGCCATGTCCATTGACCGTTAAACAGATCATGTCGAATGAATCAACTTGCTTCCTGTGCGACAGAACTTGTTGACGTGAGCTCATTGGAGAAGCTTGGACTTTTTAAAAGAATGCGGTTTATATATAAAAATTTACCCTATATTTTAAGAAATTTATATTTTTTTTTACATTTATCTTTTATTTTATATAACTTTTAAAAGAAGGTTCATATCTATCTGTACCTTTAACTTCCATCTTGTAGGACTATATGTTTCAGTTTATTTCTAAGGGTTTATTTCTCTAAAGTTTTTCAATTTGTTATCTTAATATTTTAGAATGTAGCTTTTAGTCGGCACTTTATAGCCAGAATTTTGCTGATGTGCCGTTACACCCTATACATACACACCTTTTTCAGTTTAAGAAAATTCTCATGACACGGTAGGGTTTAAGTCGTTTAGAAATATATAACCCACGTAAGTTACCCACATTAGAACATAACAAATGCGTCAAATATACGTTTCTACAATAAAGTTTACATGAGTTCCACTTGATAAGAAGATCGCAGTTCTTATATACCTACACGTATGTTCAACATGAAACGCGCTAAATGATCATTTTAGGTCTCAGGAGAGTCTATGCTAATATATCAACTTTTACGACAATCTAAGAACGTTTTGTGGAATAGTTGGGTATCTTCAACGGCGTCTAAGGAATCTTACATAAGAATCTGGTAGCCGTCTAACCCCGGTTCAATCAGAGTGGAAATATAAAAATGCAAATGCTGTATTGAATTATCATTCTTCTTCGTTGGCTGTTTCTATTTCTGCGTGTTCTTGTCATATTATTATTCAGAGTTCATTTCAGTCTATACATCATCGTTTGTTCTGAGGCGAGGAACGAGGATATATGTATACATAGAAATTGTTTCGTAAAACTATGGACAAATGTCAATAATTTAAATGTCCAGCCAAGAACAAATATTTGAAGAAGCCTGTGGCATTTCTTATGTAATCCAAAATTGTATATGATATCGATTGAGGCTTTTTCTAAGGTCATATTGTTGCTGTACCAGTGTCCTTGAAGCACTGTCGACCCATTTTAAAGCCTTACCAAACAAGGAGACTTTTCATGATGGTTTCTGGCACAAACTCCTTACTTTAGACTGATGCATGCGCATTTTTACTCGTCAAAAAGTAAAAAAGAAGAACATTTTAACTGATTTTTCACGGCTTATCATTGTTACACATACATACATACATACATACATACATACATACATACATACATACATACATACATACATACATACATAATGGAAATCTTTCAGAATTGTATCATTGTTATTTAGACTGAATGAAATATGGTCTTTCACTCTATGAAAAAAATGTCTTTTGTTTTTGATGAGAAATACGATGTTAGGTCAGTACTGTATCAAATCGAGATAATGAAATAAAAGTTATAAATTTGAAATATATCCACTCTTTCGTAATCTTCAGACGGGTTTTCCTTTGCTTTATTACTGTATAAAACGGAACTAAATTACACGCAAGAACTCAATCGACCGAATACCGGAGGGAAATCCATAACATCAGAGACAGAAGGAATGTTGAAGAATAATCAATAGAACGCTATCGGCGCTACTTAATTGAGAGTGATTGATCTAAAACAAACATGAAATATCGCTGATGGAAACTTTAAGGTGTAGTGTCGTTCGAACGAACACGAGCATGACCGGCTGCCACGTCATATCTATTTAAAATAGTCTGGTTTGTGCTGTATAGAGTGACATAGCTTTTGATGAATTTTCCCCTTGAAGCTTGAGAGGGTACAAAGAACTTAACTAAAATGAGACTTTCTTCCTCAATCATGGATACAATAATTGTATTCTATGATAAGTTTTTATTTATTTATTTATTTTTGTCTTCACATTTCTTTGTGTGGATAATTGTTGTTACCAGTAAGGAACAACGATAGGGGAATATCTCTATCTTTCATCACGTAACTGCTGTCTTTCATCACATGACCATCAACTGCGATCATAGTACACACAAACTGGCACAAAACCCCTGAATTCCATCATCAAGTGCATTCTTTCACAGTAATTAACATAAACATTAATTGTAACACGTATTCATCCTAAAACGTTCAGCGGTTGAACTATTTCAACTATTTCTGTACCTATAGCTAAGTTGATCAGGATAAAACCTTCTATTTGCGGGACTATAACAGTACCGCAAACAGAACGTGTTGCACTAACCGACCTAGCCACAGGTACAGAAATTCTTTATTCCGGTTTTGAGTCGAGAAAACCTCTCTTGTAATTGTTATTTTTTTAATTCAGCTTTTCTTTATTATTTATAAAAGAAAAATCGATTCTAGCGCAAATTTTATTGAGGACTAAGTCGTTATTTTTGTCTGTCTCGTGTAGTGTTATGGATGTGGGTGGACTCTGTTTTTATGTATTCGTATCTGAATCATTTCGCAAGCTATCTTCCAATGAAACTTTCAGAAGCTGTGTATTGCCATTACTCGACGGTTTCTACCACTGTTCTTTGAACGCAATCATGTGTTTAAACGTCATTTAAAGTTTACACTTAATGAAAACATAACATTTTAAGCTATATCTTAGGCTGAAGACATTTTATGTGGGTGTTTTGCTGTTTTAAAATTGTATCCGTATTCACCATACGCCAGTTTGACTCCCCCCTGACTTTTCGTTCAGGTATGTGAAGAAAACAAAATCATTAACTATGCATCAGGTGGAATTTCCCTATCATACACCGATGCATATGATGGGTACTATAATCTTCACCCAGTTATCAACAGTATAATGCAGTATAAATAACATTAGTCTATTGTCAAAGGCAGACTTCTGTTGTGCTCAATTTTCAAGTCCGTAGAGGAGACTAACAGATTCAAAAAACGCCATTACATCGGATTTCCAGAAATCTAAATATAATGATGGTATCAAATTTTATCTATATGCTATAGTTAAAAAAAAAATAATGTTTATAGTTGTTTTCTTTCTGGTTTGCAGAAAGATCTGAACTGTTTTTGGTCTCACATTCGGCACGCAGCAACACCTTACATCGCCTCGGCGATATGTCAACCCGCAGCCTAGGTACTGTACCACAAATGGATCTTCAGATTTATTAAATTTAGCCAGAAACGTGGATATACAAAAATCTATTACAATTCTATAGGGTAAATAGTGTTATGAACGCAACACCGTCTTTGCTGACAAAGTAAACGTCAAGTACAGTTAACTATTTATGTAGATATGAAACACATGCTTATCATGTAAGATTCCCTGGATTATAGTTAATGTTTGTGACATTCATTCACCAGATTTCTCGGACAGTTCATGGATCAATGTGATCAGGGAAATATTATAAGAAATAATCCTCGCGAGATTATATTTAATGGACCGCGTTTGGTTGCAAAAGCAGCCCTAACATCCGTACTTAATGAAATGGGGATTTGATCACAATCTCATAATCTAATCTCCATATTTATCACATGATCCTATAATAATTCCAGTTCCTTTGGAAACTATAAGAACTGCACACGTTTATATATGTGATAGTTTTGTTTCATTTTTTAAAATTTGTTATTTCAGTAATGTCACTCGCTTATTCTCCACTGAATACCACTTTTCAGGCGTCCTTTGTACAAGAGCCGCAATCTCAATATTTGTTTTTCTTAGAAACTCTGCTATGGAATTTGTATGCAGGTAATACTGAGCTCTAATTGGTTCTTAGACTTTGTAATTTGAAAACTGTGAGTATATAGCTCTATTTTAAAAATGGTAGATTCTAGAAATTCAACCAAATCTTTGCTGAAAGGGGCTAGATTAAATCTAGTAAAATTAATATTATTACACATTTTTGCATCATTGCTTTAAATTTCCGTAATTCCGATAGAAGATTGATAGATACATACATACATATGTACAGAAGGAGAGATATACAGAAGGTTACATACATACATACATACATACATACATACATACATACATACATACATACATACATACATACATACATACATACATACATACAAGAGTTCTTCACATACGTTCAACACGATGGCTAGACCCATGCTTCTGTATGGATCTGAAATATGGAGATTCACAATCGTCCAACATCTACTCCTTAATCGAAATAAAAAGGTGTTTGCAATTCAAACCTCATCAAGGCCTCAAAATCTATATTGGTTCTTCCATATCGAGCATGGAATATTGGAGCTATTGACTTTAACGCTAATGTTGAAAATAAAGCTGCGATGAATGTATTGAAGTTTCAAGAAATTTAATTGTGTTGTATTACATTTGATGATAATCTAATCTTATTTTCATCGTAGAATCATGCGTTGTCTCCTTGTTCTTGGTGTCCGATTGATCCATCTTAACAAGTTTTTCACAAATACATGGAATATTGTCTTCGATTTCTAATACGACACTCAGTACCACGATCAGTTACGGCATGTAAATTACCGCTATACAACTTCTTCTCCAGTCTGTGATCCACAACAGGTTGTCAGTGCGCCAACTGACAGAGCAAGGCAGGCTACAGACGTCGCCACATACAAAGGCAGTTATGGATGTACAAATAACAGACTAGGTAAGTCGCTTGAATTCTACATCAACTTAGAACGATTTAACAACAACAACACATTTATCTGCTCCTATATTACGACTTGTATTTGCTTCTTTGAGAAAAAATAAATACTGGTTATCTTAAAGTCACCAAATTATGTACTTAGATCTCGTGTCTTTATCGAAACTGCAATACTGAAAATGATAGACTGCAAAGAAAAGTATGGGGAATGTATTTCGATATAGTTTTATATCATGGTTTAGAGTAAATAAAAGTCCTTCAAGTACATAAATATATCATCCATACCCTTCCAGACCAACATTTCTTAATATTGCATGGATTTATTTACAATATTAAATAAAAAGGTGCACAAAGGATAGATGATAAATTGAACGTATCCTTGAAAGCTAAGCATGAGCAATTGAACGTATCCATGAAAGCTAAGCATGAGAAATTGAACGTATCCATGAAAGCTAAGCATGAGAAATTGAACGTATCCATGAAAGCTAAGCATGAGAAATTGAACGTATCCATGAAAGCTAAGCAACTTTCAAATCACTTCAACAAGAGCGATTACGATGCAAGCAATGCTTGCGTTTGTTCAGATTGATCAAACAAATTAATTCATGTAATAAGAATACAAGAAAATGGAGTTATCTAAGTATTTAAAGTAATTTGTGTTTAGGATTTGAACCATTTGCTGTCGTCATAAAGTATCCGTGTCTCCCAAGCTTATTCACAAACAGTTATTAACCTTATGCTGATTTCTTGTTGTTGTTCTCCTTTTTCTACTGAATCATGTCTCATCTGACATGATTTCTGAATGGCGAAACAAGTAGCAATCATCCTAGATGATGTAAATACATACGGATGCGACCCTCTTTTGAGTATTAAAAGTCGTTTCAGAATTGATATTCTGTTGAAACACCAGAATGATTAATTGAAAAGATGCTAAATTCTTAGAAGGTATGGTCTTTGGTATCGAAATAGTGAAAGCAATTGAAAACCTTTAAATAGGTGACAATGACATGTCGATTCGCTAAATTTATAATAATAATAATAATAATAATAATAATAATAATAATTATCATTATTAGTAGTAGTATTATTATTAGTAGTAGTAGTAGTAGTAGTAATAGTATTATTATTATTATTATTATTTACTAGTTGTAGTAAAAGTAGTGGTAACAGTCACAGAAGTGGAAAACACTCAAAATATTAAGTGCCATCATTTTCATGATTTACTTGAATTAAAATAGAGTAAAAAATCGTTGTTTTTAAATTAAGCCACGCCGATGCTTTTGTAAATTTCCCATCACTTTATTGGGTCTTAAGAAAATGGAAATTGCAAATAATTATATTTGTCTAGTTTTGTTTACTGGTATATCAGTAGAAAGTGTAGCTTTGGCTCCTCTGAACAGTCTTTTGCGTCTCTTCTGACTTGTATTCCTACTGCTGATACATATCCCGTTGTTTCTAATGTAAAATCCAAAATCTCCATAACTTATTGTCTGTTATATGTCAGTTTTATGGGAAATAAAGGAGAACGTTTATCGTGTGACAATGTTTGTGTTTGCTGTATTGCCTATTCTCTCTTCAACTATATGGCCTTTATCATGTCATTAAAACATGTCTCTTGAGAATCAACACAATATCTTACTGTTGTATCTTGAGAATCAACACAAGATCTCACTGTTGTATCTTGAGAATCAACAGATTATCTCAACGTTTTATCTTGAGAATCAACACAAGATCTCAATGTTGTATCTTGAGAATCAACGCAAGATCTCACTGTTGTATCTTGAGAATCAACACAAGATCTCACTGTTGTATCTTGAGAATCAACACAAGATCTCACTGTTGTATCTTGAGAATCAACACAAGATCTCACTGTTGTATCTTGAGAACCAACACAAGATCTCACTGTTGTATCTTGAGAATCAACACAAGATCTCACTGTTGTATCTTGAGAATCAACACAATATTTCACTGTTGTATCTTGAGAATCAACACAAGATCTCACTGTTGTATCTTGAGAATCAACACAAAATCTCACTGTTGTATCCGAAACATCCCAGCATACACATTGTTCGTAGTATTGTATTTATAATGCCTAAACAAGGACTCTGTATTGACAGTTTCATGTTCGGCATAATATTGTGGCTTATTGATAATGCATGACTGTTCATCTGAGTCCTTTCCATGTTCACTAAACAATGTAAATAAAGAGGTACGGTGTATAAGGCGTTTATTCATCGTAGTGAAATCTATGCGAATTTGTTTTGTGTGCATTTTGTGAGACGCATAATTATATCGAACTCTTTGTATATTTAAATCTAATTTCTTATGACGAATTCAAAGAGCATGCCTTCTGTAGCTACTATTTAAAGGCATAAGTCTAGATTTTTGACACGTGTTCTACATATCTTGAGACAAGCAATAATCAAAACGCTAAGCAATGAAAAATATTCATAGTAATCCATAAGGCATCAGCTTGTGTGTGTCCACTAATGAAATAATAATAATCATAATCATAATCATAATCATAATCATAATAATAATCATAATAATAATAATAATATAATCATTTGAAGATCACAAGATATTTAGCATTATAAAGCTAATCTCCCATATGGTCCTCATAAAGATCAAGATGCATACTATATTCGTATTCACGTGATTCAAGACTTGTAATCCAAGTTAGAACTCCGATATAAAATAGTAGCGGGTGATATCAGTAATGTAAAACAATAAAGAAGCAATATATTTGTACACAATGAAATCCGGAGTGTAAGTTTGGATAAGGGTGAGCCAGAATGTGACTACAACACAAGGACTTTAAATTTACAGTATGAAATTGAATTTCCAATTTCAATAGAAAGAGTGTTCTATAATTTTAGACCCAATTAAGCCAGAGATTTATCGAAACGAGAAGAGTGTTATTTGATTGTGAAGTAAAAAAAAGTACCTGGTTTTTGAAAAGAAAACAAAGATAACAGTCATGTCTTAGCGGTTTGGTGAGATGTGATAGATGTTTGGACTGTCCGCTATGTACAGTATTCAACCTCTTTTGCAATGGAACACGTTCACAAAATGGTAACCAATTTAAGTTAGAAAGGATTCCAAAAGATGGTATGAAGATTTCAATATTTCGCATTATTCGAGCAGCTCGTTTTTGCAACTTAGTAATGTTATCAGTCTGATCGATGCTGCAAATGATGCATCCATAATGTATATTTGGTATGACAAGGTTATTGTAATATCGACTAAGAATATTTTTAAAAACGTAATTGGAAAGAGGTTTTATAAGTTGGTATCTTTTATTCAGTACGAGACAAATGTCATTAATTTGTATGTTCCAATGACATTTGTAACAATTTGTCAGAGTATACAGATGAGAGTGCAAAGGTGCTCGAACCTAAGATTGAGTCCCATATGTTGTCAAGCATTCTCCAGTAGGATCCAGGGATAGCACTTTCCGCTCTGTTTGGTGCATATTTATAATTCTCTCTCTCTCTCTCTCTCTCTCTCTCTCTCTCTCTCTCTCTCTCTCTCTATATATATATATATATATATATATATATATATATATATATATAAATATATATATAAATATATATATATGCAAATCACTGATACCTAGCATCAGAATATTTCATCATTTGTCTTACTTAAGAAATAAATAAATCAAATCATATCGTCTGAGAGAGAGAGAGAGAGAGAGAGAGAGAGAGAGAGAGAGAGAGAGAGAGTGAGTGAGAGAGTGAGAGAGATTAAAACAGGTATATCGTATATTTTTATATGTCTTTTCTGTGTTGAAGTCAATTAATTCAAATGTGATTCAATGCATTCTTATATAAGTACCATATTTTCTCAGAATTGCTCAATGTGCATTGAATATGTGCATGGTAGCTTTAAACCAGATAATGAATGTTGGGGATTTTCTTATAATGTATAATGAGTAGTTTTTTTTTTTATTAAATCTACAACTCCACTGTGTATAAATTGATTAGGGTAAAGTATAAATATGTTTAAAACATCATCAGTTATTTTTACTCTTATACTACATATAATACACTTTACACTTATACTACATAAAATACACTTTACTCTTATAATACATAAAATACACTTTACTCTTATAATACATAAAATACACTTTACACTTATACTACATATAATACACTTTACACTTATACTACATATAATACACTTTACTCTTATAATACATAAAATACACTTTACTCTTATACTACATAAAATACACTTTACTCTTATAATACATAAAATACACTTCACTCTTATAATACATAAAATACACTTTACTCTTATAATACATAAAATACACTTTACTCTTATAATACATAAAATACACTTTACTCTTATAATACATAAAATACACTTCACTCTTATAATACATAAAATACACTTTACTCTTATAATACATAAAATACACTTTACTCTTATACTACATAAAATACACTTTACTCTTATAATACATAAAATACACTTCACTCTTATAATACATAAAATACACTTTACTCTTATACTACATAAAATACACTTTACTCTTATAATACATAAAATACACTTTACTCTTATAATACATAAAATACACTTTACTCTTATACTACATAAAATACACTTTACTCTTATAATACATAAAATACACTTCACTCTTATAATGCATAAGATACACTTTACTCTTATAATACATAAAATACACTTTACTCTTATAATACATAAAATACACTTTACTCTTATAATACATAAAATACACTTCACTCTTATAATACATAAAATACACTTTACTCTTATAATACATAAAATACACTTTACTCTTATAATACATAAAATACACTTTACTCTTATAATACATAAAATACACTTTACACTTATACTACATAAAATACACTTTACTCTTATAATACATAAAATACACTTTACTCTTATACTACATAAAATACACTTTACTCTTATACTACATAAAATACACTTTACTCTTATACTACATAAAATACACTTTACTCTTATAATACATAAAATACACTTTACTCTTATAATACATAAAATACACTTTACTCTTATAATACATAAAATACACTTGACTCTTATACTACATAAAATACACTTTACTCTTATAATACATAAAATACACTTCACTCTTATACTACATATAATACACTTTACTCTTATACTACATATAATACACTTTACTCTTATACTACATATAATACACTTTTTTGAAAGTGAAAAAAAAATTATAAACAAAAGCATCTCAAACTCTCTGCGTGATGATATTCACTTTTTTTAATTAAGTGCAAAAATTCATTAAAAAACTAAATAGAATTTTGCATTAGCAAAAGATTGAAGTCTGATTATCCAAATTGATTTACAACACGTATTTTTGGGAAGGGTTCTATGTAAAATTCTTACTTGCAACTACTTAAGCGTTTCGACATTTTGTACCTTGAAATGGAAGACAACGTTTTCTAATCCGAAACATTTATACTAACTCCCACCTATCTCTGGAGGAGGTCTTGTATTAGTTTTTGCTTTTACATCCTTTATATTTCGTAATTAAACGTATAATATTGGGCATTTGATATGATGTTGTAATATTGGGCATTTGATATGATGTTGTAATATTGGGCATTTGATATGATGTTGTAATATTGTGCATTTGATATGATGTTGTAATATTGGGCGTTTGATATGATGTTGTAATATTGGGCGTTTGATATGATGTTGTAATATTGGGCGTTTGATATGATGTTGTAATATTGGGCGTTTGATATGATGTTGTAATATTGGGCGTTTGATATGATGTTGTAATATTGGGCGTTTGATATGATGTTGTAATATTGGGCGTTTGATATGATGTTGTAATATTGGGCATTTGATATGATGTTGTAATTTTGAATTCTAATGTTTATCCTTCTAGTATAATACTTAATAGAATTTAAAATAGTGTAGACAATTAATCTGCAAAGAAAATGATTTTCAAAAGTAAAAAGAAAAGCTTCAATAATGTCAGGCCAAAAGACATTTAATTGTGGCACAATACTTTTGACAGAATCATTACCTGACGTAGTAATAATTAACATTTAAGGCCTTGTCACATTAAACTCCTTCCATTTTACATCAAACAACAAATAACTCCTTATCTGTGTCAATTTTAATGCGTTTAGAAAATAATGTGAATTGAACATTTTTATACCGTCTTCTCCATAGTCCTTTACAATGACACGTCCTTTTATTTTATTTCATCATCCATTTCAAAATAAATTATAAACAATTATATTTAACTGATTTATAATAATATTTGCAAAAATTGTGCTGTGTTCAAGTAGGTGGTTAATTTTAGACAAAGCTAAGGTTTTGATTATAATAATTTCATCCAATGGAGGAAGTGATTGTATTCAGCTTGTTTTTTGTGTTGTTTTTGACAAATGAAAAATAGTGGTACTCAGACCTATATACCAGTCTTCTTATTTTCTTTTTTAAATTCTTGTTAAACCGGTTTAAAATGAATAAAACAGGGTAGGTGATTCAGAATGTACACTGTCTATTTACTTCTATCCCAACGGTCGATTTTAGCATTTGAACTACACTAATAAGAAGTGGTTTGACATGATTTTCTCGGCTAACCTTACCTAACATGCAAATAAACCTACAAGGGTAAACTAGTGTTCTTCTACTTGGATTGTTCATACTTATATTAATTACCCACAGTCCATATCCGAAACCATTATACCCAACTTACTTAAATGTGACCATTATCTAGTCTGCGTGTAGTGAAATATATTCATCAAACCATACCAAAATACTAATAAAAGTGTTATATGCAAATCTTTAAATCATTCTGGACGGATCAGAGAAATCATTAAAATCTATTATCAGTACTCCAAATATTTGACTTTAAGTATCAGTATTTAAAATACACACTCAGCTTGATTGGGTAGCAAAATGTGCAGTGGTAAAACCAGATTTGTCAAAATTATAATAGGCATTGGAAAATACTAAATTTACTGCATTAGGAATCAATTTCATGAGCAAATGATTTTAGGTAATATTGACTCCCAAATTAGAAATATATCAGATTAATTAATCCATTAAACCAAGCAAAACCTGAAGTCACTTAAATATTTAAACATAAACAAGTGATAAACGAAAACTAGCTCTCAGGATAGAGATATAGATAAAAGTTATAGGGGAGCAGCGACTGAAGAGAACAGGTTGTTGCAAACAATGTATTGAAAAGATTAAAGAAAATAAACTCGACTAGGTTTTACTATAGCCACCTATTTATTCAGTAATTCATTTCACTTTAATATCATCATCATATTGTTAAAAAATGTTAGGCAATAAATGGACTTTCGGTTTAAAACGATACTGGCAAGTGAATGGACTTCGGTTTAAAACGATACTGACAAGTGAACTTTATTCTTGTCCACCTTCTCAGTTTAATAAACTAGTTGATAAAGATATAAAGATATACTACACAGAAAAATAACTATGCTAGATACAGAACATGAAACATCTGTTATAATTACACTGTAAAATTGGATAATGATAATTCAGTGAACAGATATAAAGACAATAAATTAAACTGAGCAGTATGTATGGCGACATTATAATGTAGAACATCTTACTGCAATTTTATCTCATCCAGGTATACCAGAGTTACTAAAATCAATTTGCATGTCCATTTACTTTCAAATACGAAAACTATTGTCTGAATATAAAATACCATTACCTGATGATCAATCTTTTATTTAAACAAATAATAATATAGATTTCAAGTCATTATATTTATAAAATTTGTAATAATTTTAATATTCCTCTTTATCATGACCAGAGATATATTAAATGAAATCTCTCTCTCTCTCTCTCTCTCTCTCTCTCTCTATATATATATATATATATATATATATATATATATATATATATATATATATTAATAAATAATATTATCATACAGGTTAGAGAATTTAAATTCGTACTCTACGGAGATTCGAACCCGGATCCGCTGGTACGGCACCCATCGTCTTGCCTGTAAGCACCAACCCCTATACCATCTCGACCATGCACACATCACCTAAAAATTATGCTACAAAATCGATAGTATAGAAATTCCTCTCTCTCTCTCTCTCTCTCTCTCTCTCTCTCTCTCTCTATATATATATATATATATATATATATATATATATATATATATATATATATATATATATATATATATATATATATATATATATATTTTGGTAATGGACCTGAACAACACACAAACTGTACAGCAAGGTTTTGGAAAACAAACGCCAGGTGACGTGCTAAGCTCATATAAACCACGTTATAATTATGGAGCTGGAACAGTTGAATATCGGAGAAAAATGTATATTGAATAAATAAACTCATTAATCTCAGGGGATGAGAAAATAAGATGTGGTTTTTCTTTCATGTTTTTTTTATTTTTTGTCTTCTACAATACAGCAATGGTCTAACAAATGAAGGAAAATCTAGATTGAATCAAAGTATTAGGTCTTTTGTTATTTGTATATTAGGTGGCCACGTACAAAATAGAACACATATACAAGGTCTGTATCAACAGTACAAGATACTGCTCAAACGTTGATTAAAAATTTAGTTTTAGGCCAGTAGTGATATGACTCGGATGAAAATATTACAGTAACATTTAAACAATGTATTTCAAATTTAAAAGTGAGTGTAAACTATGCTATTGGTGGTGATGGAATATTTTAAATTCCAAGTGATATCATGCGGAAAATATGAAGCATAGTAGGTTATAATAACACGTTACAAAATATGAAGCATAGTAGGTTATAATAACACGTTACAAAATATGAAGCATAGTAGGTTATAATAACACGTTACAAAATATGAAGTATAGTAGGTTATAATAACACGTTACAAAATATGAAGCATAGTTGGTTATAACATGTTACAAAATATGAAGCATAGTAGGTTATAATAACACGTTACAAAATATGAAGCATAGTAGGTTATAATAACACGTTAATATGAAGCATAGTAAGTTATAACATGTTACAAAATATGAAGCATAGTAGGTTATAATAACACGTTACAAAATATGAAGCATAGTAGGTTATAACATGTTACAAAATATGAAGCATAGTTGGTTATAATAACACGTTACAAAATATGAAGCATAGTTGGTTATAATAACACGTTACAAAATATGAAGCATAGTAGGTTATAACATGTTACAAAATATGAAGCATAGTTGGTTATAATAACACGTTACAAAATATGAAGCATAGTTGGTTATAATAACACGTTACAAAATATGAAGCATAGTAGGTTATAACATGTTACAAAAACCATCATCCTAATTATTTTTTGTTTTAAATTTTGGTTAAACCCGGTTTAAAGTGAAATGGGTAGGTGGTCCAGATTGTACACTATCTAAATACCGGTATATTCTAGATTAGGTCAGGATAGAGTGGCACGATCAATTTCAGTATCCAAGTATCCAATATGTCAATCCAATTGGCAGGAGCATCAGGCGGACGGTAAATTGAGCAAAGCGAGAAAGGATTTTGATTTAGAGATGGAAACCTCCATCCGTATAGACTATGTGGCATCACTTTCAAAATTCTATCTTTGTTTATACTTAGAATGTTATCTCATCGTCAACTCGGTGTAGTCTGTCTTTTCTCTCCAAATTGTAACTTTCAATGTCAATTAAGGAATCATCAATACAATTGTCTAAAGACCAAATATATCGATAATGTTTGTCGTAGCAATAGCTGATTTACGTTCATCAATTTTTGGAAGCATATAACTAATATTGAGAATTACTATATGTAAACCCTACTTCAAACCTTACAACCAAAGGAAGAATCATCTGATGTAGCTTTATCAGAAACAAAATCTAAATTTATTTCATGTAAAGTATGATTGGGGCAGGATGCATATAAATATTTAAAAAGATGAGTAATAGTGCTAATTGGATTATAAGGGCAAGTAACACAGTTGGTACATTCTGAAAGGTTGCTTTCAAGGTAAATGTACTGTAAGTCGGAAAAGGAATTATTGAACATAGGTAAGTTACATCTGTGATATCCAGACCTCGACTACTATAACGTACACCTTTCAATATCATTTAAAATATAATGTAGCTGAAAGCAAGTGTGTGTACATGTCCCCTATAAAGACACATCGCTAAAGTATGAGAGTTAACAGTTTAGATTTTTAAAAAAAAATTCAACAAAGACATTGTTCTCCACATGTTGCCCTGCCATATCTGATATGGTGAATTTAGATATAAAAAAATAGAATATATGAAATATAATTTTCCGATTTATTTATACAATATTTATATTGTCAAGAAATTGTCCGCGAATATTTTGTGAAGTTTATTTTATAATTGACTTAAAGCATTGTGTTGCATTGGACAAATAAATATACTGAATAAGTTCATACATATTAGCATTTAATAAACGGAATAAAAAGTGAAAAGAGAAGCATATAACAATATGAAATTTATCATAACCTATTAACGAGTTAATTTGTAATAGACAATAAAAGATAGCCTATTGTCAAACATAATTATGAATAAAACATTCATTAGCACAAATGTATCGATACATAATGATACGTCCTTATTATATTATTTCATGTGGATTGTATGTTCCTTAGTCTGCAATTTAAAAAGCACATGTCCTTTTGAAATCTTTAATTTGTCCTGTGATCAGGCTATCATTAAAACTATAACTTAACGGAATATTGAGTATAATAATGAGTATCCACCATACGTTTGTTAATTTTAATCATAAAGTCTATAAAGTGTTATATAACGACATAACCGAAATGGACAAGTTCAGGTAAAACGTCTGTTTGACTGTGTTGATTTATTAGATAAATATAGGAATTGCTATAAAATAGGAGTGAATCAACCGGAAGAAATAAACAGAGAGAAACAAAACAATTTCGACCATCCAAAAGATTATGACATAAAAATTGAGGCTAACATCAAGTTTGGGATAAGAAACATAAATTACTGTAACATTACTGTAGTACTTTATTGTATAATAAAACCTTCCCACCTATATTGAGTAGTTTGTGGTATTAACCTGTACGAGCTGGAGCTTTTTATTTATTTTTCTTTTAACACTCTCTTGCAATGATATCTTTAATAACCTAGTGGCTTGTTTTGTGATTGCCATTATGCTTCATTATAGTGAATCAGCCATTTTAATAATCCAGTGTCATATATCATTCTGGTGAAGTAGTCATTACAATGACCCAGTGTCATTTATCATTCTGGTGAAGCAGTCATTACAATGACCCAGTGTCATGTATCATTCTGGTGAAGCAGTCAGTACAGTGACCCAGTGTCATGTATCATTCTGGTGAAGCAGTCATTACAGAGATCCAGTGTCATGTATAATTCTAGTGAAGCAGTCAGTACAGTGACCCAGTGTCATGTATCATTCTGGTGAAGCAGTCATTACAGAGATCTAGTTTCGTGTATCATTCTGGTGAAGCAGTCATTACAGTGACCCAGTGTCATGTATCATTCTGGTGAAGCAGTCATTTCATTGATTTAGTGTCATGTATCATTCTGGTGAAGCAGTCGTTACAGTGACCCAGTGTCATGTATAATTCTGGTGAAGCAGTCAGTACAGTGACCCAGTGTCATGTATCATTCTGGTGAAGCAGTCATTACAGAGATCCAGTGTCATGTATAATTCTGGTTAAGCAGTCAGTACAGTGACCCAGTGTCATGTATCATTCTGGTGAAGCAGTCATTACAGAGATCCAGTGTCGTGTATCATTCTGGTGAAGCAATCATTACAGAGATCCAGTGTCGTGTATCATTCTGGTGAAGCAGTCATTACAATGATCCAGTGTTATATTATCTTTCGGAAAGAAAACATATTGGAAACATATGGCTGAAGTTTCAATTTTAAAAAACAGACGACCTTAGCAAAACTTATAAATTCAACTTTTTTTCTGTCCAGACATACTATTTGTTTATTTAAAAAAAAGCCAACCACATAAAATGATACTTGCATGCAAATTGATGATTTGTAATCGCTATAAATGGTTCAAAATTTAATGGCAAACGTAGGCAAATTCTCACCTTTGACTTTAATATTTTTTACACGATTGCTATTTTCTATTCGAAACCACTGGACACAAATAACGATCATTATTTTCACCAGGTGTGGTTAAATATCACCCTATATCATTCTTTTTTCGGCGAATGCACCCATAAGTCTATATTAAAACAGTATTTGAAATGTCCAAAAGTATTAGTCTTACGTTTGTCTGACGTCGTGTGTGTGTGTATGTGTGTGTGCATGCGTGTGTCTGTGACTATTACTGTTTATGGCATTAGTATAATGAAATGTTTTAAGTCACACTTGATAAGTATGCATAGCGACGTGGTATTATATATTTCTACGACTGAAGCTCTTAAATCTACATATCAATATATGTAGATGCTTAAATTACATATTTAACGTTATTTATTTAATACCATAATGCTGATCGACAGAAAAAGCCCCTTTTTGGCTTCTTATTAAGCACGCATGGATAATAGATTCACGAAATATTGTTCAGCTTATATTGATATGAAGAGAAAATTAATTAATAAAAAAAATTGTCAAACGCATCTGTTCTTCATTTAGTGATTTCCTGGCGTAGATGATGAAATATTTTGGATGAGTGATATGTATCGTAATGATGCTGCCGTTAGTTGACAGTTCTAACTAAAGGGATTTTGTACTTTTAATTTCAGGTTCATATTTATTAGAGACTAAAATTCATGTTGATATGCTGCTTTTTCCCCCACATGTATTACTTTACAAATGACCTTAATGCTGTTTTTGTGAGTAGAGAGACCGAGAATCTCCGATTTATCTTTTGAACGCAACAGTATCTGAAGCATATGATAAAAAAATAATTGCTGGAACATTAAACTTTTCTCGTCCCCGGCCCTTCAACAGACTGACTCTGGAACATTAAACTTTTCTCTGGTCCCCGGCCCTTCAACAGACTGACTCGCAACCTGGATGTCATAGCCTTGAAGGAAATTCGGACTCATTGAATGGAAGTTCAAGGAGCGATAGAGCAAAACTTATTAATACAGCTGTTTGATCCGGCCAGTAATGACAAATCTGTGACACGTATTGTTCTGGGATAGTAATGATCGTTCTTGTCGCTAATAAATCAGCTTATCGCAGAGGTGCATCTCAAATTCAATAATACGGAGATTATTTATTCATCAGACCTGTCAGGCACTTTACAGCTCAATGTGATCAATTCGAACAGTATACAGAATAATGATCGAAAGAGTGGCAATATACCAAGAGATTGGTCTTCAAAGCCAACCCAATCCTTCGTGATTAAGATAATGCAACTTTGCTTAGATCTTTTCTAGTCAATCAACCCTCCTCAGTCATCAGACCCAGTATTGTATCAATGTCCAAAGAAAGAAAAAGAGAAAAGAAAAGTCTGCATAAACCATTGTTTGCTGGGTTTTTTTTTTTTTTTTTTTTTTTTTTTTTTTGTAATGCTGAATTATTTTCTTTATTCTGTTCAAATTTCTTTCTTAACCTCTGCTTTTTACGAAATAAAATGCTGTTATTTGTTCGTGAGGGTGCTCAAATCTTGCTATTTACTTTCTTTTGAGACTTTGTCTTCAAATTTCTATTCATACTCTGTAATCGGGTTCAAACTTTGCACACTAAAACATGTAGAGAAAGTACAAACGCAATCGCTTCAGACATCATATTTTTCCCCGCGTTGCAGCGATTCAAGCAAAATCGCATTCTGCTGGAAAAACAATTCTCGATAATCCACAAGTTTGCATATATGTATGATGTCTAAATGTATCATTATCTAAGATCAAATCTGTTCCGTAAAAGTCAGAAAAATCATTAAATATTCATAAATATTCATAAATCACTACATCGTTTAAGCATGCACCCGTTCTTACCATGATTCTTAGGCATAAATGTCGTTTTGTGACACAAATTTCTGCAGAGGAAACTAAAGCAATTACGTCGTTACGCATTTGTGGCCCTTATTATTGGATAACATTTCGATTGTAAATTAACAGTCTCAAAGTATGCTACATTTATTGAAGTTAGATCCATACAATCTCAATCAGCCAGGCATTATGAAAAAAATAATGTTCAATTTTATCTTACAAAATGGCCCAATGGTATTAGCAGCACTAAAATGTAAAGTGTTTTATTTATAAAAAAAAACAAACAAACAAAAAAATTAAAAAATGAATATTATATTTAAACAGATATCACATAGCTGTCACATCGATTTATATTTGCAGGTTTTGTATTGTAAGTTACGCTATACTGGACTCCGAAAACAGTATATTCATAAAAGAAATACAACCTAATTTAAAAAAAGTTTATAGCTGTATTCCTTTTCAAAACCAATTTTAAACTAATATGATGAGCGTGTTCTTTGTGGCTCATACTTATGTAAAACTACTGCCTTATCACCAAAGTCCAACCAGATTGTCTAGTCCATCTGGGTTAACTTTGGTAAACGTCGTGTTGCAGATAAAAAGTAGTATTGATTACACTTAGAGACGTAAAGGTTTTGAAAACGAGACTTGCTTTCCCATGTCGCAAATGATTGTTTTGGTTTTCAATGGGTCTAATACACTTTTTGAAGTAGAACAGGCTTTAGGTCAGGTGCAAATCATCCAGTAGTGAAACTGGGACAGTGACAGTACATGCAAATCATCCGGTAGTGATAGTGGGACAGTGACAGTACATGCAAATCATTCGGTAGTGATAGTGGGACAGTGACAGTACATGCAAATCATCCGATAGTGATGATGGGAATGTGACAGTACATGCAAATCATCAGGTAGTGATAGTGGGACAGTGACAGTACATGCAAATCATCAGGTAGTGATAGTGGGACAGTGACAGTACATGCAAATCATCAGGTAGTGATAGTGGGACAGTGACAGTACATGCAAATCATCAGGTAGTGATAGTGGGACAGTGACAGTACATGCAAATCATCAGGTAGTGATAGTGGGACAGTGACAGTACATGCTCAATATCTAACTTTATATAAATAGAGTTAATATTGGGTGGTTGTGTACAATTGCATGTACCAAGCCGACCTTTTAGCCGGTTTGTTTACGCGTGAGGAACAAACAACAAACTGGACCTAGCTTATTTGCATGCTATCTCTGCAACCCGGTTTACGGAAACGCAATGGATTCCATTTTTTCACTCTTGTGTACATTGTTGCAAAATATGTTTCATTCAGAGATCACATGGATGTTTTACCAATTTACCAAATCATGTCTTGCCTTTATCTCAATTTACGATTTTTCTGAGGGAACGCACCTTTAAAAATGTTTATGTTAAAGAATATATACATGTGTTAAAAAGGAAATACTGCATGCATTTTTCTTTACGTATATATATATATATATATATATATATATATATATATATATATATATATATATATATATATAACAACAGAAGAAGAAAAAAAAAGACAAAATTAAAAAAAGGTCTAAAACGGGTGAACTACATATCTATGTTATGCTGCCATTAGCGCAACAAAGTTGTGTACAAAAATTAAAACAAGTGTATATATATATATATATATATATATATATATATATACATACATATATATATACATATATATATATATACATATATATACATATATATATATATATATATATATATATATATATATATATATATATATATATATATATATATGTGTGTGTGTGTGTGTGTGTGTGATTTCTCACCAGGAACACTAATTTAATTCCGTGTTATCTTTCACGTCGCTTTCAATAAATGCTTATAATGGATATTTCATTTGCCCTTGTCATATTTATAAATAACTTTATGTAAAATATAAATCTCGCGAGTCGTGATAGAAACACGGCTATTTTCATCAGCAAAACAAATTATCTGAAACTTTATATAACGTCGATAATATATTTATCACATAGTTGGAACACTTTACATATAATGTGTGCAGTTTAATTTTTTTGATATGTCAACATGTTAACATGATATATAGATATACTATAACGTGCTATCGGATGAAGTTTTGATAGATCACCTGTCAAGAAGATCAGCAAGTAAGGCTACATGCAAGGATGAATGACACGTGTATCATCATATCAGGGACGATACATGTCAGATCCTCTTTTCTCAGTACTGAACTATATGCATCTTATATACAGACACATAATAAAGCTGCTGGCTGGTACGCACGAAAACATAGGGTCTCCGATGCATCGTTCGACACGCAAACAGCACCGCAGTCATAAACACGAACACAATTTCATTTTATTTAAATTTAGCTTTATTTATCCTCAAAATACAAATTAGGAGTTGGGTGCGGAGAAGATTAGTGCGTTACAATTAATTCGTGTCAAGAAAGGGAATCAGGGGCGGATCCAAGAACATCATTATGGGGGGGGGGGGGGGTGCGTAAACAAGTAGGCACGAGGTCTTTGGGATGGAACCTCTGGTGGGGGTCCAAGGGAAGTCCCCAAAATCTCCTACATTTTAAGCGTTTCCAGGGCATAATTTTAACTGTCTAATTGTAGGGAAAACTTATTCAAGGAGAGTTTTTTTGGGTGGTGGGATGGGTGGTGGTGGTGGTGGTAGAGCTCCCCGGGATCGGCCCCTTGGAATAAACAAAATAAAGTACTCAATCAAAACAAGATGTTTATAGTATACATAGATTACACATTAAATTCTGACATATCTTTTAAAAAATAGAGCTTTTTTTTTTTTTTTTTTTTTTTTTTTAAAAAAACATTTTGCTAGAGTTATTAAAAAGTAGCTGGGACTTTCATGGGATCGGTTGTCGAAAATAGTATGATTTTAGAAACTTTTTTCAGATAGAAACTTCCGATAAACTTCGATATCATGATATTCATCTCCGACAGACCTATCCGAACAAGAAGGAAATGCTCTCCCCCCCCCCCCTTCCTGTTTCGAATGGTAATTTATGATCCAGTGTACGAAATTCGATTACTTAACATCTTAAATTAAAGGATCTATTTACCAGATACTGTTAAACTCTAAATGATTCTTGAAATAAACTATAAATGACACCCTTATAACAATCTTGCATGTTCATATACCAGGCTTGTAGACACTGGTTAGTTAATATTCTTGAAACCATGTTTATTTGTTTGTTTTTTGTTTTGTTTTAAATAAACTTAACACTGTATATTTTTGGATGGCCATATTTATTTTTTTATTCTATTGACATTTTGACAGAGTCGGGATGCCCAAATGATAATTAATACGTGGTTGTCAAATATAGTTTCCAACAAATCGATCAATTTGTTTATATATATATATATATATATATATATATATATATATATATATATATATATATATATATATATATATATATATATGGCTCGAAATTGACGCAAATTCGCTATCCCGCGGTTAGTGGTTTTGCCGGCGGATCAGTAAAACCCAAGTCACTAATCCACCGGGGCAGTGAAAATTACTGTCCGTCAGCTATCATAACAGTTAAGAAGTGGTCGTGAGTAGCCATTCCCTTTTATCTGTTTATTGTGTGAATTGACGAGGTACAATAAATGCGGCGCAAATGGACAGGTTTTAAACCACTTATCCACTCATCACGTAAATTAGTGTGATTATTGTCAAAACAGTCTTTGTGCATATGGAAAAATAGCCTGGTGAACTGCCCCAAGCAACCACCTCATTACTGATGATAACAAAATGTGTGGGTCTTAGACTAGTATTCACCAATCAGAGAAGGTCGCGTTCACCAGAATTACACCGAACCAATGTGTTTTAATAAACTTTTAATACATTGCGCGGTGACAATTGTAAACATGTGGAAGTATTTGCAAGGTGCGCAGCTGCCACCGAAACGGCATAAATTAAATGATGACAGCAGAGCGCGATAGCAAATATGACCAAGAGAAGAGACTAAGAAAGTACCAGAAATGCTGGGCAAATGAATACAAATGGCTTGAGTATAAACAGGAAAGGCCGTGATGTTGTGCACTTTCTGCACTGAATATGTGGAGAAATACGAAAGTGCGCTGGATACTTCATTCGTTGATGGGCGTAAAAACTTTCATAAATCGTCCCTAGAATCACCCAATGCAAGCTCCTTACACATAATGGCAGAGGTGTGTGTGTGTGTGTGTGTTACTGAGATATTGACTTTTCAGGAATTTGTAAAATAAATGTGACAGCTTTGTTGTTTTACGTTATGCAAGCACAGTAATGATACGATTGTTATTATTAATTTCCTACTTAGTTCCCAATAGAGCATGAAGAGTGGGGTGATTTTTCTTAATAATAAAATATGTCTCATACAATCACTCTACACTCTTTCTATAACAGCAATATCTTCGAAAACCCAGATTTCACAACCATATAACAAAATGGGAAAATTGTATAATCAAAATGTTTGAGAGACAAATCAATCCGTAAATTCAATTTTTCATTCGCACCAAGCTTAAGTTTATTGGGGTTTTTGGGGTTTTTATTTTTATTTTCTAGCTTAAGTTTCTGATCATTAAGGAAACGACCAGCTTTAGAGAAAAGAATACCCCTGTATTTATATTGACCAAGTACTTCTAAACTCTACTTATACTTTTATTAGCATTCACCGTAACTTAAAAGCTTGCAATATTCACTTAAGGTATTCAAGCATTGTTGTAATGCAGGCGAAGACTCGGCAAAATTACATAATAATTTGCGAGGAGTAATGTTAACATTTGAAACATATTTGTGATATCAAAATTCAGTTTAATTGTGTCACATTGTTTGTTCTTGAGAAACTAAGACAGTCAAAAGGAAAAGAAAAAAACAATATGGATGAGAGATTTTCTCCTTGACGAAGATCTTTATAATAGTAGAAAATATTTGATACAGTTCTACTGACCGAGAAAAATTCTTATTTTTTTAATAATCCTAATAATTTTCCCATATAATCCATTAGGTAGCAGATTGTTCCATAACACAGTCCGTCAAACATTCTCGAACGCTTTTTCAAAATCTACAAAAGTACACAATACGTTCTTCATTATAGACCTAAGATGATCACTCGAAGTGTGGAGAACAATATAATGTCAGTCGTGGAATACCCCTTTTTAATTCCAGCTTGATTCTGATCTGATTCACTGTTCAGATCAACACAACACATTTTTTTAGTATCTCATTGAGGATAGCTGTAAATAATTTCTCGAGGCAACCGAGAATAGTAATAGGTCTATAAGTTTTCATATATATTAGTATCATAACTACTACCAGTCAGTTATTGGGAATAACGCCTCTATTAAGTATGAGGTTACAATATATGTCATACAGCTTAATAAAATTAGTATCGGTTGATTTTATATATTCACCCAGATACCATAAACACTTGGCGCCTTAGGTTGTGAGAACTTATCGCCCGACCCCATTAGTAAATAATTATGACAATAGAATATATTTAAACAAAAATCCTGGTGCCTTGATATTTGGTAATTTCTTTTTTGCCTTTTGTATTTCATGTAATTGAAAAATCCGTGTGTGTATTTCTATCAATACTAAATGAAGCGTTATCTATAGCCTCATTATTATCAGCATTTGTAGTAAGCAACTTCAAATATTTATATATAATTTCAATGGACAGTTTATATTTATTTTCTTTATGAAGATTATTTATGAGTCTCAAATATTCCTACATTGATTAGAACTTAATTTTATGAGATTATTTTGAATATTTTTTATTTATTTATATGTTTATTCATTATCTTTGATATTGCTTGCTTGCTATGACCAATTCACATCTAATAGAATGAGTACCTTGAAGATGGTGACATTTTCTAGATATATGATATTTACGTCGAGCTGCTTTCAATTCTGAACCCAATTCAGGCCGTGTTTACCTTGGTTTCTTCGATCTAGTGCAAGTGCTAAAAATAATATCAGCACATGCATTTAATATTTTACAATATGTGCTGAAATCATATTAATTATAACTTCACTGACAATAATTTACGCATTCAGAGTATCAACAGGAATACAAATGTCATTATTTTCTTTCAAAAATTGGATCTTTTATAAATCAATTGTTTCCCTTTAAAAAAACATCATTTTCAAAAATTTATTTCAAAATGGAATTTCAAAATGTATTCCATCTTAATCATCATCCTCGCGACAGGGAGTACCATCATCTTGTTCATCATCGTACTCATCATCATCACCGTCATCATCATCATCATCATCAGCAGCAGCAGCAGCAGCAGCATCGCTAACATTTTCAAACTTGAAGGTCAGTGCTATGGATGAATGAACATCAAATAATAGAGGGTCAAAATCATGTACCTTAACATTTTTCACCTTTAACAAAACACATATACTAGCAATAGCATAGTCAATACAATTGTTCCATCTTTGCTTGTATATTTACCAACCAATTTATCCTCTCAAATTTTGCCATTTTAATAATGAAGATTATTACTCTTGTCCATATAAATGTATACCCATATTGTTACGACTTTAGGTCTTAAAAAATATGTAACAGAAAGAATGTGAAACCAGCAATGTAAGTAATATCAGCAAGCAATGTATTTCGCTAAAATACAAAGTGAAATTCAAGTGAAATTTACAATATTGTGAATCAATTTCCAAATAATCCTAAATGTCCTAATCACAAGTCCAAAATATATAATGTTCCGAATGAGTTTCAATAGTCTTGAATGTCCTGATATAACACAATGATACAATCCAGAATGTCAAGTTCAAAGCAATGTATTAATTCAAACGTCAATGAGCACTTTAGTAATTCCAATGAATATATTAAATAAATAATTCCTCTCGAATTATACCTGAATTCGACGGCACAATGTAAAATCTGATCACAAATGGATTCTCACAGACTGATTTAAGCCTTTATGGGGCTTATTTCCAATATGGTCTTAGTTGTGCTTTAAGATTTAACGGCAAAAACTTCAAGAATGGCATATAAAAAAATAAGCAGATTAATATAAACGGTTACAACGGCTTTATACTTAAAAGATAACATACCACAGAACCAAGATACACAATTCAATACCAATCAAACAACACACATTTCAACCACATACACAATTCAATGCCAATCAAACAACACACATTTCAACAAGATACACAATTCAATGCCAGTCAAACAACAAATATATCAACAAGATACACAATTCAATGCCAGTCAAACAACACACATATCAACCAGATGGAAAGATACACAATTCAATGCAAATCAAACAACACACATTTCAATAACATACACTATTCAAGCCAGTCAAACAACACACGTTTCAACCAAATACACAATTCAATGTCAATCAAACAACACACACATTTCCACCAAGGTACACAATTCAATGCCAATCAAACAACACACATTTTAAGCAGATGCACAATTCAATCCAATGAAACAACACACATTTCAACCACGATACACAATTCAATGCCAGTCACACAAGACACAATTCAACCAGATGGAAAGAATTATAAGGTGGAAGATAATGGAATGAAAAGTGGATAAGAATATGTATCATAAACGTATTTTTGCTGGGGAAAAATGGAAGTATTTATTTTTTGAGACAAGGCAATTACTTGAAATAATAATAGAGAAAATTCCTTTCTTCAATACTTTCAGTTTGTTTGCTTAATTAATGCTTTTAATGTTCTGTAGTAAGGCATTCCAATCTTTTGTTGCATTATAATAAAATCTTGAAGAATATATGCTCTTTACTCTTGGTATTACAAGGTTATACTTACTGTACCTTGGTATTACAAGGTTATACTTACTGTACCTTGGTACTACAAGGTTATACTTACTGTACCTTGGTACTACAAGGTTATGCTTACTGTACCTTGGTACTACAAGGTTATACTTACTGTACCTTGGTACTACAAGGTTATACTTACTGTACCTTGGTACTACAAGGTTATACTTACTGTACCTTGGTACTACAAGGTTATACTTACTGTACCTTGGTACTACAAGGTTATACTTACTGTACCTTGGTACTACAAGGTTATACTTACTGTACCTTGGTACTACAAGGTTATACTTACTGTACCTTGGTACTACAAGGTTATACTTACTGTAGCTTTTGTTATAATGGTGATGGTCTGATACTCCAAGGAAATTACTAGATAAATGTACTGGACCATTTTGGTATATACATTGTTTTTCCGCATTTACCATCCCAACACTTTAATGAATCTATTGGCGAATAGTAGAGCTTCATTCAATTTTTATTTTTATTTTAAACAATCTAATGCTTTTAATTTTAGCAATCTAAAGTTTGTTTATTCTAATATCATTGAGTCCAGAAAACCACGAGGAACAAGAATAATCAGAAAGACATTGAATCAATGCAGAGCACAGAGATTTTGGTTCCAAATATATTTACAAAAATAACCTTGTCTATAAAGAAACTTAAGCCTGTTATTAACTTTCTTTAAAATACGATTTGCTATTTTGACTTGATGATATTACCATTACGTTCCACTCTGAAATCTTTGATATTTTAAATTTGTGTTTTGAACACACAAAAAAAAAAACAAAAAAAAAAAACAACATTTTATTTTATCAATTGAAGTGATAGTTATTATCCACTAACCAAAGATTATATGATTCAAGTTTCTTATGCCAGATTTTGAGATATGAAATTAGGATCTTGGTGCACAAAGAGTACAGGAGGTATTTGAAAAGTTCTGAAATTTTGTTATACTTTTTTTTTTTTTAAATCTGTTAATAAATCTAATGCCGATCGATAAATATAATAACGTTCTGTATAGTGATCTGCAGGTGAACAAATGCATATATATGCCTGTGACGTAACATAGGTAAATGACAGTGACATAACAATGACGGAGAAGGAGAACAGTTCTGCTTTTGAGTAAAGAGAATACTGTAAAATACAGACGCTCTTAGAGTACTCTCAGACTGATATCAAGCCTGACTTGGATACCGTTTGCGGTAATTCTCTGTCATATCCTATAGCTTTTAGGTGTTTTCGTCATTTTAAAGATGGACGCAAATCCATGCAAGATGACCCACGTCCTGGAAGACCATTGTCCGCGATTGGAGAGCGGGAAGTGGTTGCTCTGAAAGGGCACTCGATGAAGATGCTCAATGTACAGTGAAAGATATTTATATTAACACAGGCATCAATTCGTCAGCTGTTTTAAATATATTTGAAGAATTTCTTCGTCAGCTGTTTTTAATATATTGAAGAATCATTTTGAAGCTCAGAAAGGTTTGTGCAAGATGGGTCCCGCATTTGTTGGCGGCTGGTCAAACACAGACTTGGGTTGAAATCGACAAACATCTACTGACCATATATGAAAAGAGTGACCAGAGATGTTTGAATGCAACTGTCACGGGTGATGAAACATGGATTTACTTTTTCTGAACCCGACTCAAGAGAAAATAATAAAGTTTGGATTGTAGAAAACGAACAGAGACCACAACTCGCTCGATGTATTTGGAGTGTCGAGTTTTATACGTATCATTTTTTGATGCAAAAGGCCCGATCGTCCAGATAGCAGTGACTGGCTCTGCTAGTGTCACTGGACATTTTTATTCCTCCAAAGTGTTGCCGAAAGTTGTGGAACACTACCGAACCACCCGACGCGCATTGGTACCCGAGGTATCCATCTACTCATTGACGGCGCACCTGCGCATAAATCCGCCATCGTGACAGAATGTCTAAACGAGTATGGCATCCACGCTTGTACTTTGTCTTTGACTGGTTCATGAGAAGTCGTTAAGTCAAATGAGCACATAAGTATGCAGATTGGTTTTCGGTTGCTACCACGACACGTAAAGCCCACACCATTTACTAATTTTATATTACCGTTTACCATCTTGCTTCTCAATTTCTTAATCCCGAGCAGACTATCAGTATGCCATCAGGAAGAGCTTGGCTGGCTACCGATCGATGTTACCGCATATCCAGTTTAGTCTTTGAAGAAACCATGTGTGTACAAGAATAATTGGGTAAGTCGTTTGAATTTCGCACAAAAAAGAACCGGTTGTTTTCAATATTGTATTTGACTGGATTTCTATTTCCGTCTTGTCCGAAACTAGAGGTATCTCTGAAAACACACGGGGAAAGAGAAAGTCATAAAATATACACGACATAAAGAAAGAATTCAACCATTTCAACTTTTTAACCATTTCAACTTCTTGACATGATGCGCTAAGATAATTAATTCCAAGTTGCACTACGTTACCTTTCACGTTACGAAGTGGCTAGCTTACAATGATATTGTGCGGATTTCCTATTCGGTAGATTTCTATATAAGAGCATAAGCTGCAGTTGATCGGACTATACAGAATAGAACAGAATATAACTTTAGTACCAACTCTGTTCTAATCATAGAGTTATGAGATTCAGTAAAAACAAATTATTAATGGTGGTACAGCTGAAAAAGAAATGCAGAAAAAGAAGGGTTGAAATAGGAATATTCTGATAAATAGTGTGGATATCCGTGACAAATGGGATAGAAATGTAATAGGCAAAACAATATTTATGGTTTTTGCTTATATAATAATTTCTAGGGACAATAAAAATATAGTAAAATTTATCACCATATCTTGTAAGGCACACAATCCCTCACATTTCCTTTCATATATATCCAAATTATGCCATCTTCTACTTTCAATGTGAAACGGATGATTTATTGTTAAAATTTTTCAATACTTCTAAAAGGATTCAAAATTAACAGGATTTTAAAAAATATCCGATAAATTCTACTTTAGTCAAAGTTCGCATATAAAAAGAAATTAGTCGCCGCTAATTACGACATGTACAGGTACCTAGTATTTAAAGCTAATTGAGATTTTTCTAATCTTTTAATATTTGAAAACGTCTGTAAGATTTCTATCAATATTTTGTAAGCAGACCATTCCGCTATTTCTAATAAAATAATGATGATTCGTCCCAGAGTTCCTATGCAACATTAATCAGAAATTTAGACCAGTTCGCTCTAAATTTTATATTTTCCTAAAGCGTGGAAACATGCAAATGTTACCTTATTAACAAAATAAAAAAAATTAAAAAATAAAAGATAAAATAAACACAAATATTGTCTCCATTTACATACATATTTCTCTTCTACGCGGTGTGGTAAAAGTATTCAAAAATGTGTCTTCATACATTTGTATAACTCTGTTAATGCCGATAACCACTGTTAATGCTAATAACCACTGTTAATGCCAATAACCACTGTTAATGCAAATAACCTAATTAGTCACTTGCAATTTGGTTTCACTCCTACATATACAGCTGTTTTACTCCTGTCTGATATTTGTAATACCCTTTGCAGGGCCGTGCATGAAGGCAAATAAATTAGAGTGGTATTTCGTGATATAAGTAAGGCCTTCCGCAAAACCAGGCATAAAGGTTTGACTTATAACTAAAAAATATTGGAATTCGTGGTAGATTATTGGAATGGTTTCAAATATACCTTTCTAGAAGGAGTAAAAATGTTCTTATAGAAGGTTGCACTTGACATCAGCAACATGAGCTGGTGTACCTCAATGATTTATACTACTGTTTTTGTCACTGATATTCAGTTCAGTATAAGATGGTGTTTTGATGATATTTCGTATTCTGTTATTGTGGGCGACCCATCCCTGGCTGCTGGTGTTCTGAACGAAGATCCACATGAAATTAACTTGTTGTCTTATCAACAGTTATAGCATTTTAATCCCAACAAAACAAAATCAATAACCATATATAGAAAATCTCAAAAGGAATATGGCTTAACGTTTTTACTGAATGATACGGTTATTAAGAATATCATTTGTTATAAACATTTGGGCATATCTCTGAGTCCTTATCTTGACATACACACATACAGGGAATAATTTTAAAAGCGTGGAAAAGGATAGAGTATGTTACGAGTTTGAAATTCAGACCTGATAGATAATCATGGAAGCTTCTTTACATCGAGTGTAGAAGACCTCTTTTTGGAGTACGGGACTATTGCTTGGGATAGCTGCAGTCATTATGTAAAAGATTAAATGGAAAAATACAAGCTGATGCAGATATAATATTTTGTGGGGTAAAAAAAGATTACGTCATTACCAGGAAGTTTGGGAGAAACAGAATGGGAAAGACTTTGAATAATATCTTACAAACACTGAATGATAACATTTTAAAAAATGCACCATGGAATAACTCCTGGATATATACGGGATTTGGTGCCACCAAGTGTCAGGCAGGTAAGTAATATACAAATTTCTAATACATCTAACCTCTAAGCGCATTTTCCAGGACTAACTTATACAAAAATTTATTTTTGTAAAGTTTATTACTAACTATAATCTTCTCGCTCTGGAGAACAGGAAGAACCCTTCATTCTATTTCTTTAAGTTATACCTAAATAGGGATCTAGAACAAGTTCCAGCCTATTACTATCAAGGTGAGAGATGAGGACAAATGTTATATTCAAGACATCAATTAGTTTATAACACATTAAACGATGATCTATTTACAAAGCATGGGTCATTAAACAACAGTTGTTTATGCAGTGGTACAGAAATAGCAAAACATTTTCTCTTAGATTGTGTAAAATATGTTGTTTTCATGAACTGTACCATAGGTAATTCAATTCAGTTCACTTCATCTATTCTTCAGAACATCGGTAACAGACATTGTACAATGTAACAAAAGAAGAATAAACAAGCGAATGAGATGATGGTAAATTTGGTGGCAAGTATATAGAGTGCAATTACCTAGATGCAGATGGCAGTCAGCTTTTGCTAATTTGAAATGATTAAGTATACATTTAGCTACTAGATTTGTAAAACGTATATCAGGGTCTATCACGATGAGAAGACTATTTTTTTAATCAATATCTGATTGGATATAAAAGTCTTTTGACAGAAGCATATCAAAAAGTATTTTTCTTAGCTGTTTATTTACAGAGCACGAAAATATAAAGTGTTCTTCGTCGTCAATGGAGTTTGGGCAGAAATGACAAAAGGAAATGACTTGGTTCAACTTTCTTATATTGATCTATTTTAGTCCCTACATCATGGCACCTAAGAGGAATACTATTTAGCGAGTTTTTGTTATTTAGTTTTCTCACATCATGCAAGTAGTTTGGAAGCTAATTTGATTGCTGAATATACCTTGTGTTCTTGGTTTATTAGACTGCACTGTATTTGAATTGCATAGTTTAGGAAAACATTTTGAAAATTTTGAGCTAAGGATTCTTTACCACGTTCATATTTTCAGTATCAAAGTTTTGGCCTATGCTAGAACAAATATGTAATATTATGGAAGTTAATAAAAACCCAGACCTATACAATGTCTCAACATATAGACAGATCTTCGTTGCTAATTCAAAACCTCTTGCAATCGCTTAAGGCAACATGAACATAATCAGAGCGGTCCACAAATTCATAATAGCATTTAAGAGCTTCGTCTAGTCTTTTCATGTGTTCACATGTTCCTGATACGACCCTGGTTGAGTTTATTGTCGTTCATTACTCAGGGAGATCCGTTATGTAAGATTATTGTTAATGAGAAGAAAGCTTGAAATAAGCTTAATCTTGTTGCTCAGTCCTCTAGAACATCTATTGACAGTTTGTTTCAACTGTACAAGACACTGTCTAAGAATTGATATACAATATAATTTTAATGAACAAGGATAAGACTGAAAAGAAAACACTGCAATACGCAATATATTTCATATTCGAACGTTAACCTAAAATATGCTTTTCGTGGAGATTGTGTATGTTTGTTACCAAGTTATATGGTGATCAAAATAGGAAGCATAGTAAGTTACAATAACAATTTCCAAAAGTCATTAGATATTTTTAGTCTAGGAATAAATACTGCTATACACGTGGTAAAAATGAAATTCCTGCAGCTGCTTAACAGTTTGTAAGAATTTGACTAAAGATAGATTACGAAGAAACTGACAGAAATGAGGAAAACGTAAATAAAAATGCTGTATCCATGAAGAACAAAAATGGTGAATGTCTTGTAATCCATACAGCCGGACCTGTGCATGACTTAAAAGAAACAGATCACGAGGCAAATAAACAAACATCAATGATTATGACAATGGTTCCAGGAGCTAATGTGCTTTACTTTGAAAGTAGAATATTAACTATTCAGTTAATTTCTTTTCTTTTTTTATTGTTGTTGAAGTTGGAGGTTGTTGTTTTTAGCATTTTATACTAGTATGAGAAATCAAAGCATATCATACTAGTATGAGAAATACAAGCATATCATACTAGTATGGGAAATATAAGGATATCATACTAGTATGGGAAATATACGCTAACATTAGAATATAAAGATCCCTCAAAGGAGCAGAATTAGTATAATTACACATTTTTGCCAAGCCTTTGTAACAAGTATTTGGATTGGTACAAAACGCATCACGTGATGCAGAGAACTATATATATCGATACCAATCATATAAGTAGATAGATATGTCTTACAATGTATTTTTAGTTTTTCTTTGATGATCCATAAACTGGCATATTTAACACTATTTGATGTTTACTCTGCTAATTTTGTCTTGATCGTGACTAAGCTTTAATTTTTGTTTCATAAAATACCAAAGCTTGAAAATTGATCACAGACTGCATGAACGGCCCTAGCTAAAATGGCCCTAGCTAAAATGGCTGTTCATGCAATGTGTGTAATCATTTTTCAAGCTTTATTACTTCATGAACTAAGCAGCTGCAGGAATTTCATTTTTACCACGTGTATAGCAGTATTTATTCCTAGACTAAATATATTCATTTTCATCACCATATAACTTGGTAACAAACATACACAATCTCCACGAAAAGCATATTTTAGGTTAACGTTCGAATATGAAATATATTGCGTATTGCAATGTTTTCTTTTCAGTCTTATCCTTGTTCATTAAAATTATATTGTATATCAATTCTTAGACAGTGTCTTGTACAGTTGAAACAAACTGTCAATAGATGTTCTATTTTGTACTTTGCCAGCTACAATGCATATCATATACAACTTTTTATTTTGATTTTAGTCCAGATATTCCTTCTTCTGTGTTGATATCTTGTATAAAGAAATAAGGCCTTTCTGTATTGTTGTCACTTGCAAACATTTAACTTGTTTCTTCGGCAAGGAATGTATCCAACTGTTCAACTGTTGCAACTCAGTAATTATATTTACGTGTGGTAGCATGTTTTTCGTGATCTGGTGTAGGTTCTCCAAAACCCCGATGTACAGTATTATGTTCTTCGGGACCATCTTTTGTTGGATTTAAAGACTGATCATCAGGTATTGGTATTTTGTATTCAGACAACAATTTTCTTATCTGAAAATGGATGCAGAACCTGTATGTTGATTATAGTTATTCTAGTATGTTTGTGTCAGTTAGATATTCATTTTGTCTGATATACTGCCCAGCTTAGTTGATATTGCCAGAATTGTGTCACACTATGCTCTATATCTGTTCATTGATTGATTTTTGTCAAAGTTTAATGTGCAATTGTCTCAAATGCTCGATGCCTTGTTTATAAAATAATTGTTTTCTGTGTAGTATATTTTTATCTCTTTATATATGTTTGCAATTTCTTTATTAACTGGAGCGTTCAACTGAGTTGCTGAACAAGGATAAGATGCACTGCTTGTTAGTTTTTAAATCTGAAGTCCATTATATATTTACTTTATTTATTAAATGTTATAAACGACTACGTCTACGTATAAGTCAATCGATCAGCTTTTAATGCGCTTATGGGTTGTGTCTATAAAAGTACTGGACTCAGAGCATGACGCTGACTCGTATGATAATAGTTGTGTGACTAAGATTAATTGTTGAGTGTCCAAAGTTGATGCTTTTAAGTTATCACTTTGATGACAATGATTAACGGCTGATATTTCTTTATTGGATCTACGGGCGGTAGGGGTCGGGAAAATTAGAATTGTAGATTGTATGCATTTGTTATTTGTGGCTTCGTAAGGTCTGCGGACCTGATGCCCAACTTGCAAAGCTCACAATATAATGTTAATAATAAAAACTATAAATTAGTTTCATAGCGCAAAGGAGGGGGGGGGCGTATTATTTTTCAGAAATGAAAATAAGGTATTTTTATGGCTGAACCATGAAATCATACTGCCTAAAAATTTAGTGTGGGAGGTAGGGTGTATGTTTCTGAAAAAAAAATTCGGTGGGGGGTAGGGTGTCGATTTTCGAAATAAAAATAAGACTGTTTGTGGCTGGTCTACAAATAATCACATCAATACTAGTGTTGCATAAGTGATCCGAATTCTCAATCTCGTCTCCAAAGTAAATTTAAACCATTGTCATCACTATATTGTGGCTCAAATATTAAAAGTCCTACATCTCATTCACTATATCATCCAATGTTCAATTTGCGGCTTAAGAAATTTATAGAAACAGAGGTATGCACACATTGTTTTATTTTTTTATCTTGTGATAATTCTGTATCATTATTTCCATTCTGTTCAGTTTTCTTTCTATCCCTCTGCTAAGTATCAAATTTTGGTTGACATCAAATTTTGGCTGATATTCCATTATACAGGACCTTTAATCTTGATGATACTTTTTTATTGAGACAAACACAACTCTTAAAATGTCTTATAGCCTATTTAAGTCTGTATTTCGAATATAAATATTTTTTCCTCAAAAATCAAACAAAATCTTTAAAACTTCGTAATCTTTAAATCTCCAAAGAAAAGCACATATTGGCTCCTGGGCATTAATCTGTCATTTTCCGATACAAAACATTTCAGTAGAAAGTAAAGAAAAAATGTTGGAACACGTTTTAGGACCCTTTTATGTCCGTATGTAATTTCAATAACAAGATGTGATTTCTTCATAAATGGTGAAAATCTCTCTCTCTCTCTCTCTCTCTCTCTCTCTCTCTCTCTCTCTCTCTCTCTCTCGCTGTTCTAAAAAAACGGGGCAATTTTTCTCTTCTTAAGTAATACTTGTTTTGCTTAAAAATAGATTTTGTTTTTACTTTATTCTCAACGTAGATTTTTTACTTGATTCTCTCATATTTAATCGACAAAAGATTTGGTAGTAATATTTTCACTCTTGTGTATGATTGACTATATTTCAGAACTTGACAAGAGACGCCGTCATCAGTTACGCTAAATTAACCGGTAAACATATTGCTCCTCACATAGCAGGATGCTAACTGACAGAACGAAGTAGACTATCATTATCGCTGCACGCAAGCCGATATTAGGCAACGATGGATGTAAAGCTAGCTGAATAAGGTAAGTCTCCTTGACTATGCATAACTTCTGAATGAGCATGCCAGTATCGTATTTGTGATTGACATTTCCCTGTTTCACATTGCTGTCTTGATGTGTACTTCAGCAGAGCTTCTAAACGAGTCTATCAAACTACGAAAACGATGTAAAATGAAAATACGTTAAGTCAAGCGTTTTTTTGTTCTTGTCTTTTTTTCTAAATGCAAAAACATAATATCATGTATAAGATTCTAAGTGAATAAATATATATTATAACTATTTTATCCTTGAATGGCAGACCCAATCATAAAATGTATTTTCCTCAAGATGTTTAATGTGGCTTGATCAGTTTATATTGTTTATTGCTCCTTTCTGTATGAATTGTCATATTACTGTTTGTATCATACAATCCTAATAATTAATTTAAACATGATGTTAAAAACATCTCGATAATTTATATCATCTCAGTATCTGTTTTCCTCTTTTTGTTGTCGTTATCTTCATATCAGTCAGCATTCTTCTTCTTTACCTCTGCATTTTCCTCTTGTTCTTCGCCACTTTTTCCTCTTTCCCTCCTTCTTCTCTCCATCACTTCATTTCTTCTTCTTCATATTTTTCTCTACTTACTCTTCTTTTGGACATTCTTTTGTTCCTCCTTTCCATTTCTTCCTTCTTTTTCAATCCATTTGTATGTTGTTGTGAGAAAGCTACAATGAATCGAAAGCTATAGCTAGCTTTTAATAGTATGCTTGTGACTATCTCTTGAATGCTACGATAACTGGTTATATTTAGTCACAGTATAAAGTAACCCAGCTGTGCACGTGTCTTTATACTTGACCTCTCTACTTGGCAAACGCTACAAGGATTCCAGAAGACTATCTCAAACTAAGTATAGATTTAAGGTTTGTCATTGGGGAACTTTGAAAGATTAACTATTAAAGAAGTGTCTCAAAAATCCGATAAATACTTAGAGTATGGACCATTTTCGCTGATATAAGGAACGCTGTAGAAAAAAAAATCATCTAGAAACTTTTTCTTGCATAGTGGCTTATAATAGTAGTATCAGTAGTAATAAATGTCGGGTAATTCCAGTCCCAAATTTATCCTGTTAGTTACCATCGTTTTCTCCTTTTACCTCAACAAGATGGTATCGGAGTTTACAACTTAGAATTTGACCTTTACCTATCAACGAAGACCCATGCATAATAGGAAAAATTTCATTTCTTAGGATAGTGGGAAAATTTTGAGTCAGCAAACAAAGATTGAGCATTTAATGCATAATATGTCTTTAAAGTGTATACAATGCATTTAATGCTTAATATGTCTTTAAAGTGTATACAATGCATTTAATGCATAATATGTCTTTAAAGTGTATACAATGCAGTGAATACTTTGATATCGAGAACTTCAGCTTATGCTAGTGGTAGTCATTGTCATGTTTAAGATAGTGTTAAGTCCTTGTACTGACTATATATATATATATATATATATATATATATATATATATATATATATATATATATATATATACATATATATATATAAACGATGTTTTAGTGAAGGTTTTCATTTTAAAAATGGTCTCATATATTTCATATATTTTTGTACGATGAAGGCAAATATACATAATTTGATAATCTCTTTGAAATTTTCAAATTTTGTTGTGCATATGTTGAGACGTTAACGATCATATTTATATCTTGTCTGTGACTTCTCAAATATTTCTATTATTACATATCCTCTTTTCTTCAAATGTAACATTCAAAGTTTCTCCTTGTTAAACAAGATGGTAGGCAGTATCCCTAAGATTCCAATGTACGCATGCTTGTCATTGTTTTTCGATACTTCGGAATCAAAGAGATCATTTAGGAATCAAAGAGATCATTTATTGTATTAAAATATGAATGTTTTCTATATTACATATATTGTGTCACTCACTATGCGTTTAACAATATGCCGAAGGCTGTATTTATATATGCTGAGACCAATCATTGTATAATAAAGTGGACTTTTCAAAATAGTCAATACTAATGCATTTATTGGATTTTAGATCATTGTAATTAAGCAGTAATCACATGGGGTTCATTGTGTTACATCTGGAGGTTTTAGATCTAAATAGGAAAGAATAGGAATATTCATAGGGTTCATTGTGTTACATTTGGAGGCTATATATCTAAATAGGAAAGAATAGGAATATTCATAGGGTTCATTATGCTACCTTTGGAGGTTTTATATCTAAATAGGAAAGAATAGGAATATTCATAGGGTTCATTATGTTACCTTTGGAGGTTTTATATCTAAATAGGAAAGAATAGGAATATTCATAGGGTTCATTATGTTACCTTTGGAGGTTTTATATCTAAATAGGAAAGAATAGGAATATTCATAGGGTTCATTATGTTACCTTTGGAGGTTTTATATCTAAATAGGAAAGAATAGGAATATTCATAGGGTTCATTATGTTACCTTTGGAGGTTTTATATCTAAATAGGAAAGAATAGGAATATTCATAGGGTTCATTATGTTACCATTGGAGGTTTTATATCTAAATAGGAAAGAATAGGAATATTCATAGGGTTCATTATGTTACCTTTGGAGGTTTTATATCTAAATAGGAAAGAATAGGAATATTCATAGGGTTCATTATGTTACCTTTGGAGGTTTTATATCGAAATAGGAAAGAATATGAATATTCATAGGGTTCATTATGTTACCTTTGGAGGTTTTATATCTAAATAGGAAAGAATAGGAATATTCATAGGGTTCATTATGTTACCTTTGGAGGTTTTATATCTAAATAGGTATGGTTAGGGATATTGGACCAGAAAGAGCTCATATGCGTAAGAAGAAATGCAAAATTGTTAAAACAAGTGTAGTGAATGGTTAAGATATAAAACAGTATTGATGCGTGAAGAGGAAATTGCTTACACTTTTTTTGTATTTAGAATATGTACCAATTTTCCATACTAAAAACTTAGATTTCACACCTTGTTATTTTGCATGATTTTGTCAATAAGTCATCAGGAGGATTCCTTTAGATGTGGTATATATTAACAGCATATTTTATGTAAAGCTATTTGTATGAGTATACATTTTACATGCAGCTTGCTGGAGTCTTTTTATGCTTGCTGTTAAAAAGAAGCCCACATTTGAAAGAGTATTGGGGGTATTGCATTATATCTGATGACGATTCGAATGGTTATTTATTAGGACAACCACTAAAAGAAGGATGCATATACAGATGATTTACAACAGTAACACCTACGTGTTTTCCGTAAAATATGTAAATATATCTGCATATTTCTTTACAAAAACACCATGGAGCTGTTTGTTCATGCACATAAAAACATACAAGTGTCTCTGATTTATCTTTTTATCTTTCGGCACACATCGACACCTCGAGCATAAAACACAAAAACAACTGCTTAAGCCCTCAGCTATTCTTTCTTAATGACCATATTTACGGGAATTTGTTAAAAAAATCTACCCAATCCTGTCAGATCCAGTTAATGCAACGTGACTTAACTCTTGACCCGTTAATATTTGTGCCACATTCATCACGTCTTTCAACGGCTTCTTCAGTTCCTAGCTTGATATTAAAGGAGAAAGCGTCGTTCACTACACATATCTGAAGATTGACTAGATCTGAACCATTTACTTTACTGTGCATTATTTTCTCTTGTAACGTCCACTATACCCTGACGTGGTACTTCTTGCGAGGACTGCATCATTGCTTTTTACTTTTCTAGAAGAGTATCTTTTGAAAGTTCTTTTGCTGTAGGCATATTTGGAATATAAAATTTCGTTATGTTTGGGTGAGCGGGGAGGAGACTGTGGACATACCTCAGACTTTTTGTATTAATGCATTAATTTCTGCGTTGAATCGAAGGTTGTATGAAATGGTGTATTTTAAATTGTATCCGAGTTTTGTATTGGACATATCTACGTATTTAATTCAATGATAGATAGATAGACAGTTTCTTCACTAAACCTTCCAAGCTCAGTTATCCTGGTTCATTTAGTCATCATTTAAATATGTACCTTGCTTTACACAATTTCAATCAAATTAAAACATTGTTGACGATTTCCTGCTTAGATATTAACCTCTATATTCAGGCTTATCTCCTGATTGCAGAAATCGTTTTGGTTTCTGTAAAACAAGACATTAAGACATGCTGTTTTACTTTAAAGTCCAGTTTCATAGTATTGAATATATTGAAAACAAAAATCGATTAGATAATGTAATATCGATTGGATAATGTAATATCAATTGGATAATGGAATATCAATTGGATGATAGAATAATCTGGAAAATGTACTATGTGGGAATGATTTCTTTTAATGGATCGTAATCGATGGATTAAAATATTTCCTATTTAACATAGTGTATCCAGGTTGTATTCCCTGATTAATTCATGCTAATATGTTCACTGCAATGAGGCCTGCACATTCAATTTTGTTTTCGACTTTTAACACGAAACACACTGCCGTCAACATGTACCAATAACAGGAATGCTGTAACATCCTTTAAGTGCCGACAATTTCAACATGTCCCTGTTTTGGTAGACCTTTGCACATTGATGAGATACCATATACATGTACTTTTGAGAAAGTGTGACCCTTTTAAAATATTGCAATAATTAAAAATACTAGGGCGGGCAAGGAGCGCGTACAATGACACATCAATGTCTGGATCTTTTCAAAACATGAAGTGATTCTGATAAGCCGTGGATATTTATTAGCATATTTAACAAATAAAGCTTTCATTAAAAAAATGGGATGATAGTGTTTTTCTCATTCAAAACACCCACTGAGCTGTACTGAAATTAAATTTACATTTAAACTGTTTTTTAAATACAAGAACTCAAACTTTTTATTTTATTTTAGAACTTTATCATTGTTTTATAAATCAGTGCGCATGCTCAGATTTGATGTTAAATTGGCTTGGAAGAGATTACTATCTACTAGATGAGTGTTTTCGCGCCCGTGTGTGTGTGTGTCTGTCTGTCTGTCTGTCTGCGTGTGCGTACAAGTGCAAAATAATTAATCTAAGTGTTTATAATGGGAGGCACATCCTAAATTCTAAGTTTAAAGTTATCTTTTCCTCCAGTAGTTGTTCCTTCGTTTCATTTCTCCGCTTTAATCTGTATAATAGGGGAACTTTACGCGCAAGTCTTGGAGTGGTAGTTTTGCTACATCGAACATTCCACTTCCACCATTATACCATGACATTTAAATAATGGCTTAAAGCTTAACCAATAATTTTCATAATTTTCAAAGATTGTTTTTGACTTATTGTTTTTCACTTATTATTGGTCGCCGTTTAGCAAAATGCTACTTTTGATACGGAAGACTGAATAATCTAAAACAATGCTTTTATTAATGCTCCTTTTTATGAACTTCTGCTCCAACAATCAACTTTTTTTGATCCTAAGGATCATTATATACGGTTTCCTTCGCATCTTAGATGGAATGTTTGCCTTCCAAGCAATAGGAACTATAATGTATAGAATCTGTCGGATGAGATGTTTGCCTTCCAAGAAATATTAACTTAGAATAGTAACTATATGGTATAGAATCTGTCGGATGGGATGTTTGCCCTCCAAGCAATAGTAACTATAATGTATAGAATCTGTCGGATGGAATGTTTGCCTTCCAAGCAATAGTAACTATAATGTATAGAATCTGTTGGATGGGATGTTTGCCCTCCGAGCAATATTAACTATATGGTATAGAATCTGTCGAATAATTCATATCACTTTATGAATATAGAGTATATAACAGTTATGGACCTCTGGTAAATTTTAAATATACAAGTACAAATGACCCACCTATAAATTCAAATTATCTCACAGTCCTATATTACCTACTCTTGTGTAGCCCCTATCATCGGCTATTGAAATCTTTACTACTTCAATAAATGGAGATGACAAAATGCTAAAATTGTTGTACTGAAAAATCACCAAACGAAATAAACAAAGAAATACCAGATACCAATGTTGCAGAGATTGCTTGTTTACGAATCAGAGTGATTTAGCAAGATCGAAAATTGTTTCTACGTGCTTGAAGAGTTCGATGATTACACATTTAAGTGTATATGTGGTAGAACCATTAAATATAAATATTTCCATGAGCAAATAAATTACAAACAGGAAAATGCATGAGACATTGAAAATAGGCTAGAAAGAATTAAACCAGAAAATAGAGATAAATACTACATCGATGTCAACCCCAGAACAAACAAAGGAGCCAGATACAGGGAGCAAACGTGTCTTACTCTGCACCTGATCAAAGCGAGTGATCACTAGATCAAATTCTAATCTCTAGATTGTGCATTTAGCAAAAGTGCAAAATAGTCGTATCCCTGGCTCAACCGTAATGGTATCAAGTTAAATAAGGAATGACATTGGCTTTGGCCTTTCGTATTCACCATCATTTTTTAAATGTATATTGCCACCTATGTCTGCATTTAATTCGTTATTTACTTTTGCATATTTATGTAGTATCATTCAAATTCCATAACGAATTCAACTTTCATTCATCAGAAACATGTCATAAACTGTCAAATATCAATATCTGAACCAGGTACATTAATATAGTGCGTAGGATCTTGTTTGTAGTTGTTCATACATATATTACGAAACGCTGCGAAGATGTCACACGCTATTAAAGTAATTGTTCTCACGTAATAGTCGTGAAGCTCACCGAATGTGCTAAGAATGAAATGTTACATCACATCATAAACATGACTGTAACCGTCATCTGATATGTTTGAATCATGGAGACTTGAATAAAATCGTTCAAACCTAGGAATGCATTCATTTGCGCAAATGTCCTTTCCCAGAAATGTGTGTTTCATTGCAGCAATATATATGTATATACACACACATATATATATATATATATATATATATATATATATATATATATATATATATATGTGTGTGTGTGTGTGTGTGTGTGTGTGTGTGTGTGTGTGTGTGTGTGTGTGTGAACAATGATTCATCAGAACTTGGAAGTCAGTGGTATTCTAAAGTTATTTCTGTACACAATAAGTTGTACGGCTTCTGTACCAGTATTTTGTGCGTTAGCAACTCCTAATAGTATCTTTCTTAATTTTTAGCTCATGTTTCTTTGTTCAGTCCTGTTTTGTACTATCTGATACAGTAGCCTCAAATCAATGAATGTCATGAATATGTTGAAGTAATGTAATTTTAAAAGATCATCGTTTCAGTAATAATATAGTACTGTCTTTTACAATCATTCTATCCAAGATGTTTATCACCGCATTGTTATCATCTCCTTTCATCTTCATATTAACTTTGGTATACAAACTTCCATAGTTTGTTCTGGTTTAATGCTGTGGGAGTATGTGTGATATGATGATGTGTGGGTTGAGGTATTTAGCTCCTTGCAGTGTTTTCTCACGTTTGTTTGGAGTTAAGCATTTACCTTATGTCGACATTTTATTTTTTTATCTAGCGAAAAATAATGAACGTTTGTTTTTTCAGCAAAGGACATCTTTGCTATTTACTGTGCTGAAAAAGAACCATCACCTAGAAAAAAAACTTGCAAGCAACATATACACTAACACCCATCACAAGTAAAGAGTGTACAGGTATTTTACTTGATTATCAGAACGTTTGTAAAATTCGTTTAGTTTGGTTCTCTTGGTTTTTTAAGTTTTGCCTTACTACCAGGATAGTTTAAATCATGTCGGTCATCATCCATATAAGTCAAATCGTATAGAGACAAAAACATTTTGCAGGTTGTGCAAGTAATGAGTCACCAAGCCAAGTTCACTCAATCTTTCATTCAAGTAATCAAATGTCTTCGCTCTGTTTTCATTTAATTCTGCAGTTTTTCTCTGGTACTCTTTTGTTGCTATCGATTTGTTTATATTGATGAATAAAACGCTGCTGTCAGTTCAAATGTTACATCCTGATTGAAGAAGTCAGTTGTTATGTTTCATTTTAATAACTAAAACACTGTATTCGTCCAGATAGTTTGTACGTGTATCTTAGATTAGACCCATATCCTATTATAATCTTGGTTGTTTACTTCTAATGCAGTATAACTATCAACGTAAAATCCGCAAAAGTTTAAGTCGTCAACATTCAAGTTGACAAAACGGTATAATTCTGATTTATTGATTTGAATTACATCATGTTCTACTTCATCTATTGTGTGTAATTTGTGTAATTTGTATTTAACAAAACGTTAAGTCCGTCAATGTATTTTTTACCAGTACCATTGAGTTTCTTGCTGCAATTGAAACTATAGCTGATAAATTCACTCGTAACTCAATACCATCGTCTTACTTCCCATTTAATGCAATGGGAACCGCGTAAAGCAATATACATCACTGCATCATTTTCGTGTTTTCATTAGACTCCTTGATGTTTTGATAGATTCATTCAATATAATGCCCAGTGCAATACCATTTATTCCAATTTTAGTTCAGTTCGGATTTCAAATGTCTCTACGTTTCGTTTATTTCGGTTTTAACTGCATTATTGATTATTGCTACCAGCTAATGCAAAAGTCATTAAATCTAATTGAGGTTTTAATGCATCTTTAGCTAATGTAAACGTTTGATCCAAATCAATTAAATCTTTTTTCGTTCGTTTTATCCTTTTAGTCTATTTTGTCAATACTGTCTTGTACCACACTGATATTATTGACCACATCTCAAACAACATACTCTTGTCTTCTTATTTTATATTGTTCACCCTCAGCGCATAATTGGTTGTAAAATTCCGCGAATGTAACATCATTTATAGTTTTGATGTCATCACTCAAACGTGCAATGGATCAGTAGTAAGTTGTTTTCATATATCCATTCGTGATTTCATTCACATTCCCTTTGCTTTTTAAACATCTGTTTTTTTATCTCTGTTAAGTCATTCTTTTTCTGCAACTTTCTCAATGATCGTTGTGTTGTATTTCATTATACAGATCACTGTTATTGTTCCAAGTGAGATTATAAAGCGTTATAGTTTTCCCGATATGTTTTTTTTTTCTCCTCACTCTTCGAAGCATCTATCTCAATTTGTTTTCTTTGGTCGATCAATCTGCATATATTATCTTAGGTTAGATAAGTCATCCGCTCTTTCCCTTACTGTTGGCAGTACTTGTATAGCAGTAGATAAAGTATTGAATCTCCGTCTAAAGTCTGTGAAGTATTATAAAAGACCCTTTCCACAGTTTAACTGGAGTACATATCAAAAAGCAAATTTCAATAAAAAGTATTGTCCATTAATACACGAACATACTTGAAAGAATGCTGACATAAATCTTCAGCAGAAATGAGTAAGTGTATATGTAGCTTTTTAACAGATATGAAACATACACATACCATTCATCAATGTACTCCAACAATACCTACAATTGTTGTACTAACCCTAATAATGGCTAAAGGAACGACTACGCCAATAAATATTCCTGATAAACATAATTCAGCTGCAGAAATATATATACCGGCTGAATCGGTTTCTACACCGGCCTCTAACCATTTCGAAACTTTATACCACTCTGTATTTCTTTTTCATACTTTTATGGTGTTCAATTTCCATGACCAAATCAATTGTAACTATTTTTTTCCACACTTTGTTGTGTAAAACGTCTCATTTAGGTTCCCTATATACTGTTACAATTAGTACAATTAGGAAAATATGCCAAGTTCGCTTCTTTTTGTACAGACACATAGATCTCTCTGGAGTTTTTAGACTAATGCAATGACCATCCCTACGCAATCTTCAAAGTATTAATATGGACAAATGCTACCTATCTCCAATGATTAATATATAGTTCACTAGAAAAATCGCATGCACGCAAATAAACTACTGGTTCTATCCATTTGGGGATAAAACTATCAGATCCAATCTGTTAATATATAACACTACTGGATCCAATTTGGTAATACAGACCCTACTGGGAGGATACAATTCTTAAATCCAATTTGTTAATGTGGAATCCTGTCTAATTAGGGCTATACTTTAGTGAGTAGTCATGACTGTAATACCACCCAGCTGAAAGATGTAACAGGTATTAATTCCTTACCGAATAGGTATTGTGAAAAGAAAATACTATCCATATTCGATTGAAATAACCTCGTAAATTACTTTCTTTCATCGTTATGCTGGAGAAAATGAAGACAAATATCCATGGGTTGTATTTCATTACAACCATGGCTGTGTATGTGCAGCTATTGTTTTGATGTACATATGTGTGGGTTTTTGTTTCGCTTAACTTTAAATATTTCACCATGTTTCACACGGTTAAGCCGTAATTATAGCCGTCCATGCACATTTGAAATTCGTCACTTGTATTATGAGCTTCGACACCAAGGCCACTTCAAAGGTAAATTTATCTTTACTTAAACTTTGTGACAGTCAGGAATTTTCTTCATTTAGTTATTACTTTTTATCACTGGATGTTTATCTTCACAGCCTTTGCTTTGTGAGATTTTGTATGTAAAATGTATATTATCGGCTTTTATTTAGCAATGACAATATCAGCTGAAAATAATTTTCAACATGTATTTCTTATTTTACATAAATAACATTTGCAATCAGTACAAAAATATAAATTGAGGATCTGAACGAAAGCGAATCGCGTAATATGCAGTTCATCTCAATTAAAGGTTTAAACAATTGTAAACATAGAGGCGGATTAAATTATATCATACTATTGACTGAAAACTCAGTTATATCATAGTACTGATTGAAAACTCAATTACATCATATTACTGATTGAAAACTCAATTATATCATATTACTGATTGAAAACTCAATTATATCATAGTACTGATTGAAACTCAATTATATCATGGTACTGATTGAAACTCAATTATATCATGGTACTGATTGAAAATTCAATTATATCATAGTACTGATTGAAACTCAATTATATCATGGTACTGATTGAAAACTCAATTACTGTAGTATCATCAATTTTCGTGGGGGACCAATTTTCGTGGTTTTCGTTGTTGCCCCGAACCACGAATTTAAATACCCAACGAAAAATCAGCCACGTATGATGATGACGCCCCCCCCCCCCCCGGCTCATTTTAAACCTTTGAAAAAAGAATTATAAAGCATTTTATATTGTTTTAATGCACACATGTCGATAAGATAATCGATAGCTGTAATTTCCACTCACTGCCTTAAATCGACATGCGAGATAAGTAAGGATAGAGAGAAAAAGAAAAAGCATAAGGTATTCAAACACTAGTATTGTAGAAAAGGAAAGAAAGAATAATAATAGATAGTAGTATATGAAAATTAAATTAAATACTTATTCAAATCGATCCTTCACTCGAGCACAACTGTTGTTGAACAATTTAAATCCTACTGAAACCACATTTCATTTTATCCATGCATTTTTAATCCAAAAGAACAACAAGCCTGTAAAATACTTGAACTATTGCTTGAAGCACTATTATTAATGAAACACTACGTATATACACTAATTACAGCAGAGTATTGAAGCTCACACTTCACTGATTTTCGGACAAAGCCACTATATCAACATCGTGTCAAACAAGTCTCCATATACACACAAATGCTTGTCAGGTAAATAATCCCCAAATTGCAGAATTAAACAAGTCCAGCTTTCTCCAAACCACTGATAATTAGGTCACGTCTTTCACTCATTGTCGCGTGAGCTGCAATTATCCATTCAGCCCGAATTGGCTTGATTAATGAGGTTGCAATCAGTGATCGTCACCAGTAGCATCTTACTCTTTTTTCGTCATGGCCTCCATGACCTGTTTAGCATACCAGTTGTGGAAGTGTGATTTTAATTATTCTTTGTACTCTTTATTTATTGTCAAGTCTAGTGGTTGAAGTTGGCCTGTACATGAGGCAGGCACAAACAAACGCGTGATTCCATTGTCTTTCAATTTAGTTAGCATCTTCTCACATTGATGGGCTCTAGACACATCAAATATTGCCACTGTCTGCTGATTAAATTGAGCAAAGGGCAGCCGTTCACGTGTTTTGTTACCTTTATGGATAGTGGTTTAAGTTAGAGATCATACAGGTTACTTTAATAACCGATTGACTTAGTGTTGTAGTCTGCGTCGGCTTCCTTTGATGTTGAGCACTCAGACGAAAACACGGTGTAAGTGATTGACCTTGACATGTGTGTTATTTGTGATCATAGAGGAGGTAATATTGTTTTAATGTTGTTGGATGCGTCGGCTTCCATTGATGTTATTCACTTGGACAAAAACACGGTGTCAGTATTGAACTTGTCAGGTTTTTGATTTTTGCTCATACATGTGAAAGTATTGTTATAAACATTCAAGTGACCGTCGTTTGCGTCGGCAGAGTTTTATTCTTTTTTATTCTTTTTTTTTTTTTGGTATTTGTAGAGGTTAAACAACGAAATTAAACACTTAGTAATATGCAAACTTTGACAGGCAAAACCACGAATTTAAGTACCCACGAAAATGTCTTTTTTTACAAAACCACGAAAATTGAGCCCCACGAAAATAAATGATACTACAGTATATCATAGTACTGATTGAAAACTCAATTATATCATGGTACTGATTGAAAACTCAATTATATCATAGTACTGATTGAAACTCAATTATATCATGGTACTGATTGAAAACTCAATGTCACATACATCATAACTTACAAGGAAAGAGTTCTTAGTACATGCAAAAATACTTTTTTACCCTGGAGCGAATCAGAGCAGAATCGGTGACTATTTTATTCAATTTAATAGTGTATGTATCATAAGCACGTACATGGTCATAGGGTACATATTACAAATATTGCGTGGTTATCAAATGCTATGCGTACAACTTTAAAACTGAGACGCTGAAAGGTAAGCAACAAAAGCTGGAAAGGAGAGAATGGACAAAGATAAACAATATTTATAACAAATTACTGTAATAATAAAAATCTATCTCCTATTTTAAATACCTGATAAACAAATTTAGCTAATGTATGTATTGTTTTCTTAATGCTAAAAACTACAGCTGAATTGTGCAAAAACATTTTGATGTTTTTAGATTCTACCAAGAAGCATGGACTGATTCATGGTGTCAGAGAACAACTGGTTCAATTAAATCTCTTAAACTAAAACAATATATATTTCAGGCGTGAAAATTTCGAATAGTTACTTCCTAAGATAACAGCAAATCGTCATATAAAAGAGACTTTTCACATTTCATAATCCCTAATTGTCGCTGCTTCACTGTGCACTTTTCAAAATGGATTTCATTTTTTTTTTTTTATATTGTACGTGATAATTCTAAACCATATATAGTATTACCGTGTTCAAAAATAAAAAGAATAAAAGCACTGTTATTGTTGTTAAGCAGTTAAAAGCTACCCAGAAGTACTTATTAGCTAGATTAGGAATATTATTTTAGATCCTATTTGTCGACTTGCCTCAATGCCGTTTTCTTTTGGTACTGAGGCAAATAAAATGAGTATTGTTTCTGCCGTTTCTATCAGACATTTTTCAAAGAACTCCTTTGGGTGGGTACGTATGTATGTATGTATGTATGTATGTATGTATGTATGTATGTATGTATGTATGTATGTATGTATGTATGTATGTATGTATGTATGTATGTTTGCACATCAGCACAATCCTGGTTATATAGTGTCTAGTAAGGTTTGATATCATCAGAAAGGCATTCAAAACAAAGAAAAATGCAACAAAGGTAAAACCTTAAAATACAAAGTCAAATTATTGATATCAACTGTACTCTTTAAAACACTTCAGGACATTACCAGCTTGAACATAATCATTTTTTGTAGCATAATGCTTTCGGCGTATTCCATTTTTATGAATTGATCTGCGTGAGAAATGCAATGTTTTATTCCTTTGGATTGATTTTAAAACTGTTAGAATGCAGTTTGGAGAGCAGATGGTTTGGTCATGCTTATAGCTCCATTCCATACCATGTTGACGGAAGAACTAACCTAAAAATGATTGAACAGTATTGTCGGCGCTTGAATCTGCATTTTATTAATTTTGCAATTTAAATTGGATATTGTGTAGCAGCAATTACTTTCCTAAGCTGAGACCATCCGTCTTCTGGTTGGCAAGTCTTGCACTCAACATCTGAAAGTAAATACAAGCTTATTTATAGTTGCCATGGCGGTGACAAAAGATAGGACAAGAACCATATAATCTGCTAACGCCGATTACAAAATATATGTCCGAGATTACGTCATAGTTTGGGCATTAAATACGTGCGATCAATGAATGATCCTTTCCTTTTCAATATTTCCTTGCATTTACAGTCCATTGTATGAGCCTTACTGGCCAGATCAAATCTCCTCACAAAGCTTATGCTTTTCAAATGGTTACAACAGCTGCTTGGAAAACTCTTTAGATAACATTGGCTTGCAAGAAGATCTTAGCCGGCAATTCGTTGTTCTTTTTTGTTCTTGTTTCCTACACCTGCAATATGTTCAGGTGGATACTAATGAACTCCTAGAATGCATTTTAAATTGCAAAGTATGTGTGTGTGTGTGTCTGTGTTAAATGCATTACAAATAGTTTCTTCCAATTGAAATAAGCATTTATTAACAGTTTAAGCCTGAGTAAAAACGTTGTTAAGCTTACTTTCAATTATGATCACCTTAAGAATCAGCACGGTTTACCCAAATTCTGGACTGCATAACAAAACAAAAACCTTACTTTCAATTATGATTACCTTAAGAATCAGCACGGTGTACTCAAATTACAGACTGCATAACAAAACAGAAAGCTTACTTCAAGACATAAAAAACAGTATTTAGTTAATGTGATTACATTTTTACAATAATGATAACAATTTAGCAACTTAAGTTAATGATACTAGAAAATGTCTCTCTCCCAAGGTTATGTTTGAGGTAATGTGCTGACAAGATAAATTCTAATGTAAATTTTAGCGGATAAATCAAAAATATTTACTAATGCGGAAACCCTGGAATGAATTGGAACATTAGTTTTATATATATATATATATATATATATATATATATATATATATATATATATATATATATATATATATCGGGTCATGACTACCTTGCCTTCTATTGCTTTTAATCGGCTTATAGGTTCCTACTGGGAACAAATATCACGTGCAACGTATTCAACATTAATGACGAAAGAACAATAATCTAAACGAATCTGGACAAGAGCTAAAAGTAACTAGAAAATACGGTTTGTTCATATTTTTTCCCTTAGAAGGTTTTCTTGACTGTAGTATCGATTTAAGTTGAGTTTTTCTTTTGAACTCAGTGACTTGTAGGTTTGATGTTTTGTGTAAGTCTTAAGTATATTATGTAATTTGTTCTCTGATTTAATGCATACAACTTTCACTATAATAAAACATTTACTTCTTAATTCCTTACTTACTTTTAAATCTGACCTGAGTGTTATGAAATAGAAAACCAGATATGTGGCTAGTCCTCTAATACAGTTTCATGTGACTCAAACACTTACAAAGCTGAAACCCAAGTAATGAATTCAGTTGGTTACTTAAATATCGCTGAAATGTGTCAATATATAGGGAAATCCAGTTCCGAGTAGTCTAATTTTTTAAAACGTTTGTTCAATTCAAAATGTTTCTGTCTTAATTTATCCAGTAATCAAACACATACAAGATTGTATAATATTTGTATCCCTATAAAAGAGAATAGTCAATGCTCTTAAGTTGGTATATTTTGACCTAAAATTAAGGAGTCAAGCATGTGAACCAATCAGAAGGATTTTGGCTTTGCTGGCATTTCTAATGGCGCACATTTTCTCTTAGAATGATTTCACTACACTTACAAATTGATTGTACAGTTATTATTTAGCATTATAAAGTCGTCATCTAGGTATTAAGTGTAGCTATTTTTCAACAGTTATTATTTTGTTGTATATGTGCCATTGGTACATTATGAATAAAATTATCTCTTTCAATCACGCCCTGAAAACGGTAATTTAGTTTTTGATTATACTGAGAATGTGCAAGAATGTATATCTTACGGTATATTAGAAAATTCACGCTTGGCACATAACATATGCTCTTTTGAAACACCATAGAATAAAACGCAATTCAGAGTATTCTTATCTTTTCATTTCATTACGTCAACACGTTTACTTTATGTCTTTGGGGTTTCCTCATTCTTATTTTCTTTATCAGCTTAATGTTTCTAAACTTGAAGTTTAGAAAGCATAACTTTTTACAGAAGCCTACACACGCTTGTCAAGAAAATGCAGCTCGAAATGACGTGTTCATTACATTATGACGTCATCGATATGACATCATTTTTTTAATCCAGGTGTTTCGTTGCGCTATGAAGTTTGGGAGAGATTGTGAGTAAAATTACATAATTGCGACTATTGTCTCTTATTAAATAATGAAAAATTTAAAAAATCGTATACAATTTTAATAATAGCAAAAGAGTCCTGTGAAAAACAATGTCAAAGTTTAAAAGTTTTGCAATTCCACGAAACATGTTCAGATGTTTTTTTAAACACCGATTTAAGGGATTTTTGAAATGGTTTAGCTTGAGTTTAAAAAATATTGGGACTAAAAGAGGCTCGTAAAACTTTATCATAGCTTTATTGATTCTAATTTCATTTACATAGATTTTATCTCTACTACTTTTATGAAAAAAGCACATGAACTGAAATATCATGTCTCTTTAGGACTGTTTTAATGATCGTAGATATATGAAAAGTTTTGCGCGTTTTGATGGATACTACGTTGAATTCCAATGCAGAATTCATAGGTACCATCGGACTAAGTCTTCTAGGTTTACATAATGAATGATTATATTTCATTCAATTACATCACATTATCTTTTAAGCACTTTTGCATCAGATATAAGATAATGTTATATCTGTACTTTAATGCGATTTCATAAAATCTAATGCTATTAATACTCTTAAAACGAATATGGTGTTTTTAAGATAGGAATGACATTGTAGCTTTGCTTATGAAAGGCATCAAGCCAGTTTTCTTTCTCTGCTGCACGAACGGGCTGGAGAATTTTCATAAGTGCTGGTTATGGCTATATTTTTCTCTTCATTGTATGCTCTGTATTATTTTATTAAACTCTCTTGAGTCTTCATTCTTGCTTGTGTGCAAGTATCATTTGTTCAGATAGTTCCTTTTGTATATAGGGATTTTAGATTGCTTTATAAAATTAATATCTGAACCGTTATTCCATATTGAATAATATCAACCTTGCCAAAACAAATGGTGTCGGAAGAAATTTGTCATGTTCTCAAATTTCAGCCTGAGATGACATTTCAATGCTTTTCATTTCAACAGATGACACATCCAACATAATCTGTGTACGTTTGATTAAACCACATTAAGATGGCTGCATGCTATTGGCATCTCAATATTGACTTAGTCTATCAGTTCAAGGGTTGGTTGCCTTCAGTGATTGTAGCTTAAATAATGTCTGGAGAAGAAACCTGGACTCATTGGAACATGCATCATGTTCTGGAGCAAAAGATACTGGGTGATCAATATTTTGATACCTGCTACGATTTATGGCACATATCATTATTCATCTGTATTTCCTTTCTTTTATTTTCAGACATATTCTTGCTCTCAGTCATCCGGTATGGCAGGACTTGCACTTTGTTTTCGGATGCAGATCCGAACAAGGCATTCAGCAAAAATCTCCTGGATTTTTTTGTTTATCATAGGAAGACAGGCGGTGCATGGAGCAATAATTTCTCAAATGTTGAATCTAAATAATGACCATAACCATGAATATAATATTAGCAAACAAAACACAAATATGACAGTTGCAACAGAGGTAAATATATCGTCTCATGTTGGTGATAACAAAGACTACGGTTATATGAAGAATACTTCACTTCCCGCCAGCATAGGTCAGACTGTGACGTCGCAGGTAGTACCTTCAGCCATGACTCAGGAACCAGTTACAGATAGTAACTTGTCTGAACTAAATGAATCATACTCATCAGGGACTTCGAATCGGCTGGCAGAGGTTACACGCATTCAAGCAACCCCAATGGGACCTGGCATATCTGGACTCATACGAACAATTGAACCGGAATTCTTTAAATACGATGTTGAACCATGGCATAATTCTTCGAAGTCGGATGAAGTTGAAATGCCTTTCACTGTAAACTCTGATAACCATTTTCCAATTACAAAACATGCTGCACCGTCCAGAAATGCTGATCTGCATGAAAACAGAAAAAGCCACTACCGTCCCTCCGAGATTTCTAAGACTCTCTGGTTTTCCAACGGACGAAATATACATCCTCTTAATCATAAGCTCCAATTAGGTATATATAACCAATGAAATTAAATCTCATCTAAATATTCATAAGATCCAATTAGGTATACATAATCAATGAAATTAATCCTCATCTAAATATTCACAAGCTCCAATTAGGTATATATAACCAATGAAATTAATCCTCATCTAAATGTTCACAGGCTCCAAATAGGTATATATAACCAATGAAATTAATCCTCATCTAAATGTTCACAAGCTCCAATTAGGTATATATAACCAATGAAATTAACCCTCATCTAAATATTCACAAGCTCCAATTAGGTATATATAACCAATAAAATTAATCTTCATCTAAATATTCACAAGCTCCAATTAGGTATATATAACCAATGAAATTAATCCTCATCTAAATATTCCCAAGCTCCAGTTAGGTATATATGACCAATGAAATTAATCCTCATCTAAATATTCCCAAGCTCCAATTAAGTATATATGACCAATGAAATTAATCCTCATCTAAATATTCCCAAGCTCCAATTAGGTAGATATTACCAATGAAATTAATCTTCATCTAAATATTCATTCGCTCCAATTAGGTATATATAACCAATGAAATTAACCCTCATCTAAATATTCACAAGCTCCAATTAGGTATATATAACCAATAAAATTAATCTTCATCTAAATATTCACAAGCTCCAATTAGGTATATATGACCAATGAAATTAATCCTCATCTAAATATTCCCAAGCTCCAATTAGGTATATATGACCAATGAAATTAATCCTCATCTAAATATTCCCAAGCTCCAATTAAGTATATGTGACCAATGCAATTAATCCTCATCTAAATATTCCCAAGCTCCAATTAGGTAGATATGACCAATGAAATTAATCTTCATCTAAATATTCATTCGCTCCAATTAGGTATATATAACCAATGAAATTAATCCTCATCTAAATATTCACAGGCTCCAATTAGGTATATATAACCAATGAAATTCTCATCTAAATATTCCCAAGCTCCAATTAGGTATATATAACCAATTAAATTAATCCTCATCTAAATATTCAGAGAATACTTAAAGATAAAGTCATTTTTTCATGTGCTTGCTCTTAAGTTTCCCTATGCCCTATGTTTTAAATCTTGTTAATAATAAATTATGTCTTTTTAGATGCAAAGATTTCTACCAATCAAAATACTTACACTCATACCTGCTCTTCTATGATGTCCACATGAATAGAATGTATCACATTAGTGTATACATGAAGAGTTAGGGCAACTGTTGCACAATAGGTCATCATTCTGAACGGTAAAAAAAAAAAACACTTCACAAGTTAAACTTTTAGCTTCAGTGCCGAGCTGTAATTACATGGATTAAGTATTAATTTTCGAGGCACAAAGATAATACAATCCTCGATGACCTATATCTACATTGAAGCCTACGTGTTCAAAATGTGTACGACATTTTTTGCGATAAAAGTAATATCAATCCAAATTTACAATGTTTATGAAAATATTCATGTTTAAAATATTCATTTGAGCTCACGTACGCATTACCGGGATATATTCTTACTGCCTTCATTACAGTAACTTCAAGCTCTAATGTGTTAAACCATTTGAAGAATTATAATATCGAGTGTCAAATAGTTTTTCCTTTCCCTTATTCGTTTTTATTAAACAGGTTTATTTACTTATTTAACATATTGTCTGGAGCGGTTAAATTTTTTTTCAATGACAATATTTTCTATCAACCAAAACAACTACTCAGATGTGCTCATCTATTTTGTTCAGCTAAATAGTGTACGAATTCAGTCAGTATAGAAATACTATATGTATCTTTATACATTTCTTAGTTACCAGAGAAAGCTGTTGTTCAGAAATTTCTATTTTTCTGTCACTTATAAAGATTTTGTCTGAAAATCCTTTAATGCTATCACCTGGACTATTTTTTTTATTTTTCGAATTAAAGAGTAAGCATCAGGCAGGAGACAAATCTACATATACACTTGCTTAATCGCTCGACTCGGCGCGAGACATATATATATATATATATATATATATATATATATATATATATATATATATATATATATATATATATATATATATATATATATATATAGTTTTTGCATGCTTTTAAATATTTATTTCAGTTCCATATGAAGAGCAGCCATTTGAAAATTATCTTTGGAAGGTAAGTCCCCTCATAACTAACATGTACACATATATACATATAGGTAGATGCTAACAGTTTTGTCAAAGGTGTCTCTCACAATGCATACTTTTTGTACTTATTGCATGGTTTTATTACCTATGATAATTGTGAATATAAGCTTTTCCCAACAAAGAAATTGTCAGAAGAAATAATATGATCAAAGTCATGATCCCCAATATAAGTTATTAAAGGTAGGCCTCAATTTTAATCAGTTTAGGAAAAAGATATAAAATCCTTTTCCTAACAAATTTAGGCAAATTTTGTGACTTAACTGCGGCTTTTCCATCTCAGAATTATACTGAAGTAAACAAACTCTACAGCATGGGAATAAGACTACCATGAAAAGGTGGAATTCTGTTAACCATTTATAGGATGGATTCATCAAGTTTTACTTACTAAACTCACTGACCAAAAAGCCATTTGTACGCGTATGAGGATCTGTGTATAAATTCATGCACTTAATGAAATTAAATGAGGACACTTTGTTTTCGGAAATTTTCTAAGATACCATTTAATATATTGACAGAGTAAACAAATATGTTTTGTGATGTCATGCTTCGATGTGTTACTTACTTTTGCATCAGTGTTTCAAAAAGTGTCGTTTAGACATGCTTCATTGAAATAATTGATGAATAGTCCTACAATGTACTTCCTCTCCTTAAATTATGTTTGGGCAGGTCTTTTGTGTACATAGGAGGCATATTTCTCCTTTTGAATGAATCTGCTGTGATATATACGTGCCGCACGATGCAGAGTAAATGCACCCTGATCTGTTGACAATTAGAATTTTTTTATATCCTCGCTTTCCGACTCCATGCAACCTAAACATTTCTGTCAGTGATAGCTAAAAGTGGTTCTTAGAGCTATAACTCTCAATTAAGCGGCCCCGATAGCGCCGTTTTGATTATCCTGTAGAAGGATTCCTTCTGTTTCTGATGTCATGGATTTCCCTATGGTATTCAGTAAATTGAGCAATTTTGTGTTATTTAATCCCGTATTATGCAGTTATGAAAAATAAAACTGTCTGAAGATCACGATGGAGCCAATATATTTTGAATGAGTAACTTGCGTTTCTTGATCTTTGTCGGATAGCAAGTAATCAAATGAGGTCTTCCTGTTGTGAAGCGAACTATATTGTTACAGAATGTAAAAAAGTATAAAAATGATTCATTATAACTAAAACATTGGAACAATATAACACACTTTTTATACCTGATAGACTATAGGGTATATACCCCCCCCCCCGGCAAAAAAAAAAAACAAACAAACAAACAACAAACCACAAAAAAGTTACAAAAATCAAGAAAAAAATAATAATAAAATTAAACAATAAATAAAGAAATAACAAACAAAGTAACACATGCCCATAGTTCACACGGTATAATTATGAAGATGTAGCTGAATAATAAACGACATAGCTTTGTATTTTGTTTTCTTTTCTGAATAGCTCAATTGGTTCGTCTTCACACAAATTTATAAAGCGTAGGAAGAACAGTCTCGACTTCACTATTGGCACGCCATAAATGTGAAAAACAGATGAAATATAAAATAATAGGGAATATAATTTATTCATTCATACACGGAAAAAATAAAGATACTGCCTATGTGACTAACATTATATCAAGCGGTTGAATATAAGCCGAAGCTTGAAACACTGAAGTCGATAGCAAGGCTAGCGTGGACATTCTCTTTGAGTTTCAGCTATTCATCTGTTTGTGTTATCCATTGATATGGATATTATTTCAAGACACTGTTCTAATATTTCTCATATTTAAAAAAGAATACAAAGAAGCCTGTTGTTTTCTTAAGAAAGAAACGTATAATACATTCTAATATCTTTAAAATGTACTGTATTTTATACCATGGAAACTTTATGAATTAGCTTATTAAACTTATGTCCTATTTTAACGACTGATGTAATATTTAAAAATTTAATCTTACTTTGATCTAAACCAGATACAATTTGATTCCTTACGTGAATTAATAGCTTACAGGATTTAAGTAAAGATTTGAATTAATATGTTATTGGTGTAAATAAATGGTTTTGTTTGAAGAAGTTTTCCACATTATTGTCTTGATATAATTTAAAATCTACTAAATAGAAGGACCTTTGAGTGTTCTATTGTTTTGTTAAACGCTAAATAAATACATAAATGAATACAGTAATTTTATTTCCAAAAATCCCAGATTGTTCACTAACCTAAAACATACTAGACCTACCACACTTGGGGGTGTTTTGAAAATCATTAGACATTATTTCACCACCCTAACTGAAGGATATTATTTTACACATTTAAACAAAATATAAGGACAGTCAGTTTGGTTTGGTTTGATCTACGGCACAGCAACACAAGGAGGTTATTTAGTCCGGAGGCAGTTTAATTAAAGTGCCTTGTCCAAAGACGCAACACGGTAAAATAATTTTGTGATTGGCATGATTGCTTGCATACAATTTGAAATACATTTATATGATGGCTTATTGCATCAATATTTATGTAATTTCCATTACCCCTTATGTTGTTAAAAGTTTTACAGACCAGCTTGTAGTATTTTACATTCTTTTGCATTCTATTTGTTTATATCAGCTTTTTACTGATGCAGTTTTAATCAACTTCATAACTTCTAAAGTTATATCGTTTCATTTCTTTAAGTAATGTCATTAATTAACCTTCTAAGACACTGTGAAGATTGTAGTAGAGTTATTACGTTTTGTATGCATACCACTTCGTTACAACAATGACTATAGTATATATATTGTCCACCCTTTTCTTTAAACAGTTGTTTCAGTCTCTCTCCTAATAATAATTTTGCTGTAACGTTTTAATTATTCCCTTAAATCTTGTCGCTAATATTTCCCTCTAACTGTGCTAGATGTCCAAATATTAAGGCCTTTATGCTTTCAACACTTTCCAACTGTCTTTGTAATTTAGCTTTGGGTCTGGGTTCTTTACTAAATTCATTTTTAACTCTTCAATCTGTTTTGATTATATTTCATCATCAACTTTCATATGTATTAGTTTGAAGTTAATAACTTTCACATAACCCAGTAAGTTTCATTCCTCTTGTGGAGTGATTAATCTTTTTAGTGCAGGTGGAAGTTTGTAACTTTCATAATTTCATGGTAATCGTCTGTTTAAATTGTCTGCTTCTCTTACTTGTTGTTTAAATGTCTCATTTGTGTCTTTTTATATGCATCTTTACTTCATCAGGTACTTCTAATGGCTGTCTTTGTTCCACTGTTGGCTTTAATGGATATTTAGGTTGCTTTGTGCCTTGCATACTTTGTCCAGTGTGCAAAGATTCTCTGTTATCTCTGAGTGTATTTTATCTGTCCTGAACTTCTTCATTTATTGTAGAAGTGTGTTTTTTATGTCGGTATGCAAAATTCTCATCTTTTGATTCGTTAATAACACTAGATCATCTGGCTTATTTCTCTATTGTACAATGTGCTAAAAAAACAAACAATAACCGCCATTTTTATGACCTTAAATTCAACTTTACCACCAGATCTTCTTCTGATTTTGATGTACATTTCACCACTACTATCTAAAAACATATGTCATGCGTATTTGCTTACAACGCCCAGTCTTACTTTGCATGGGGAATTTCTAAATAGTTCCTCAAATTTAATTACTTTTTTGCTCTATAGTTTAATGACTGGTATCATATTGTCTTAGACCTTGATCATCTAAACCGCCTACAAGATTTACAGTATCATCAACTTTTATTTGTGTTTGTATTATATTATCATCATCATCATATTCACATAAAAGATTTTTAAATTCTTTCACTTCAAAACCTTCACCACCTTCTGTCAGTTATCTAGTGATAAAGGCAGTGCTTAAGCGTACGACATTTTGGGGTATATTTAATCCGAAGATTGTGCATTTGGCTCACGTTGCATAACAATATTGTACTGTAACACATCTTCGTCACACATTGCCTTCGGCATGATTGTATTGTTGATAGATGGATAGGTGTAAACTGGATAAAGATTTGGATTTGTGGATGAAGCATTAAAGGCGCACTGTACTTATGGCACAAGTGCAGAGCACGACCTCATTGACAGTAACAAAAAGATAGTCTACATAACCTATAGAGTAGAAACAATATTTTAATACAGCTATTGCAAATGCAAGATACAAAGGAATAATATATTAACTGGAAAATAATTGGACATAATGGTTGGGAACAAATCAAGAAGACATCTTTAAATCTGTGACAATTCTATAGCTGCTAACATTTAAAATCGTTTTGAGATGTGACCTGAGTGATTACAAGATTTCTTCCGATCTATAGTTTAGGCAGTTTACAGAATGAATTGAAATATAATCACATGACTTTAAATTAATTAGATACTTCACTTGATTTTTGTCATTCGAATCGCAAGCCGGGATTCCTCAGTCTCCACTGAGAGCTAGTCTGATAACATTCAAACATATTGATTTCTTAAAGGCAACATAAAGTAAACAATAAATAGAAAATTCGAACAACGTTTTTTATATAATGTGTACTGGTTGCTTTGCTTAAGCTGATTTTGTGACTGTCTGTGACAAAATTCTTTCAACAGTTTTCATTACAGTAGGAACTGCGTACCGTGGGATGAAGTCTTTCATAGAAAATATAGTAGAGAATACCGTTGAAAATATCATCAATGATAAGTAATCCATCTTGAATAATTCAGACTTTTTTTCTTGTGCTCAGTTTTATATTTGTTTTTATGTGGAAAAGGAAAATATAATAACTGACTGAAGAAACAAGAAAATAAATGACAACTCTATATAATGAAGTCAATAAAAGGTTGTTTAAAGAAAACAGAGAACACTATAACAAATTCCGGAGACGAAGATACCATAATACTGAGAGTTTATGACTAATTCACATGACAAGAAGCATCATTAGACACGATGTTAAAACTGCTAGGTGTACCATCGATTGACATCTACTCAAGGTGGCTAAATGTTATAAAACCTGAAGGTGTCAGTGAATATCACACTCATATTTTGATATCCATCTCATATTTAAGCAATTAAGTTTCAAAATAAATGTCACTGGTCAAAAAGTAACATTGAGGGATGATTTTCAACCTTTGTTCCGAAGATCTTTGAAAATAATTGGAAGTTGAAAAAGTACAAATGAAAATGAAAACAAGGCTGACAAATCATACCCAAGGCATGTATTCCATAGGCACAATTGACAGACAAGATAACGTCACAAAAGCCAAAAGGTCCATTTAGAACTGGCAGACAACTTGAAAAACGTTCAGAAGAATATAAGTAAATCAAAGCAGAAGGTTTCAAGAAAGATTTAAAGAAAAAAAAAAACAGAAATTTCCGAAGACATTGCAACGTACAGCATTACAAGACAAAAGGAAAGATACAAATTTTAGAAGTACGAAGTGCAAATAAAATATGCTATTTGAAAGGTGGTATAGCTATTTTAAACATCGTGCTGATTTGGTAAAAAAAAAAGTTCAATTTTTCCTTTACAAAGTCTTCAGCATCCATTTGTAAGAGATGTTGAATTTAACGAAGAACAGTCAATTAATCACACCATCAAGATACAACCATATCTGTATCAGGCCATAGTCAATGTGCATCACATGTACAGTCATACAACGGAATACCTGAAATACTTTAATTTTGTTCAGGTAATAATAATATATAGCTTTTACCAAAAGACAAATGTCGAGTGGAACACAAATATTTACTGTTTTAGATAATATCCAACTGACAAATATGGACAAAAAGAACACAACAAACATTATAAACACAAATTTGTATTGCAACTGTAAACTTTGCTCTTACAGTTGTATATACATCGTGCGTTTAAAATTGGTATTAGAGAAGTAGCAAAGCTAATTATTCCAGGTTTTTTAGCCGATTAACAATTGACTACCTATAGCACTTTGGCTAATATCAGATTAAAAGTGATACTCAGTAAATTATTGTTTCACTACCTTTATCTCTAGGTCAATATCATAGCATCTGCAAAGTTGAATTAGTACTTTTAGAGAAAAGATAGTTACAATTCTGTTTTCAAGAGCAAGCCAAATACAAAAATGTGAAACATATAACAGTGCAACATAATCCATCAGAAGAGACTATTAAACCAGTTTCAAATCAAAATTTAAAACAAATCATTCCAGGCAAGGAGTGTACGTGTGCTGAATGTACCTTCTGCACGTGTGCGCATCCATATAACTTGTAGCAAAGGTGCATTTCCAGTACAATACAAAATTGAGTTGTTTAAAGAGATCGAACGCTGTGGAGGTGTAGCAAGTATGCAAAGTAGCATATATATTTGCGCATATTTTCGTTGAAGAAACTAGCACAAACTCTTTTGTAAATGTGGAAATTGATACAGACATAACCTCCAAAACTTTGACAAAGTCTGACAACAACATCTAGTGCTTTCAGTGTTCATCATTTCGTACAGGTTTAGATGTTGACGTCTTTTCGTGTTTGCAGAAATTGAAACAGACAAATGTCATAGACAAAATTGGAGCTACAAAACAATTATTAATAATTTCTGTTTTCATTACTAGTGTAAGACATCTAGGAATAAAGGCTACGGTTCGAAGCTAATAAGATAATAAATAATTGTAGAAACTAATAATTATTCGATTGCTGTTTTTTAGTGTAGAAACATGTAATAAGTACACATTTCTGGTGGAATTAAACACAAATTTGTAATGCAGCCTAGTTGAGAGAAAAACTAAATGCTTTTCAGGCAGTAAATAGTACTTTGCAATTTTTACTTCTAAAAGTTGTCTATTTTTATTCGATTGTTGGTATATTGATTTTTCCTCTAAAACTGCGAAGATCGCTAGCTTTTACCCATATGACGTTAATATACAAACAAGTCTACTGACGTGATTCGACACTATTTTCAGAAAGTAGGGTAATTTTACACCGTCTTAGTAATAGATTTTAGGTCTAGGTTGAGACATTTTTATTTCAGCATATTGCAATAACGTTAATTTCTTTCTGATCCACCATGAAATTCATTGTTTGACAGGAACCTAATATTACACCAATTTGAATGATAGCGTGCAATATCAAAGTTCCCTAAATATCCATAGGTACCGAAATTGAAAAGAACGTTTCATCCCACAATGGATGTCTCTCTGGACATCTCTCTTTTACACGAATAAGGTATTTATGTACACAAAGTTAGTTTTTTTTGTTTTTTTGTTTAAAGAAATTGTGTTCTGTATTCATATGCCTATTCTCAAATAGTTTAACATAACATTGCAATTATATTTCTGCTTTTCTACATTTATAATGATGACTATAAGCGTTGTAAACACCTCTTTCTCTTATCAGAGACATCGCTTGCTATATCCTTTTTTTCATAGATACACGTATGTTTTCCTCATGAAATTATGATTAATATAAACTTGTATTTTTGTCAGATATTGTATTATAGGCCGCCTACAGGTACTGAACCTGTATCCTTACTATCCGTTGGGACTATTGGCATGAAGGAACACAATCCATAACGATTAATTTTCTATTAAATACTGAGATCTATAAAAGCTGTATAACCTGAAATGAATATTTCCGTACCATGCATAAGACCCAATAGAAGCAGCTGTTTAGTTCTGGGAGAGAAGATACAAATCAATACAGCAGAAGAATAATGCTGATGGATAGCTCGTTCATGATCTCATTTCACTGAGGTATAAAACAGTTCCTCAATATAAATGCAAATAACTAATGTCCGTTGGAATATAAATAAACAAAACTCCGTTTAACTGATAGTGTTGAATAGTTTGTCTTTCTTTCTCAAAATCTTTTCTTGAGGCAAGTTTTGATTGAACTAGTTTTGATTCTAGACAATAATAGTTTCAGAACAGAACAACAGAAGCTTTATTTCATCAGGTCACCAATATGTCATATCAGGTTATTATATCAAACTCGATAAGATGGTAGCAAACTTAGAGTATTCAGTGAAGTGTTCTCAAGAGCTTAGCAAAATTATTTTATAATATGAATTAATTTGCACCGGTTTTTGGTACATTTCAGTTGCTACTAAGCAACAAAATGAAAGCATCACTTTTATAAGCCATGGTTTCATGTAAAGACCTCTAATATAACCACAATTATGGGCATTAAACAAGATAACATCATCTGTCTCCAGTTGTAGAGTTATTATTTACAGAGTATCCTTCCTGCAAAGACAGAAACAAGGATTGCTTTGTGATAAAAACTATTTAGGTTGTTTTGGGATTGTTTTTGTTTTTGTTTTTTTGTCTTAAATTAAAACATAATTTCTATTGAAGAACAATATCTGATAAACATTTCTCGCTGTATAGTTAAGTAGGTGAAATCGTCTTTAGTCCAAGACGTTTGCTATCAAAATCATCAAACTATTATTGTATCCAACCTTCAGGAAACTGTCGTCTCTCCAAAACTACTTTAACGTAAAGTACTCTTTACTGATTGGTAATTCTGAAGACGAAAAGGTCACACTACCCAGTCCATTAAATGTGGTTTCTTGCTCTAGCACAAGTCGGGCCAGAACTACATTTTTCGATTTTGATTTCACAGAAATTATTTTCATGGTATGAACTATAGTCTACGGACAAGCGGACCCGGGCTAATAATTATATTAATCTTGATGAGACTAAATCAGCCCAATTCATAAAGAACATCGTACATTTAACCATGTTCATAGTTGCGTTACGTTCGTTGTTGTGGTGATTGTGCGGCTGGCTGTGTCCATCGCATGATCATCAAATTATTCCTGTCTCAACTGGCAACAATAGGTAGTCAATACAACTTACGGATGTGGTTTTTTCATTCAACTACAAAGTCGTTCTTCCCATAACAGACATACATTGTTGGTCTTTCCGACACCATAATTGCTTGTTTAACTTTGCACGTGTATATTTGTTTGTCCCGTCTTCAACTGGCATTCGTCTTATCGATTTGATCAATCTTCTCTTGATTATATTTTATGCTATTTTGTGTGCATGGATTTTCTGGGTATTTCATTTATACCACATGCACATCTGAAGTACGAAATCCCAATATATGGGTTAACTGTAATTAGATTCTTCTATGAATAATAATTAATGAAGATATACTGCAATGACTTCGAGCAGGTACTTCTTATAACTCAAGGCATCTAAATATCAGACAGTAGTTATATGGGCCTCTCTAGAGTCATACGGGAATGAGCATTAGCCAATAGGTTTACGTGGGTGGGCCACTTTAGAGCCAAACGGGAACTTAACATTGTGGGCCACTCTCGAGCCAAACGGGAATGTTATATTGTGGGCCACTCTAGAGTTAAACGGGAAATTAACATTGTGGGTTTCTAGAGCCAAACGTTAATTTAACGTTGTGGGTTTCTGGAGGGAAACGGTAATTTAACATTGTGGGTGTTTGGAGCCAATCGGGAATGGTAATATCGACATTGTTTGATTACTATCCAAACACACACACCTACAATCCATCACCCGCTAATGATTACTATCGAAACACACACCGTACTATTCATCACCCGCTTTTTGATTACTATCTAAACACACACCCCTACAATCCAGCAACCACATTTTGATTACTATCCAAACACACACCATTACTATCCGACAAAAAGATTAGGAGTGTTTATACACACACACTATACGTAGATACATATAAACAAACTATCACACACAAGGGTAGGAAGTGTTTATAGACACTATATTATACCTTCGCAAACATACTATCACACATATGAGAGAAGGGGTAAATTAGTTTTAAGTTTTAGTTATTGTGAAAGACATAGACATACACAAAAAAGATACACAAGAAACATACATACGCCAACACAAATTCTTGGGCAAATATGATTAGTATATCTCTTTTCTTGTGATCTGGGTGGCCCTGAAAGGGGCTTTGGGGTTGTTAACCAAAGGAGAGTGTTAACACAAGTGGTATCGCTTCACTGGTCTTCTTCGCAAACTTCATCTCACGGCGGCCCCATAGACTAAGACCAGCTTTAGACACCCTTTCCTCTCCACATAAATTCTTCTTTTTCATATGGCTGTGCCTGGGATCATGGTAATAGCCCATGATGCCTTCACATACATGGGTTAGTTAGGGTTGAACAGCATGCCCCAAAACGATGTTTGATTACTCTACACTTGTCGATAGTTTGGTTGAGTTGTCTCGAGAACAGGTGAAACAATATGACAATGCGCTTGTATTTATAGCCTAAGACCGGATCAAAATGGATTGAACTATTCAACCAATCAAAACGCGTATTACAAAATTCATCCAGAGCGTGGGGTCTCTCTTCCAAGCAGAAGAGAGCGGACGCGTGACGTAACTTTCAATATTTGGCGCACAAGCGTTCATAGGGTTTACAATTGTGGAACAGTTCAAGTACAATACCTATGGTTGAAACAACGAAGACAAAGTATTGGGGTGCGCCTGCTGCGAATACATTGTATACTCGGAGTGATAGTACCATGACTACGACTACTACTGCTGCTGTAACCAGTATTCTTCTTCCAGAAGAGGATGACTTCAATTCAGTTTTGGCTGATTTCCTGTCGTCTCCGCAAGAATTATTGCCTGCGACGGTAGTACCACCTTCACCTCCTTCTCCAGCATTACCATTTGTGGATGATTTCAGAAAGAGACAGAAGGATGAGTTGGAGAATTGTTTGCAACGTCAGAAAGAATAATAGCAAGCATTTGTTTAACAACAACAGCAAGAAGAGGAAAAACGAAAGCAAGAAGAATAAGAGAAGTGGAAAACTTTGAATTGTGAATGGGAGAAGGAAGGGAGTGACGACAAAACGGTGAGTTTGTTACAAGACATTTTGGCGGAGTTAAAGTATCTGAGAGAAATGTATCAGACTTCTTTAGCTTAACCCAAGAGAAAGAGACCTTCAAGATCCAAGACTTCAAATGCAACCTTCTATCACTACACCCGCTCTCACCGCCACTGAGATGCCAGCAGCAGCAGTTGTTACTACTACCACTATCAAAGCAGCAACATCAGCAGAAGGAGGTGTAAGACATGGCCGTGGAAAAGGATTAAGACAGTTAAGGCTGATCATATCAAGTTCATAAGTTTTTTTTGTGATTAAAAAAACGCCAACGGTCCTTTTCATGTACACTTATATCTCTTAGAAGAGAGGTACTACTCAGTGTCTGCCAAATCAGGTAAAACTTAACTCCATCCATGATATCATGTGCACGTGTATGAGCGTGTTTAAGTATCTTATCAATAAGAAAAGCAAAACAAACTCAACACACAGAGACACTTGCGTTTCTCTTTTCTTTGGTATATTCTTGTGAAATCAGAATCACAATGAAATTTCAGAACACATCACAAAAATCTGTCTCTTGTTTTGAATTTCTTGACTGGCATGGGTTCTTCCTCTTCAATGTCTTCTAGCTGTCTTGCCTTCTTGAATTTCTTGACGGGTATGGGTTCTGCTTCTGTTTCTGAAGAACGCTCCGCCTTCTCCTTGTTTTATTTGTTTCTTGTGACACTCAGAAGAACACTTTTTACCACTGTCTCTTTTTTCTCCTGTCTTTCCTATTCTTTGACGTTGTGGATATTCTGGAGCCCAATGTCATTTTTCCTGGCAGATATAGCAAGTTTCTTGACTTTTATCTCGAGTGGAGTAGTCCGTAGTCTTATCTGAAGTGTACTTTCGAATGACACTGTAAATCTCTGACGAGACGGGCAATCTGTTTTGACTCTTCCATCTTCTTCACAGTCTGAAAGCTGAATGAATATATTCTCTTAGGGTGAGAAACTCTCTCTATATATAGCAAGAGAGTGTGTAAAACTAAGTCAAATCAAATTTTTGAATCAAGATGAAACCATCACGCTATTCCAACGAGACACCAGAAGAAGAAGCCAAGAGACGACGACGACTTTCCTTGTCGCCTCATACTCTAAGTGAAGTATTAGCACAAGTGCATGCAAAGATTTTGAAGACGACATGAGTGAGCCTGAACCAACACGACCTCTACCACAAAAACAAGAGAGTCAAGATAAACCAAGAAAGAAGGTCGTTCAGTAGCTCCCAAAGATTATTTTCACATTCGAGAGACCCAAAAAGGGACTTCCAGAAAATTTAGAACCACTGCTTACACGTACACAGTGAAATTTAAAGAGTTTATGTCTAAAGTGCCACCAAAGAAAGCAACAGGTTTCATTACAGATTTGTGGGATTCATTGTTAGTGACAATAAAACGACAATGCCAAGCTAAAGATGACGATCGTTTGAGACTCTTGATCAATCCCGACAGTTTGAAGTCTCCTGTTTGGATCGAGTTTAGTACACCGGCAGAATTAACACAGTCCAAACTTATCGACAAAATTAAACAAATCGAACAATCGAATGACGAGTTTGAATTGACTGATTGAAAAGCCTCTCTTCACATGACACACGATTTACCTCCTAGATGTAGCCGACGCAGAAAAGTGTTATTGGTGGATGAAATTCGCACTACCAAAACAAGTATCGTCCAAATTGACAACTCACACGATCAAATGTGCTTAGCCCGTTCCATCGTCGTGGGCCGAACGTATTCTGATAAAAAATTATACCACAGCAATGAAAAGATCATGAATGAATATTAGACGATCGGCCAGACCCCAACAACGAAGTGAAGCAGAACTCCTTTTACAGCAAGAAGACATTTCCAAAGAGACCATGTGTGGCGTTCCTGAAATGCTAAAATGTCAAGACGTCTTGGCTCCTCGTCATACGTTGAAAGTGTACCCTCAAGTGATTCGTGGAGCTCACGTGTTTCGAGGACCAGATTTTCCAGATAGAAAATACATTCATGTGTGTATCATCATCAAGAGCACTTCGATGTTATTTCCAGTATTACAGGATTTCTTGGATACCAATACTATTATGAAAAATGTGACAAAGAATTTACCACTCGGGACCAACACATTCATTGCGGAGTTTAGTTTCCAAACCATGCATTCCTGAAGGAAAAGAACGAATTCACTGCCCTTCTTCCAAACGAACCTTTGTCAGTCAAACTTTTTATGAACAACATTGCATGAAACAAGTCCAGCAACAAAAAAGTGCTTCCATATTATTGAGATTGTGCTCCACTTGTGGACATCTTATTCGAACCAAAAATACAAAGGCACACATTTGTCCAGGAAAGAAAAGATGCCGTTTTGTGACCGAATCGAGGACTTTGAACATCAATGCTACATTAAATAATACGAAAATGAACTTGAGGAAGATTTAAAGAAAGACCAGCACAACAACGAAAAGAAACAAGTGGATTTTATCTTTTTTTACTTTGAATGTACACATAAGACTGGCATTCACATCCCCAAGTTTTGCGTAGCTCATCGTGCGTGTGAGAAGTGTATACAAGAACCTATATTTTTTCATTGTCTCAATTGTAAGATTCCAGGAGGACGAGAAAAAATCTTTCCGGGACTCCACACTCTTCCCGATTTTGCTAATTGGATTTTAGAGCCTACCAACGACAGTTGGAGCGAAGAGGATATTCAGCGTTACGGGGACTGCCATCGATATATTAAAGTATGCCTCACAATTTCTCAGGATACGACGGACAATTTCTTTTCAAATGTTATTGAGAACAAGGTACCAAATGTCCCAGTCACGATGAACGGAACTATACTCATCTACATGAAAGTAGGACAAGTACAGTTTAAAGATTCCATGAGTTATTTAGCCATGTCTTTGAGTAGCATGCATAAAACGTTTGGAATGACAGAAATGGCCAAAGGTTATTTTTCACACTTTTTCAATACCGAGGCTAATCAGTACGTCGTGCTCCCACATTTGACTGACGTTCACTATTTTGACCCCAATGCTATGCTCACAGAACAACGTGAAGCATCCTACGCCTGGTACCAAACTCACTCTCCAAACCCGTTCTACTTTCAAGAAGAAATGTTGAAATATTGCCGATCCGATGTGGACAATTTACGCCGTTGCTGTGGAACATTTCGACAATTATTTCCGGATAAAGGAGGTATCGATCCTTTGAAAGAAGCTTCTAACATCTCTAAAGCGTGTTGATTAGTCTATTGAAAGAAGTTCGTGGCCGAGAACAAACTAGCTTTCATACCCCTCAATCCTATCTCTTTGTCAGCCATCGATATTCCGCCAAAGTTTTGCGCTGGCTGCATTACTTGTGTGAAAGTGAAGACAAATGGATACAACATGTTAGAAACAGTGGAGAAAAGAAAATTGGTAGTCTTTCTCTGGATGGCTGGATATAGAAAACCACCAGACGGTGTGCGAATTCCAGGGATATTTATTTCATGGATGTCCCACTTGTTTTCCTCAAGAAAACCTGAAAAATCCTTTCTCAGAGTTCACCTGGGAAGAGTTGTACGAGCAAACGTACCAAAGTCGCCTGAGGTTAGAAAGTCAAGGATACCAAGTGATAGAAATGTGGGAGTTCGATTACGATGGACGTTTCAAACCCGATGCAGATTTTAGACGCATTGATGAAAATTACGACGTGGTGGATATAGAACCTTTGAATCCACGTGACAGTTTTTTGGGAGGACTAACCAATGCAACACGCGTGCTCTACGAGGTGGACAAATCTCAAGGAGAAAAAAACAAAATACATCGATGTGTGTTCTTCGTATCCTTGGGTGTACAAATATGCTCGATTTCCTACCGGTCATCCTGAAATGTTGACAGAACAAATTGACGTGAATCACATTCGTCAATACGAAGGTTTGATCAAATGCAAAGTGTTATCCCCAACCAACTTGTACCATCCTGTCATACCACATCATTGCCAAGGAAAACTGATGTTTCCTTTATGACATACGTGTGCTGAAACATGTAATGAAGACCAATCTTGTTGCCACAAGGATGATGAACGCGTTTTGACAAGAACGTAGGTGAGTGTCGAATTGTTTCATGCTCTGGATCGTGGATATCGCTTGTTAAACATATACGAGATTGGCACTTTCCTATCACAGAACTATACCGAAAGGACGACGACCCGAGTCCAGGAATTTATTCCGGCTACGTCAACGAATTCCTAAAACTGAAACAAGAAGCTAGTGACTGTCCTTCTGGGTGTCAAACTCCAGACGACAAAGAGACATTCAAAGAACGGTACCACTCCTTAGAAGGCATCACTTTGGAACACGTGGAAAAGAACTAAGGAAGAAGATCGTTTGCCAAAGTCATGTTAAATTGTTTGTGGGGAAAATTGGCGCAACGTCCGATATTACCCAAAACGGAACACTTGGTAGATCCAAGTCGCTACTTTTAACTGGCGGACGACAAAGGAAAACTCATGAAACACATGGAAATCATCCGTGAAGATTTTATCTTGGTAAATTACCAAGAAGTGACGGCGGTTGCACCCCGACGAGTTTGTAAATGTCATCATTGCAGCGTACGTGACAGCCAATGCATGTTTAAAATTGTATGATGCCTCGGAACTTTTAGGAGATCGAGTCCTCTACTTTGACACCGACAGTTGTATGTACATCCATCGCCTTCATACATCCCCCGACATCGAAGGGGACCGTTTAAGCGCACGGACTGACAAACACCTAGAAGACACTGTTGTAAGTTTTGCCAGCGGTTGCCAAATCTTTGTGGTGTATTGTGTCATTGGAGCAGCAATTGCAAATTTGAGTTTGCAACAAGGACGAAAACAATTGTGGACAAATTTACTCAGCAGTTGTATTGGTTATCTTCTTCCCAGTCCTTCGTTGAAATATACTACCGGCAGTAAAGACAATAACGGTAGATTAGCTGCCAACGCCAGTAACATTTCTTCCACTCATAACAACAGCAACCCTCTTTTGAAACATTTGGAAAATCATTCTTCTTTGACCTCGAGTGACTCCTCGGAAACCAGAACCATCGAACTATGAATAACCAATTTTATTTAACATTACCGAGTGATAGTTATATAGATGTGTTTCCCAACAACACATTATGTTGTTTCACAGCAAAAATTACCCCAATTCATACAATTGGATCACAAAGCTCATTGGGAAGTAGCTTGGTATAAATCAATAATCCTACAGTCAAAACACTGTCGTCGTCGATATCCTGAGCGAACAAGTTCAAGAACAATTGGACAAAAATGATCCTGGCTTTTACGAATCCCAAAAAAACATTACCAACCAATCCTCCAATGACCACCTAAACCATGAGAATTCCTGTAGGCTATTAGTGTATAGCACAACATCTCGTCGAAACAATTTCAGCTATTTTCAGCAGTCAGTTTGGCAATGCACTGGAGAAAACTCGTCGAAGTGTACAGATCGAGTACCATAAAAGTGTACAGATCGAGTACCATAAAATTGTACAGATCGAGTACCATAAAATTGTACAGATCGAGTACCATAAAATTGTTCATCGTTTTAAAATGCATTTTTCTGACGGCAAAACGATAGCTATTACTTTTTGTCCTGGTCTGTTTGATATTCTGGGTGGATACACTTCTTTCATTCATATGAAAGACATTTACAACAACGATCGATTCTAAAAGTATTTTCGCTACCCTGTCGAATTTAACGATGGACTGAATTTGATGTTTGTGTAGCCAGATGTGTCCAAGTATAACTGGGTAGGAAACACAGCCGCTCCGTTACCGAGAATCATTCCTTTCAAAGTGGATTCTGCCATCGCTGTTTACGATGAAGGAGGCAACATGTATCACGTTTACTGAGAATTTGTACTTCATCATTATCTTCCTGTCAGTAAATCATATTTTGACAGTGTCAATATTAGTATAAAATGAGATCTTGGACAAAATATTCTATTGTTCCAAGGAAAAGTCACGGTGAAACTACATTTTCGAAAACGATTCTCTAGCAAATTGTAAAACACTATGTATCCTGTGTATTAAGTAGTGGCTCGACAACGAAGACACGGTTTAGGAGATATATTTAAATCTGCTGTTCGTCAGGTAGCACCCATGTTGAAACCGATGGTGACTCGAGGATTGCATGCTTTAAAAGATGCAGCTTGGACGCAAGGAAAAGAATTTCTTCAAAACATCCTCATCGACAAAAAAATTCCTAAAGAAGCCTTCATGAGAGCAGGAAAAATGTGTTGCTTCAAACTGGAAAAGACCTTTTGAGAGGCCGAGACACCCCTATAACCTAACTTCACACTTCTAGTCAAGGCATTACTTCATCGTCTACGCCACAGCAAGGACAAGGCAGAATGAGACGTGGAAAACCCTTCAGACCTCATACACACGTTCAGAAAAAAAATACGAAAAGAAGAACAGGAGCAGTCAGAGAATTGGACATTTTTTATTACTAGCTGAAAAACAAAAGGTAAATGATGCACCAAGATTCTGCGAATGTTCCGAGTCAGAAACCGATCTGTTTGCATGCCACCGACGATGATGACGATGCAAGAATCCCAATGGGTAGAATTTCATCTTGTGTCGTCTTTGACTACCTCAGCCCCTATCGAATTTGAAATCAAAGGACAAACCGAAGATTACATCGATCTGATTGACAGTTACTTGTACCTGAAAGTCAAAGTTCTCAAAGTGGACAACATGAATACAGAAGAAGATGCCAGGGTGACTCCCGTCAACAATTTCATGCAGTCATTGTTCAGTGTAGTGGATTTGTACTTGAATAACAAACTGGCGAACAGCATCATGTATACGTACTCTTACTGAGCGTACTTGGAAAATTTCTTGACGTACGGAAAAGAAGCCAAGAACACACATCTGGATACTTCCGTGGTATGGAAACCTGACACACTGAATGTCTTCAACGACATAGCGTAGAGAGAAGCTGACGATCCTCACAATGTTGGATTTAACGACGGTCGAAACAAAATTAAACAAGGACGCGGTTTAGAACTGATGGATCGTTTGCATTTGGACATGTAGTTGCGAGACAAGTATTTGTTAAATAGAGTGGATGTACGCCTGAGACTGAATCGAAGTAATACCGTGTTCACTTTGATGGCACATGCTAACGATTACAAAACGGGCATCGAACAAGCCAGTGGAAGTCTTACATAAAGTGGCAAACGACATCAGTCAAACTCTGAGCAGAACGACAGCCAAGTATCCACTTCGACTAGTGGAAGTGAAAACCGTCACCATTGCCACTGGACTCCGATCTAAGATCGAAGATCACGTTTTCCAAGTCAGCCACTAAAACGCTTGCTGATTAGAATCGTTAGCAATGCGGCCCTGCACGAAGCCATGGATCAAAATCCTTTCGAGTTTCAACACTTAAACGTGTCCAAGATATAAGTCACTCGAGATGGCCATAAAGTGTGTACCAGACCTTTTGAACCTAACTTTGCCCAGAACAATTACTTTGAGACCTTACCTGACACTGTTTGAAGTTACAGGACAGTTAGATATAACAGCAGTCACGCTATTTCGTACGAGGATTTTGCAGGAAAATATGCTTTATGGGATTTTGATTTCACTCGAGACCAAGGCAGCGACGAAGGACATTTCCACCCTATAAAATTAGGCCAACTTCGTGTGGAACTTCAGTTTGCAGTAGCTCTGGCGCACAAAGTGAACGTGTATGCATAATTTGATAATACTCTGGAAATCAACAGTTTGAGAGATGTGATCCTAAAGTATTAGAAGAAAAAAAGAAAAGATGGAACACGAAGAACCAATGGAGATAGGCATGAGAATATTTTTGATCCAGAACAAGAGGACAAAAATACAGTTATAATCTCAAGATGACCAGACAAGAACAACATTAGTCTCCTGTTTTGCTACTGACTTGGCTGAAAGAATTACAGACCTAACCAGAGAACATTGTTATGACTGTCAAATCGATCATCCTAGTCAAAAACAACACGACAAATGTTTGATCATGAGTTCAGAAGAAAAGTTGGAAGAGTATCTGGAGGAGAAATTGATTCTCGTCTCAAAAGAGAAGATCTTGAGAAAGTGGTATAGACTTGCGTGACCATTTCTTACCTCCATTGACTTCTCTGAAGACGAAACATATCAAACCTCTCTTGCAACAGAGTACAGAGACCACCCATGTATCGATTTACTTGACAGAACTTTTCAAGGAAAAACTCAGGTGTGAACTGATAACTTATCATTATCTGTGAGAAAAAAAAAGAAACTGAATTTTTAAAAAACCGTCATTATAAAAAATGGATACCTGGGAACTTCATTACCTTCTGACTCACAGTTGGGACATATCTTCTTGGAATACTCTGATGTGTTCTAAAGAAGAACTTGAACATGGAAACATTAAAGATGTTCAAGCCTATGTCATCAAAACAGACCACAGTCATCGACCAGGAACCCATTGCGTAGCTGTCGACTTTCCCAAAGATCACAGTGTGGAATATTTTGATTCTTATGGATTACATCCTCTGGAAGACGACAACATTGACTTTATGTGAAGAAATTCTGTATCGACTGGATTCAATAATGTGATATTACAAGGATCAGATTCCATGGTGTCTGGACAGTATTGTGTGTATTTTCTTCATCAACTCAGTCTTGGATTTAGCTTAGAACATTTAGTGACTTTTTTATCGTGAGTACTCTACAAACGATGATAAAATAGAAAAATGGTTTTGTGAACATTATGGTTATCTCTTTTCTTTTCATCGTCATCAACAGCAACAAGAACAAGAACAACAACAAAACAACAACAGCAACAGAGGCAGTCATTCATAGTCCCCCAAACAGAGAATTGGGAAAGTGAGGCAAATCATACACCCTCATCCCTACCTGTCTCCATCAATCCTAGGGGCAGAGATAGATGGAGTGAAAGATATACTGCCTGCAGAGCTAGACCCGGGAGGTGTGGACACTAGGTATAAACAAAGTTAAAACGATCCTTTTCAGGGCCACCCATATCTCTAGAAAGAGAGATACTACTCTAAATTACTGCCAAAAAATAAGTGTTTTATGTTTGTGTATGTCTATGTTCACAACTAGAACATAAACCCCTACTCTAGTATTATAATGTGTGTTTCGAGTATAAAGTGTATGTATAAACACTACTTACCCTTGTGTTATAAATTTTTCTTTCTCGGTGATAATAGGGAGTTGTGTGGGACAAATGAAAAGAATAGTTTATTTTAGGTCCGCGCAATTTCTGTTCCATTTGTATTCTTTGTGAGGGTTGCATTCTGTGTGTGGGACGTTTTTCTACACGTCCGTGGCCCAACCATTTAAACCTATGGGCTACTGCTAATTCCCGTATGGCTCTAGATAGGCCCATATAACTACTATCGGCTACGAGATGACTTTAAGAGACAATACAATATTTTTCACATACTTTTGATTCTCACCTACGTAAGCACATCATTCCAGTCACCTATCAACCTATCCAACTCTTCATCCATCCACCCTTAGGAAAAGATTTATTTCTATATTTTTGTGTCCGTCTATGTATACAACATTGTTTGCAATCATAGCTATGTAATAAATATGAATTCCCATTCTAATCTAAAAGTAAAATAGTAGCACCCAGAGGCGGATCCAGAAATATTGCTTGGGGGGCGGGGGATAAACAAATAGGCGATGGATCATTGAGACGGAACCTCCAATGGAGACCAGGTGGAATTGCCCCAGAAGCTTCTGCATTTTAACCGTTTCCACGGCATAATTTTAACCATCTAGCTGTAAAGAAAACTTACGCTAGGAAACGTTGCGGTTGTTTCGCGCTCTTTTCGTGCTGCACAGAGAAGATAATATCAGAATCAATGCATTCAACCTACCAAGAGAATAAAGGAAAGTCAACGCATGACAAGTAACTGCATTTTCGGAAAGATGACATGTTTATTTACTTATATATTTATTTTATAAATGGCAGGTAAAAACAAAAAAAAAACTATGATACATCTCACTAAACATTTTTTCTTGAAAAAGCGCAAAAATGTCTATGAAAACCTTTATACTGGACGATTAAATATAACCAAGATGCATAAAAATATATGTTAGCCTGATTTGCAAAATTATAGCAAACAATACAATAGGTAGATTACAAACTGGTTTATCAAAACTGCGAAGACACTTAATGTAGATATGTTCAAGATCTTTTGAAATATTTCGTTTCCATGAGTAATCTATACCTTTTTGGATATATTGCAGCCTAAATGTTACATATTTATAAATCACCCCACACACAGATTCACTGTTTCTAAAATTTGGCTTCAGCGGTTTTCTCGTCAGCAATATGACACTTTGTAATCAACTCCAATTTAAAACACTTTTTTAAATATACCTTAAAACAAAGAAACTAGGTGATATTCCGACGTTTCCAAGTGTGAAAAAAAAAATGCGAACACAACATTTTCTCGCCTGTACGGTCAATCGTCTTCCATGGTCAATCAGATTTGCCTCATTTTGATCTCCTCCTAAATATAACCACAATTCAGAAAAATCAAAAATATAAAACATGTTATGATGTTCATTTTTACAATTACACGCGTTATTGTTCCCGAAAAAACACCGTACTAAATTAAAAATGGCAAAAATACTTAACAACACATGCAGAAAATGGCACAAGAGTGATTCTGTGTTCAAAACTTTGTAGGTGGCACTAGCAGTCGTCAAAATCGCCGAAGACGAGGCCTAACAGTTTATGACTATTAAGATGACGATGACTTCTATCGAAACAACATATTTAGCAACTAAAAAGTTTTGAAATAGTGCTGTTCTCTCTCGATTTTGGCCTGAAACTTGACCGACTTGTTTGCTCGCCGCCAATGACATGTGCCAAAAGCAGCCATATTTGCAATGTGTCTTACTTCCGGTTTGGATGACAAGAATGACCCACCTAATTCAAAACTCAATTTCAGGCAAGGCGCATCAGATATTTTTTCTTAAGGGTTTAAAATGTTGCTCTTTATAAAAATGGATGTGTTGAGCGCTTATTCTGCAGATTAACAGTATCATATGCAATTTGTACACTTCGCCTTTCCTTTATTCACCTCAAAATGTGCGCTAAGGTTATAATAATGCCAGATGCGCAATATTTGGGGTTTTCACTTTGCATAAATACCCATGCAAGAAGGGATCATGTGACTACAAGCTATGGAGCGAAAATAGACCTATACTTGAAACCGGGTACAACGCTATTCTGGAAAAGATTTATTTTAGAGTTATTCACCCATTTTTTGACCATAGCTGCTTAATGCCACTAGTAAAATATCCCTTGAGCCAATTTGTCAAAGTGATCCAGTTTTCAAGTTAATTGCACCCCATATCAGAAAAAGGTCTTTAAGGAGCATACTACATGTAACATTAGACTATGCAATCATTTGACTTTATTTTGAAAATGTTCATAGACCCAACATGAAGATTAATATTTAGAAGTATAAAAAATGATTTGTTTTGGAAAATAACTTGCCATTTTAATAATGAACAGACAACTCACACCCAGGATCACTGAATGATGATGACAATGATGATGATGACCATAGTTAAGATTATTATTATTATTATTATTATTATTATTATTATTCTCACAAAACGTTCATGCAAAATCCACAAACTTCCCCCAAATTCAGCAAAAAATAGACAATGTATCAACTCTAAAACTTTGCTGTACGCAGAATCTGCTGTTGTAGTCATTACTATTATTGTTATTATTTTTATTACTATTATTTTTATTATTATTTTCATTATTATTATTATTATTATTATTATTATTATTAATTGTATAACTATTATTATTATAAATTTTTTATATTATTATTTTTTAAAAAAATTATTTATTATTTTTTAAGTTGTTGCCATTGATGGTGTTGTTTCTCTTCTTGTTGTCAAACTTAGACCTTATTAATACATATATTCCATATTTGTATAAATATTGCTCTTTTTAGTAAATCTTATCAAGGAGATTATGCTCTTCAATAATTTTCTTGTATCTAACCATTCCTGCAGATTGTGAGGATCGTGTTTCTTTGCACATTCAGTGCGACATGTATAGTGAAAAATATTTTTTAATAAAGAAAATTATTAATTGGTGTTGCTTTGACAAGAACAAATTATCCAGAATTAATTATTAAATGAAATGAAAAAACTATTTATATGGGCATCGGGTGGGGTCAAACTGCAATAAAAGTACGGAGCCAAAGTTGCAGATACCATTGTCGAATATTATACTTTTTGTGTCTTCGGATTTGTTGCATGTTTTTCTATGACACACGTTAACAAAGGTAGAGTTAATTACATTTTTGCTATAGGCATAACAAGTTGAGTTTGATGCAGCTTTATAGAACAAGGTTCTGGAGAAGAAGCTTTCCTTCATTGCAATCTGGAATTTATCCAGTGGTGTCCAGTTCCATTGAACAATCTTATATTTGATAATATAAACCGGTTTAATATGAATCTGACCCAGTTTCTCTGGCCAAGGAAATAATATAACTGGAGCATATGTTATGACACAAAGTCGGAGGAAAGGGTCTACTGACAGAATTGTAAAGATATTTTTTTTAAAAATAAAAATTAAAAACACAAATCTCACCCCCCACCCACTCCCCCACCCCCAAACAAACCCAAAAGCCATCGAAGATAAGACAGGTGGATGTGTGTAAGAACAGGACATTGTGTTGGCTTGAGTAAGGCCAAAGGCGCACATAATCGGCATTCGAATCAGAATTGACCACATAAACATAAGCTGATGGTGTTTTTGGTCGGCCTGAGCGTGTCTACGAAAAGAAAAACGTTGCACGTGTTCAGAGCCATCAAAATGTTGTCATAAGCCACCAAGTCACACTGTAATTTCTAGTAGTAGTAGCTTTGAAAGTTGCATAAGATGTTAACCTGAAGAAGTTTCAAAGCTTTCTCCAAACAGGTCATATTCCTCTTGCAGCAGAGAGAGAGAGAGACCAAAGTAAGAGAAACGTATTTTGTTGCCTGTAAGTAATGAGTCTGATACAAAGCATAATGCATGTTTTTCATGCAATGACAACAACGAATAAATAAGCACAAGGCAATGTTTGTACACTTACATTTTAGATTAGAGATACATTTTTTTTCAAGCTGGATTTCATGAGAATGTCGACAAGGTGTGACCAATTGGTGGTTTTTTTTATCACAATGAAACGTTTATGCTTCTCGCTATCGTACAGAAATATTGAAAGCCTTTAATCAGATACTTTTACACATGCAATGCGAGAAAAAAAGAAACAATATATATATATATATATATATATATATATATATATATATATATATATATATATATATATATATCTTTGTACGAGATATAAACTTCTGAAATATTCACCGAGACATAAGTATAACCATCATTCGCAAAGTATTTTGAATGACTATGGGATTCTTGTAAAGCTTATTTTCAACATAAGTACCATAAGTACCAAAACAAAAGGCAATATTTTGGACTTCTTGGTTTAAACATATTTTATTGCCATATTTACAGCACATGGAATCGGGCTACAAGTTCTCACAACTTAGCATCAGCCCTCCCCCAAATACACAAGTAGGTACATGAAAAGTGGCAAAGACTAACATTACATGTATATACTTTTGCTTGAGTCAGAAATACAGTGCATTAATACAAACGAATATCGAAAAATTCATCGTACTAGAAAGTTAATACAAACTAAGTGTATAACAACTGATTTAAAGACGAGAAAAGGGCAGATGGGGGGGGGGGGGGGGAACGATAAGTTGATTCCGTGGCGGGTGTTGAAGGGAGATCATGCCAATATGTAATTTGTCTTGGACGATTATTGAAATCTTTTAGTATCTTTAATATAAGTCTGGAAGATTTCAAAGATGAGGGTGTTTGATAGCTCAGCTGATTGAAACAGCAAGACAATAGTACTAACAACAATGAATAATTGGTTTGAGCAATGCATTAGTCTCAGTCTCGGTACTGTATATTTCTTACAATTAAAAATATAATGGTAGGCAGTCTGATCGTCCTCTCTACATGTGCACAATATGCAATTAGTAAGAAAATTTGGAAATAAATCATTGTTTAAATCACTGCAGTTGTTTCTTATGCTAGTATGAATAATTGATGATTTCATATTACCAATATAATAATATAGTGGGATATGATTTTGTAGGTGAGATTTTACGTTTGAATATTGAATAATCTGTTTCATGTTTTACTGGATCCGGCAGTGTGTTCCGAACCTTTATTGTGGAAGATATATAAGAATTTCTGGAGATTTCTAGTCTAGCATGTATTTGTTGAAAATTATTTCCATTTCGCAAATTATATTGTGTTGTATATATATATATATATATATATATATATATATATATATATATATATATATATATATATATATATATATATATATATATATATATATACAAGGAATAATAATGGACCTAGAACAGATCCTTGGGGGACTCAAACAAACACGTTTGTTAGTTGATTCAGAGGTATTAACAAATACTTTTTGAAGTCAGCCAGAAAGATAATTGCTTAGCTAACTAATTAAACGAGAATCTATTCGGTATGTTTTCAATTTAAGGAGTTCACAGTTACGCCAGACGCGATCAATAGCCTTTGAAACATCATGAAATTCTATACACACATCATGGCGTTGTCTAAAGAAGTGTATATACTAATGATAGATATCTATTGACTGAAATATTGTGGAGTTTTTGGGGAGAAAACCAGACGTATTTATAAAGGAGATTATTTGAATTCAAATAGTTATAAATACATTTAAATATAACTCTTTCCATTATTTTCCCGACACAGCTTAACAAAGAAATAGGTCGGTTGTTTGAGGGATTACCGTTTTTTAAAATTGGCATTACAATAGCTTCTTTCCAAATATTTGGAAATATTTGTTCTCTTAATGATTTACTGAATAAGATGCAAAGAGGTTTGGCAATGGCTGGGGCGTCACGCTTTAACATTTGATGACTGATCTTATCAAGTCCACATGCCTTTTGACTGGGTATAGTTTTTATTATATCTTATCAAGTCCACATGCCTTTTGACTGGGTATAGTTTTTATTATATCCCATCAAGTCCACATGCCTTTTGACTGGGTATAGTTTCTATCATATCCTATCAAGTCCACATGCCTTTTGACTGGGTATACTTTTTATTATATCTTATCAAGTCCACAAGCCTTGTGACTGTGTACAGTTTTATTATATCTAAAATATCTTGCTCAATAATTGTTATTTCTAATAATGTTTCATTCGTCTTGAAATAGATTTTAGGTAATTCAACGTTGGTATCATAAACTTTGGATGTTGTAGTGAAAACAATTTTTAAACATTTTGCTTTTACTATAGTTACATCGTCTGTTGTGTACTCTAGTGGTAATATTATATTTATTTTGTTCTGTTTAATTAAATGTCTAATTAGATGCCAATATTCCTTGGGGTGTATCTCATGTTTTCAATGTTATTATATTTTGAGAAAAAAAAATCTTTTGCAAATTTTGTTTGGTTGTTTACCTTACTTCTGAGTTTTGTAAATTATGACCATAGGCGGGGATGATTATTTTTTGTTATTTTTTCCCTTTGTACAATCTCGCTTTCTGGTGGTTCTGCGCAATTTATTAACATACCAAAGTTTATCGTTCGGACGTATTGTAACAAGTTTTGAAGGCACACATTTTTAAACAAAATCTGTAAACAAGGAGATAAATCTAACTGCGGCTTCGTTAATGTAATAACAACTTTGAGATACATTTTCCCATTTTGTATTTAAGATAATCTCATTTAATTTGTTAAAATCAGCTTTGTTATAGAAACAAACTTCTCTTTGTAGCTTGAACAAAACTCGAATACACTTTTAATAATCAGAAATGTAGCTCGATGGTCACTTATAGATGGTTCAACAGGAATTATACCCCAGCGCCACACGTCAACTGTGCTAGATACTATGATAGGGTCAAGTAAAGTAGATGAGATGTCAGTGATCCTCGTACGGGTAATTATTATATTTTCTAAACTGTTGACTGTCATTATATCACTGAGATTTCTCAAATTAGCGTTTAGTAAGTCCTCATTTACATTCCCGAGTAAAATAATGTTTTTAGAGAGATTGAGGGCACGCTCAATGGTATTATTTAAGGAATCCCAGAAACTCGCTGCTCCTGATAAGCGTCTATAAACTATTCATATCAAATAATTACAACGCTGTGCAGAACGTTCTATCCATAAATCTTCTATATTTGTATCTAAGAGTTTCAATCCTGTTGTAAACATTAACTTGTTGGTTGCATAAACCATAACACCACCACCACGATTGGACCAATTGTATCTGACCGGATTGTGAAATCCTTCAATGATGAGATCATCATCTTGTATGCTGTCATCAAGATGGGTTGATATGTAATCTAATTTATGACGAACAGACAGTATGTTTAAGTGTACGAACGATATTGTATTGTCTGCTAGAGATGATGATGATGATGATGATGATGATGATGATGATGATGATGATGATGATGATGATGATGCAACTATCTGTGTCACAGAACATGGATTTAGATCTACATCCCATGAAATCATAATTAAGAGTAAAATCCACATTACAAACATGACTACTGATAATACCAATGGACTAAAAGACGCATATAAACACAACTTATAAATTACATTTTTGTTGGTATGATTTGAGGGCTTAAGATTGTCTACTTCATGTGAATATTTATAATCAAAATGTGTACACAAGAGTCAAGTTGTCATTATCTGAAGTTACTTTAGATCTATAATCAGTAGATCTGCAAAAAAACAAAAAGATCGTTAAAGCTCAACATTTTCTTCCTATGCAGGCGCTTGGCTCGATTCAGGAATAGTCCAATGCTTATACTATGGAAAATAATGATACTAACCATCAGGCAATAGGTACAGTAGATCAAACGGATGGGATAAGCAAGAACGACTCCTGAATCATAGCATCCGATAACTAGTGTGTCTAGGGCATGATATCGGTCTTATTGAACCCCCCACGGGTTTTATTATGAAAAAGATTCGACTAAAGAAAGTTGAATTGGAAAAATAAAATTATGAACAAAACAAAGTGATAAATAGAAAGCAAGTAAAAACAAGTATTGTAAACAGATCACTGATTTAAGCACTGTATACACAAGAGGTTACGGTTGGGTGGTTTAAGGTCGAGACAAACAGTTACACACACACACACACACACACACACACACACACACACACACACATATATATATATATATATATATATATATATATATATATATATATATATATATATATATATATATAAAGAGTAACAGAATTAGAAGGTTATACCCGAGTTAGTAATAAGTAGACTAGAGTGCATTGGTTATTTATACTATGAAACATTTATAAGATGAGAGAAATTCCAAGGGGAACTATTTTTGCATAGTCACTAAATTAGGTTAGATCCAGTATTTACGTTCAAGGTCAGGTTCAGCGTTTGCATTGTATACTGTTTATTTTCCAGCTCCTCTCTGTGCAGTTTCTTCACCCTCGGCAGTATCTACTTCTGCAATAAATTTATCTAAATTTTGTAAGTGTGTGGCCTCTGAGATTTCCTTCATAGTAATGACTCGCTTTCTAGGACTAACTTTTGTATGTTGCATGTAGATCTTTCCATCAAAGGTCCAGTAGGATTCAATCTTTTTGGCCTTCTTCAATTTCCTAAGTATTTTCACCAGTCTGAAACGGTACTTGGTCAGATCCTCTACCAAACTTAGCTTGTTAGGGTCGCCCTTCAGAGCTTTCTTCGCACGAATAACCTTCTATCTCGCCTTGTATGACTGGAACCGAATGATCAGCTGGGCCTTTCTCTTCGTATTTACTTTGCCAACAATGTGAGCACGGTCAATGGCTTTATGCCCGACGTCCACGTGCAGCTTATCTCGAAACACACGAAGAACGATATTCTCAGCGCTGTCCTTCTTAGGGTCAAACTGTACATTTAACCAACGTAAAACAATATCGTCTTGAATACTGTTCAAGTTCATCGCACAGGAGTGTTAGACTATAAATATCCTCCTGCATTCATGCAATTTTAGTAGATTTTTCATCAAGTTCTTTCTTGAGGGGCTGGATAGCATTACAGTGGTGCTCATGGATCTGTGAATTAATGTACTTTCTCATAGCTTCATGAACAATTTGTTCGAACATCGGTCACATCGCCTGCACTATAGCAGGAATAAACTGTGAAATGAAATCTTGACTGCTGAGGTAACAATGAATAATATTTGTAACATCAACTGATACACTCTGAAGAACGGATTGGTGTTCTGATGTTGACATGGATGATCCTTGCATTGAATTCAGACTAAACAGAGCGGCGTTTACTCAGTTGGTGTGAGTTAGGTGAGTACTCTGCACTTACATCACTCAGAGTACATTTCCTGTCACTGACGTCACTGTTTGTTGTGTATCACGCATAATTTATCAAATTCGAAAAAGTTGGTCTGTATGTGGGGAAAAAAAATGTCAAGATCGGCGTATTAGACCGTATAAATAACGTTTGAATTACTCTTACCAGTAATAGATATTTGGAAACTACCTCAAATCTCAATTTTCGCCCCGCTAACACACTCCTGTTATACATTCCCGCCATCTTTGGGTCTATGAAGTAGGCATATCAAAGTAGGATTGTAACAGTCAATGAACAAGTTGCATTTGCATGAAATTGCAAAGAAATGACAGGTCTTTTACGAAGTTGTAAATGATACGACTTTCAAAGTTAAGTATATATCAGGATGGTACAGATAAAATGGTATTGACATCAACTTGCTTACTTTATTTCTTTTTGCCGCAGTAGAGCAAGTGAAGTAAATGTGGGTTTTTGTTATTGTTGGGGGGGGGGTTTTTGGGGGGGGGGTTGTGGTTTTTTATGAGCGTATCTTCTGGATTAGTGGTCGTCACATTTTTTAATGAGAAAACCCTGGCTCAGTGGTCATCAGATTTGAATGAGTATAATTCCTGGCTCAGTGGTCATCACATTTTTTAAGCGTAACTTCTGGCTTAGTGGTCATTATGTTTTTATGTAAAACAAAAACCGGGCTCACTAGCCGCAAACGTTTATGAGCGTAACTTCTGGCTCATTGGTCGTCACGTGTGCTATGAGAAAAACCTGGTTCATTAATCCCCAAAATTTTATGAGCGGAACTACTTGTACAGTGGTCGTCAACTTTTTATGAAGAAAACCTTGCTCACTAACCTCTAGATTTTGTATGAGCGTAACTTCTGGCTCAGTGTTCATCACATTTTTATGAGCGTAACATCTGGCTCACTAACCCACAAAATGTAATGAGCGTAACATCCGGCACAGTGGTCATTGATTTTTTTTTTAATGCTAGAAACCTGGTTCAGTGGTCGTCAAAATAGTTTCTGTAACAGGGTGACACCAGGTTGGATTGGATTTTAGCGAAGACACTTAACACAAAATACGTGAATGAGATATTTATTTATAAATGGAAATTAATGATGAACGAATATTTGACACCCTAGCTCACACACTTACTTCCACATCTCATAAATTAAACTATAACAACGGAAAGCCCTACCCTACTCATACGCACAAAGTTCAACAACAGATATAACAAAATGGTATCGTTCATCAATGGATACGATCAAAACATATACTTTCAACAAATAATCACAAATAATATTGTTTGTTAACGGACATGATCAATGCATGGATTTTGTCAACAGATATGATATGTATTTATCAACAGATATGATTGATGCATGGATTTATCAACAAATATGACTAATGTATTGTTCATCAACAAGTATGATGGTGCATTCAATTGTCGTACATATAATGATATTGACGCTTGGGTTCAAAATATGATACATATATTCCATAGACATATTTAAAGATGTTTATCTCATAGCATCCAGGCGATGAACACTAGACATTTCCAATTCCATAGCTTCCGACAAATGGTTAAGGAACGACCTCGTGTGGTCCGCTCCTCCCAGCCTACAGAAATATCCCTGAAGAACCTCACTATTCCTCAGACCCGTTGGTCCAGAACCTTTTGGCCCTCAAACTGATTAAACCAGTATCGTCCCTAGAACCAACGTCACGGTTGACTAAAGTATTTGGGTTATACAGCCACACAGTGTTAGACCTCTCCTCGTAACAGTTCTACAGCTGAAGATTGCTTCCGTAAAGTGGACAGCTTCCTGACATGACTCATCTGTATTGCGATGATACAGAGAGAACTTGTGCTATAAGTATTCTGATGGTGGTCATATCCACGGCCAGAGAACTCGAGGTAAAACGGGTTCCCCACTGCAAGCGCTTTGTGCGTAAAAAGAGATCAGTATTTCTAAATCGCCAAGGTTAAAACTAATACAAACCCGGGTAACGCTGTATGCGGCAACGAAACCCATCTCCATTTTCGTTCATATATAATACAAAGGTATTTTTGTGCATACAATTCCGTGACAGTTGCTATAACAACAGAGCCACCGGCCTCCACCCACACACCAAAAATATAGGATACAAAGTCAGCGCATATCCCAATTTTATTTATTTTACTATAAATACAAATTGACTACGAAAATGTTTATATGATTAAATTAATGAATTCAGATTTTGTTTTAAAAAATCAGTCTATAGTTTTCATGTATACTTTCAGATAAGAAAACTGCTGTTTCAGTGCTCAATATAATTACCTAATGATCAAGCATGTAATCCAACAAACAACAATATAGATCTAAATAAATTTGAAATAATATTTTGCAATAACTTGTATCTCCCACCACGGTATGATTGGTGATGTTTAAAAGGGAATAATTTAAAAATTATTAATGATCCAATAATCTATTATAAAAAAGAGATTTTAAATAATTGCTTCTGATATGAGAAGATATGGTACATATCAACTAGACATATCGTGTGATAGATGATGGCATATATAATACAATTATGAGTATCATAACTCTAAAACCATAGAGGAAGAAAAAATACTATGGACTTATTTCATTCTTCAAATTAGCAACGGACTAACGAATGAAGGAATATCACGATTAAACAATAGGATTAGATCATATGTGATTTGTATTTTAGCTGCTGAAGTACAAAATAGAACAAATATCACACAATATGTACTCACGTTCAAGACACGGTAACAAAGTTATTTGAATATTTAATTTTAGGTGAAGAGGTTATGAATCAGATGAAAATGTCACAAAAAGATTTTAACAATATACCTCAGAATCAAAAGTTAGGCTACACTATGTAGTTGGTGGTGACGCTGTATTTTTGATACCAATTGATATGGTGATGAAAATAGGCAACATAGTATAGTAGGTTATACTAACAACTTAGTAAAGTCATCAGAGTCATTAAAAGTAGGAATAAATCCTGCTGTAAATACCTACGAGTAACAACTACAACAACAGAAGATGAAAACACTCTGTAATTATTCGACAAAGACCAACAACGATGATGATAAGGATAAAAAGAATCATGTAGACCAGCTTATAGTACCTCATGACATAACATATATAGACCATGAAACAAATAAACCAGCGTTTATTATTATGTCTTTGCTTGCCGGAGCTGGCGCAATTTACTCTTTGAAATTGCTAGTTAATCTCTAATCCTTTTTGTTGCTACAAATAAACTTTAAGTACAATTGCAAACAACAAGATAATTAATACAAGAATTAATGGAATGGCATTATCAGTTATTAACAAAGATTGTTTTAAATAATTTCATTTCTTCCGGTTGATGTTACAAGCCAGCTTATTACAGTAGCAATTTCACCAGGCGATGCTGCTGCTGCATTTGTAGCTAAGTTACATTAATATTCAACAATTGCTTTCATACCTTTTTAAAATGTATCAATATACGTGCTGTCGATGCTGCTACTGCAGCTACCGCTTATTGTTTTGTTTTTTTTTTTTTTTTTTTTGGGGGGGGGTATCCAAATTTTGCTATGATTATGCCAAGATTTGTTGCTATAATCGCAATAGCTTCAAATACAGTAGCAATTGTTACACCTTTTTCTCTGAATAGACATTTCGACCTTTCACCTAATGGTATCTTTTGTCTAACTTTGAGATTTATTTTGCTGATATTTTTAGGTAAAGTTATTTACCATATCTGTTATAAGCCCAACTATATCTGCTCTTATGGTTTCATTTTTTTTTTCTTCAAAACTTCTTCCAATTTAGCTCTTACAGCTGGATTTGTTTCTTGGGCAATGTCAGTTTATTATATTTGCTATCTCTCTGTCAAGAGATTCAAGGTCTTGTGACATTGTTTCAGTTTTTGAATTAACTACTTCCAGTCACTGCATATGCTCTACCTCCTAATTCTCTTTCTTCTTGTAAATTAAATAATCTAGAAGGTGTCTCGCTGTCAATGGATTCTAAATATGTATTTATCATACGTTCTTTTCTATAATTTTCTCGTCAAATGGTTCATTTGACTTAATTTCCTTCAATTCTATTTCGTCGGGAGCTGTAACTTCTGGCCCTGGAGGCTGTTGTGGTTGATATTTTTCTGTTTTTTTTCTTCAGCCTACTAATTAAAAAATCTTTACTTCGACCTACTTCACAACCTCCAATATAGCCAATTCATAGTGATTTTCTGGTTTATTCTTAAAAGAAAGTCGAATAGAAGGTTCACCAGCTTCTTTCTAATGCAATATTTTATCTTTAATCTCTAAATTAGGTTTAAGTAACTCATATTGTGATTTCTCTATTACTAATCTATGTTTGATAATTTCTTTGTAGTTATCAGCAACTCGTGAAATTAATGGTTGATGGTTCAAAATCTATTATTTGATAATTTTTTATGAGCATCATAAATTTCGCTGATCTGATCTAGATGAATATTTTCTTCATGAAAAATGTCATCATAATATTCATCAAAAATCTTCTTCATAAACAGAATTTTAATTTCGTTAACAGAAGCACCTATAGCCATGTTTCACTATTTAAATGAATCAAGATTAACTTAATAAATTTAATTTTAAAAATAGATTCCCCAAATAACATTGGCTTAGAAGAAGTATTAAAATTGGTTATTTCACTTTCTTTGAGTCAGTTTACAAATAATTATCTAACAGAACAAAATATAGCACCAGACAAGATATTAAAGTAGTTAATCTCTTGAAATTGTAAATAAATTACCTAACGACCATATAATGATTTTAAGTTGATAAAAATGAATGAAATTAAGAATGCTTTAGTTAAAGAAAACTTTGTAGAGGTTGATATGACAAGTGTTTCCGGTGGAATCGGTGTTGCACCTGCTAGTTTAGGAGTTGTGGGAGCCTGTTGCCTAAGTCTTTTTTCCTTTAACTTTCGCAGGGTTTGCTTCTACTAGGGTTTGTTTGCAAAGCTTTAAATGACAAGCTGGTATGCAATACAGTTTTAAAAGACTATGAGATTGCAACCTCTACTAATGCTAAGCTGAATTATATTGATGAAATATTTAGTAAAGTAATAGGCGATAATGAAATAAGTTACGATGAAATTAATAAATACTATTGACGAAATAATTAGTAAAGCAATACGCGATAATGAAATAAGTTACGATGAAATTAATGAATACTATCGATGAAATATTCAGTAAAGCAATAAGCGATAATGAAATAAGTTACGATCAAATTGATATTATAGTTAGTAAATACAGCACAGCAATGATTATCGTTACTTAAATGGCGAAGCCAAGTTAAGTTACGATACAGAGTACTTACATTACTGTGGAATGACAGTTTGAAAAAGATATATACTTTTCAAATCCAATTTGTAACAGAGATGGTAAATTATACATTCCATTACAGAGAATAGAATTTGAAGTTGCATAATACAATATTTCAAATGATCATCATCATCATCAACAACAACAGCAAAATATATATTCTACCACGTAACTGAGAAGAATGAAACCAAAACCATATAAATACCTGATAATTTATATAATCTTGAAATGTACGTGATAAATATTAAGAAAGGAATGACTGCATATAGAGACAACAAAGAAAGCATATATATATATATATATATATATATATATATATATATATATATATATATATATATATATATATATATATATATTAAATGCCGGAAACAGGACTCTGAAGTCTTAATACCTATTAGCAATACGTACACAGTGTAATCAACTAGAACTAGAAATTACTAGGATTTAATAGTGTGTTACCTATAAATACATCTACCGAGTCAGATACAGTTTGTAAATTTTTTAAAACCTAAAAGTAATATATTTTCCTTGATGAACTAAACAACGAAAGAATTATTGTAACGGCTCCTACTCTACTCTGTTAGATTCCCTACCTATGAAAAATGTATATCACGGAGATTTCATCTTGTACGATGTTAATAGTCCATATAAATATTATAAAGAGGTACTATAAACAGATTAAATATCAGAATTAAAGACGAAAACTCGAAAGTAATAGATTGCAATAGTATGCCAATTAAATACATCTTTAGAATATATCAAGCAGATTAATTTGATATTTGCGTTAAAAAAATGACAGAAATGCCTTTAAGCGGGCCTAGTGATTTTAGTGTTAAATTCATAGAGAAAGATGAAAAAGTCGAAGCACTAAATCAATCACTAAACAATGATTTCAACTTAAACAACAACAGTATTACAAATCTAGCGGATCCTATATAAAACAATGATGCAGCTAATAACGCTTTGGATGATATTAAATTTGAAAGCTATAAAAACGCGGAAAGAACAAGTTAATAACAAATTAACAGCTGTGGATCCGAGTATCAAAACAAGATTTCAAATGCTCAAGATTATTTACCGAGAGATTAAGAATTATATAAACTGCTTTACGAGCTTTACGACTGTTAGAGCGAACTCAAACCTTGGACCTGTATAAAACATAAAAAACATATTAGAACCAGTGGATCAAAGGATAAATGCTGAAATATTAGCCGTAGAGAGTGATGTGGAAAAGAGAAAGAAGTCTCTAAAATTAGATTATATTTCAATCACAAGTTCAACAGTTGCAACAAGAATAAAACTATGAGAAGAAACATAATGATGAAACGATCAAAACGTTAAACACTGGGGGGTAATACTATCTCTTTCTCATCCTTGAAAAAAATACAAGAGAAGCAGCTCGTTAATGAAATTAATTATTTAGGACAGATTATTGAAATAATAAATTTCAAATTTAAGAGAGCAAAAGAATCAGTTGGTAGAAATTCGTAGGAAAAAATGGAAGGTGTGAGAATAAGATCAAGGGCAAAATGGATTGAAGAAGAAGAACGGGTATCAAAATAGTCTGTAATTTGAAAAATAGAAAATACAGAAGTAAAATGATGATTAATTTATTAAAATCAGATGGAACACATACTGGTAACCAGTCAGAAATTTTGAAAGAAACAAAAATATATTATCAGAAGCTCTATTCATATCATCAGGTGGATCTAGTTGATCTTATGTCTCTACTTAATTATAGGGATATTCCTAAATTAGACAGTGCCCTATAACATTTACTGAAATTACTGCAAGCTTAAAATCCATGCCAAATAATAAAAGCCTAGGATCAATTGGATTTACAGCTGAGTTTTTCAAATTCTTTTGGATAAATATTGGTCCATATTATGTTAGGGCAATTAATTTTTCATATCATTCTGGGGAGCTATCATCAACTCAAAAGGAGTGTGTAATCACTTGTCTTCCAAAAGGGGATAAACCAAAACAGTATTTGAAGAACTGGAGACCCATCTCCTTATTTAATGTGGCTTACAAAATTGCATCAGCATGTATTGCAAATAGACTAAAGCATTTTCTTCCAGCAATTATTGACAATGATCAAAACTGGTTTCGTTAAGGGAAGATATATATGGGAAACTATTCGTACCTTATATGGTCTTATGTTTTCTACAAAATAATATAACATGCCTGGACTTCTTTTCTTAATTGACTTTGAAAAAGCTTTTGACTCTGTTGCATGGCCTTTCATTGATAAAGTATTAGACTTTTAAATTTTGGAGGAGACGTCTTAAATTGGATGCAACTGTTTTACAAAAGAATTAAATCTTGCATTATTGTAAATGCACAATGTTCATGGTAGTTTGATATTAGGATGGACTGCAGAATATGAGACTACCATGGTTTGCTAGAACTGCTTCGGTGTAGATATTATAAAAAATAAAAGTTATGTATCTCAGCTACATAACAGACGGGAAGTGTATTCAATCCTTATATAGGCTAGAAATTATAACATTACTAACTGAATGAGATCACACAATCACTACAATTGCCAGACTTGTAAACCAAAGGTTTAGATTTCACACCCAGGTTTCCGCATAAAATATCTTGCATATATAATTGAGTATTTCCGTATACAGTATTTTGCATATATAATTGAGTATCACGGTACTATCTAAATCAAGCAGCATATAAAGGAGATAAATATACCTACGTAGAAATACAAAAAATATCAGAGAAAATAAAATAATATAAAAAAACCAAGTTGCTAAAGTATGTTGAAGCATGACACAGTCTCAAGTCTGCAAAAAAAAAAAAAAATACCAAAAAGATCCATACTTAAAAGGTATGACGAAGCATGACACAAAATCTCAAATATGCAAATAATAATAATAATAATAAAAAAACAAACATGCTGACAAAGAACGTTGATGCATGACAAAGTTTCGTGTATGCAAGAAAAAAATGATTTAAATAACTGAGTGTAGGAAAGCAAATCTGCAAAGAAATGCGGGCTCTCTCACGTGGGAAGAAGCTTTAAGTACTAAGATAGGCGGTGGCTTTATATCTTATATGTTTTGGTGTGTGGGTGGGGGCCGGTGGCTCTGTTGTTATTGCAACTATTTTAACGACCACTGAGTCAGGTTTCTCTCATAAAGAATTTGACGACCATTGAGACAAAAGTTACGCTCATAATAATTTGACGACCACTGAACCAGATTTATTTGATAAAAATTGACGATCACTGAGCCAAAAGTTACGCTCATACAAATTGTTGGGGTTAGTAATCCGGGTTTTTCTAGTCAGAAAATGTGACAACCCCTAACCCAGGAGCTACGCTCATAACATTTTGAGGGCTAGTAAGCCAGATTTTTCTCATAGACAACTTGACAACCACTGAACCAGAAGTTACTCATACAAATTTTCTGACCACTGAGCCAGGGATGGCCTATTTAAAGTAGATGGGAACTGGTTCACCGTTTTATAGGATAGAACTTATTAACTGAACCAGAATCTACGTTTCACATCCTAATTCCGGTGTCACTTTCAGAACCGACGACAGGCAGCTTATTTTCGTAAAAATATTTTCACCTATATTGTGGTGGGTGCAAGCAATGAATCCTATAAATACGCATCGGTACCCGGTTATATCATTTGGAATGCCATATCTCCGTATTTGATAAGTAAATGAAAATGACAACTAAAATGAAGGAATGCTAGAAAAGTTTACTTTTGATCTGTTGTTCGTCCTTCGAGATCGAAGATTACCATTACATCACTAACTGGTTTGGGTTCTGTAAGTATGTGAGTGGCTGCTCAGGCTCGTTTGTGCTCTGAACTGTATGTGGCAGACTAGACAGGAGATGCCGCTTGGGGTAGCTTGATCAATAGAGGATGTGCTGCAGTTCTGAGATTTACGTTGCTCGCGCTTCTGTACTGCCTCTGCAATTCTCCTCAGTTCAAAGTCTGCAGCTCCAGTATGTATGAGACTGCGCCAGGTGGAGCGATTCTGTGCGAGATCTTCCCAAAACTCAGGGTCAGTGTTGAAATGTTTCAAGAATGACTTGAGGTAATCTTTGAAGCGTTTCTTCTGACCACCCTGAGATCGCTTTCGCCTGCCCATCTCATCTGTGATTTCATCAGCAGAGTGTGGATGCTTTGAATGCCTGCCCGTGTGCGAACCTCAGTATCTGGGTCTTGCCATCTTATCCTCATCAGTGTCCTCAGGCAGCCCATGTGAGAATGGTTCCGCTTCTTGGCGTGGCGTCTGTACAGCGTCCAGGTTTCATATGCATACAGCAGGGTTGGCAACACAATGGCTTTGTAGACCTTCAGTTTTCTTTGTAGACTGATGCCTCTGCGCTCCCACACATTTGTCAAAGGCCACACTTGCTTTACTAATTCTACCGTTGGTTTCGTCATCGACGTGGCCTGCACGTGACAATGTACTGCTGAGATAGGTGAACTTGTGCACTGCAAGGAGGGTTTAGTCATTTACTGTGATGGTAGGCTATACGTAAGGCTTTCTTGGTGCAGGTTGGTGCATCACCTCTGTCTTCTTGATGTTAATTGTGAGAACAAAATTGTCACAAGCTGAAGAGAAATGTCTATACTCTGTTGCATGTAAGACTCAGATTTGGCATTCAGGGAACAGTCGTCAGCAAACAGGAGATCACTAACTGTCACTTGCTATAACTTAGTCTTTGCCTCTAGTCTCCTCCTATTGAAGAGCTTGCCATCAAACCGGTATCGGATGTCAATCCCAGTGTCATAGTCACGGAAGGCATCAGTAAGCATAGCAGAGAATATCATACTGAAGAGGGTTGGGGCCAACACACTGCCATACTTGACTCCATTGGTGACTGGAAATAGTTCAGATGACTCACCGTCGTCCACGACACTAGCGACCATGTCATCATTGAATTGCCGAACCCTCAAGATGAATTTCGCTGGGCAACCAAATTTCGCCATGATCTTCCAGAGGCCCCCACGATTGACTGTGTCAAAGGTTTTTGTCAGGTCAGTGAATGTCGTGTACAGGTTGCAGTTCTGTTCCTGGCATTTCTTCTGGAGTTGACGTGTTGCAAACACAATGTCTGTGTTCTTTTCCTAAAGCCACACTGACTCTCAGGCAGGAGCCCGTGATCAATGTGATGCACAAGGCGATTTAGCAGAATTGTGGCGATGATTTTGCCGGCTATTGACAGCTAGGAGATGCCCCATGGTTGTCGCCGCATTGGCGGTTGACTTTCCGCTTGTACAAGTGGACAATGGACGCATCCTTGTACTCCTGGGGTATAGTTCCTTGAGTCCACATTGACTGGATAAGTTCAGTCAGTTTATGTGGCATGTGCGAGCCTCAGGCTTTTTAGACTTCTGCTGGTATAGCATCTGCTCCAGGTGCTTTTCCAGGTCAATTGCTTTCTCAGTTTCAGTCAGCGCTGGAAGATTAACAAGAGCTGTGTTGATTTCCACTTGGGGTAATCGATCAATTACCTCCTCACTGCTAGATGATTGTAGATTGAGGATGTTGTTGAAGTGTTCTGCCCATCTTTGTAGTATCTTTTCTTACTCAGTGAGCAGTGTAGTGTTGTCGGCACTCAGTATTGGAGACATTCTTGATGACTATGGACCGTAGATTGTCTTCAAAGTATCATAGAAGTTATTCATGTCATTCCTGTCTGTAGGACTGAATCTCATGTGCCTTATTGTTCAGCCACTAGTCATGCAGTTCTCTGAGCTTGCATTGGCCAGTCCTCGTTATGTTGTTGAAGTGCTGTCTTCCAAACAGGCCATTTGTATTTGATATTTCTCATTCAGTAGTGTATATATGGCAGCATCATTCTCATCAAACCAATCTTAATGTTTACGTGTGGTGGTACCTAGGAATTTGGATGCAGCTGAGTACACAGAGTCTCTTAATTATGCCCAGTTTTCCTCAATATTCTCGGAGTTCGCATCAATTGTTTCCAGTTGGCTGCACAGTTCTTCGACAAATGCCTTTTTCACATTCTCCTGTTTCAGTTTGGAGACATTGAGCTTTTTGGGCACTTTTTTGCCTTGTGGTCGTCTGCTAGGCTGAATCTGGATTTTGAGCTTGGAGACTATGAGCCTGTGGTCAGTCCAGCATTCTGCACTTCTCATGGCCTTCGTGACATCCTGCCTGTCTCTTCTCTTGACGTAATCAATGAGATGACAGTGCTTGGAGCTAGGGTGCATCCAAGACGTCTTGTTGCGGTTTGGCAGGCGGAAGACTGTGTTGGTAATTAGGAGGTCAGGTTCAGCGCATTTCCTCAGTCGCAGGAGTCCGTTATTGTTGTATTTGCCAAAGCCATGTTTGTCAATGACACCTGGCCATGTCTTATGATCTGTGTCAACTCTAGCATAGAAGTCACCAAGGATAATAAGCTTGTCTGCCTTCGGTTCTTCTGCGATAAGAGACTCCAGTTCTTCATAAAATTTGTCCTTGATCTTATTTGGGTTGGTCATGGTGGGTGCATGCGCACTGATGACAGTTGCATGTCTTTTTCCAGACAGTGGGAGTCTCATCTGCATTAGTCTGCCATTCATGCCCTTTGGAAGAATTGTGAGCTTGTTGACTATCTGTTTTTTTTATAGCAAACGCATCACCAGCTTCACAGCGCTCTTCTTTACTTCGACCACTCCAGAAGAAGGTGTAGCCGGCTCCTGTGAGTTGTCCTTCCTCAGCTAGGCGAGTTTCACTCAGGGCTGCTATCTGGATGTTCAATCTGGACAGTTATCAGCCAACTAGAGCTCTTCTTCTCTCTGGTATATCTGCGTATTGACCATTAGCGTTCGCACATTCCAGGCACCGGTGATGAGTTGCGTCAATTTGTCTTCTTGTTAGATTTTTGACCGCTAAGATGGGATCCCCGTCAATCGCGGTATGCTCACCAGGGTTAAGGTGAAGCAGGCAATGTTTGGGGTACCTTTTCTAGCCCCTTTCTCATGTTACGGAGGTGAGCAGTGTGATTCTAAAAGGACTGCTCAGTCGCCCAGGGGGCTGCCGAGTTCTACTGCTGCTTCGGTCCAGTGAAAAGCGACCCTATGCTCTGAGCCACCTGTGTGCAGATCTGCAGCTAAAGCTCCAGTGTATCCACACCTACTGCTTTGGCGTTCGCTCATAGCAACATGATTTGAAGGTATCTGGTGGGGGGGGGGGGAGTGGAATGATGCCATGACGCGTGAGTTGGATTTAAATGAGTTAAAGTTGCGCAGAGTCACCCTCACACTCTCGTCCAGACCTGTCTGAATCCAGTGACTCGACATTGTCGAGACGACTGGAGACGAATCCAGATGCAGTTGATGGCCATCAGATCAAACTGCACCTGAGCTTATGCCCTGCGCTGTCCACACAGCTCTTGCCATCTGCCTTCACAGCCAGAATGATGGGCATATCTGCCCGACAGCCTGATCCGCCGGAGAAGACTTTCCTTACATAAAGAATTATTTATAGCATAAATTTTGAATATCAACTGTTGACGAAAATAATACGTAAAAAAGAGATTATATAGATCGTTTTTATGATACCAGATACATCTCGTTTTTATGATACCAGATACATCTCGTTTTTATGATACCAGATAAATCATCGTTTTATGATACCAGATAAATCTCGTTTATATGATACCAGATAAATCATCGTTTTTATGATACCAGATAAATCTCGTTTTTATGATACCAGATTAATCTCGTTTTTATGATACCAGATCAATCATCGTTTTTATGATACCAGATAAATCTCGTTTTTATGATACCAGATAAATCTCGTTTTTATGATACCAGAAAAATCATCGTTTTTATGATACCAGATAAATCTCGTTTTTATGATACCAGATAAATCTCGTTTTTATGATACCAGATAAATCATCATGATCACAGGATTATACACACATTTTTTCGTGAGATATTTCTACTTATGATGCTGCATATTTTCCTCTTTAAAAATAAAATTTTCAGATTCCGGCAATTTATTATAGCTTAGAACTTTAACTTCCTTAACGTCGATTGTATACAACATGAAAAGAAGGATGAAGGGCAAACATGCGATTCTCGTGGTTGAGTTGGTCAGGTAGAAGAATTGAAATTTATTTTACATGAAATTATAACAATTTTAAATTAATTAAAATCCCGTGCTTAAGTTAAAATGTTTTCTAAATAATTTAAAAAGTTGCCTAGAAAAGCGATCTCAAAGCTTATCATCTGATATTTTACAAAAGATATACCGCCCTCTTGACTATTGACCTGTAATCAAATTGACACGAACTGGTAAGTATAGAAATAGGTTGTTTATCTTATTTTATGTGTCCCGAATCATATTTCAAACACAGCGTGTTTGCCGATTTGAAATAGACTAAAAGGTAAACTTTTCTATTATTCTGGATGTATAATTTAGCCAGAAAAACAAGAAGGGGGGGGATCCTTCTCTTACCTTTAAAAACAGTATGCTTATCATACATTTAATATGATTTGTTGCATTAGTTTCATTTGTATACTTTGAAACATTAATTAACGTTAAAGGATAGAGATTAATAGACAACCCGTTTACGACGTCAAGTTTTACGACATTAATACAATACCAAAGATAAACTTTGACCTTCAAGTTGGTGAGTGAAAATTAAAACATACACAAACAAATTCAAACAGTACCTAACATCTATTAAGTGCAAGTGAAAGTTAAGTAAACCATTTTACCACATTCCTATAAACGGTCTGTAGTGAGCGTGGTTTTCCGCCAAAACAGCGTTTTGACACCAACATTTATCATTAAGAAATCAGATTGAGGTCGTTGTTAAACTTGCCTACCAAACAGATTCATTTTGTTAAAATAAAATGACTCCTCTGGTCAGACTTACCTTGCAAAATTAAGAAAATATTAAGACCTCAGTCTGGATGCCTCCAAATTAAGGTATAAACAAATTCACTTTTGTGAGTTTAAAGTTTTCTGTTGATTTATTTAAACACGGTTAACTAGGCATTTTCCATCTTCAAAAGCGGATGTCATTCCAAATAGCTCTGCAAATTTTATAAAACCAAAGTGTAGGAAGCATATGAAATGTTCAAGCATCTGATTCATGGCAAAAAAAAATCCATTCTCATTTTTATTTTTTGCTATGATCAAACCTGTAACTTACGGGTATATAAAAAAAATTCAGGTTATTGTTTTTTAATAGTCTTCTATATCAGCTAGACCACCAGAGAAGTACAATAAAGCCTGTAAAACATCTGCGCTGAATGATCTCATGCACTAAATGTTGTGCGTATGTTATCAGCCAATTTTGTTCTATTTCTTATATTTTTTAATTTAATTTAATGTATTTATTTAACTCTTTATTTGTTTATTTATTTATTTATTTATTTGGGGGGGGGGCAAATTTTGCAATTATGATAACATTTGAATCGGTTGAGTTGCACGTATTAATAGTAAACTGTTTTAAATTCCACATGGTATTCATGATCATTTTTTAATGTATCGTCGTATGCGCTGAAAAACTGGAACGTCAAATTCCTTTAGAAGGATGATTTCTTCTTTTTTTTTTTCTTTTTTTTTTTTCTTTTTTTCTTGTTGGTGAAATAAGCAATTTTGTGAAGATTGTTCCTTTACCTCATCCACTTACTTCCTGAAATTTAACTAATGATTTATGTAGAATTATGATTCTATCTGAAGAAACTTAGGGAAATGAAGGTCGTTATAGATGAGATATTGTCCCAGATGAAATCTTCGCATGATTAGGGTGCGTCTTTGGTTCCCTGAACAAAAATGACTGTTCCAGCCGTGAATTAATCAACCAGACACATAGTCTAGTTCACGTACAAAAATGGGTAGAGTGGGAAAAAAGATGGCGACCGCCTGTCCGCTATCTTGCTTCAATGTATAAACTACTGCTAAATATGAAGACCGATATCTGTCCGCCATCTTAATTTTGTTGAAACGAGCATAAATTTCGGTAGACTTTGGTCGGAAGAATGACGTTACACGACCCAAGCAGGGTCGCCAAAATAGATGACGAATGATCTTGTTCCTGGTCAGAGCACTGTCAAATCACAGCCCTGTTCGCATGAGTTAGCCTAACACGATGTGTATCATGTTTTGATCTCTCTGTTTATGTGTGGTCGGAATTAACTGCAAATATGTGATCAGGCTACACATAGAAATACTGCATTTTTAAAAATATTACAAAACGATCACTATAGTAGTTGCAATCTGAGCTGTACAATTTTGTTCAGGTAACAAATTAAGATACTTAAATACCAGTGTTGATTTAGTTTTCTAAGAAAACAGGTGACAAGTTAAAGAGTGAGAGAATAAAAAAGCTTCCACGGAATTCGAACTGGATACCGATTATACACTGTCCATTTACTCCATGAACTAAGCTAATCAGTAGGCAACTACATTGGGGAAATTTAATGCATGACCATAAGAGTATTGTAAGCTTAAAGCCGTTTTTAAATTTGCTTAAGACAGTAACTATTGTGCTTGGAGCAAATTCGAGTACCCTCCGTAATTTGTTTTTAAAATAAAAGTATTTTATTATAAAGTCCTTCTGCACAAATAGTGTGGAGATACTTCCGTGTGAGCTGTGGTAAATATTGTTCAAAGTCAGGAAAACACCCTTAATAACAAACATTAAACAAAATGGTTTATTTTACACTTTAGTTTGGGAAGAATTAAGCTGCAATTACACACTTTTGGCTTATTTGGAAACTTTAGACATAATTAATGCAAATATCCCAAAAGAGTTTGTCTGCTCAGAATTATTTGTTTGTTTGTTCAATGGCAGGCCGCTTTAGAGATAAATTTTCATTATGTTAACCTTGTCCTTTATTAATGCTTACATTATTTATTTTACCCCATGACCTCAACTCAGACTTTTTATTTCTATACTGTATGTTTGTGTCTTCAAACTAGACAATAGACCATATGGACACCATTCAAGCACAGTTGCTATGACCTTCCTCAACAACAAAAAAAGTTATTTTAATTATTTTAAGACGCGTGCAAGTTGCATTACTCTTCTCTGGAAACCTTTACAAGGATCTTATCTTGAAGCCTCTTATCCTTCAATTTTACGTTTAGTGTTATCCAATTTTCGTTTGGGATCTCTTACTTTCAATCAAACGCCTCCCATGAGGCTGTGTGGAATTTACATAAACAAGTCCCTTTGTTTCTGCTGTCATGAATTCTTTCCTATATTAAGATAAATGAGTATTTTAATGTGATTTAGACCCGCCGTATGCAATAATGATGCAGAGGTTAAAGTCGTAATCAATAAATTGGTATTTAGGCAACTTGTTCTTCTTTATCCCTAGTTCACATAGAATCTAACGCTAGCCTCACTCCCAAAACATACATTACCACAAGACTGTAATTAAATATGGGAAAGTTCATTATACTTGATAAATATTGATGAAATTTGACATAGTTTTCCAGAACGTACAACATGGAAAATATTGTATAATAGTTTATAGAAAGATTCAATGCACTTTAATTTTGACATATGTATGACTCAGCCTTATATGAGTTCAAGCTGCGAATTACAGGGTTTACTCCAGCAATCAACATAACTGTATGAATTTATCTGAAAATTAAATAGCATTCTCGAAAATATGGACTAGCAGTCGCACAGATTTATGATTTGACGTTGTTCTTTGAAAGCATAAATAATTTTACTCTACCTCACAAATAAGAATTTATTATTTTTATCACACAATTTGCTTTTTATGCTATTTTATATAAACTTTAAAAGAGAAACGTCGTTTCGTATTTGTAAGAACATAGACGTGGGTTTTGTAGGCTGTGCATTAAAAATTCTGATTTGGTTTAGGAGGTTGATCTTATCTTTGATGTACTTGAAGATTGAATTCAGTAGATTGATAATGTCAACTGAATTAAATTCCATACATTTGTTTGAATTAACTTTTGTAACATCTGCACAAAACTGTATATCAGTCCAAATGCAAATGATCACATTCTTGGCAGAACGAAAATGTAAATATTATTGAGCTCATACTGCCAAAGAGATCCTCCATTCGGTGCAAAACCTGTTTGAATACCTTCGTATGATATAATAAGATGTTCCCATTACCTTAAGTTTTCTCCCTTTTTTACCTGTTCTCCGCAAGATTTTAGGTGTACATTTCTACTATATGATTAGTGGACATTGTTTAAAAATGTTTCTTCTTAATTCAAACGAAATTAAAACTTTAAGTTTTGATAAATGTGAAATAAAAGAGGAAATTTCCCTTTTAAATGGAAATTTGGATGTAATGTCATTTCTGAATTTCAAACAATAAGTCATGAAGGTGTATGTACTCATTTTGGTTATGAAACCACAT